>OY728138.1:998372130-998879630 GCA_963277665.1 Viscum album | reverse complement strand
GCATAAGTGAGTTGGGGGAGTACTTGGTTTGGTTTCTATGGGTCGCGGAATTGAGTCCCCATGGCCAAGTATTATTTTGAAGGGGCTCAAGGGGAGTGACATTGTGGGAAGCTGGGGGGAGAGTGTTAGCAGTGGCCGGCATGGTGTGTTGTGTCGTGGTAGAAGGGGGATGAAGATGAATGGTCATGGGTCTCGGTGGACTCCAAGAGTTGATGAAAAAAGAAGCCATGTGGCTTTGTTGGTGACTAGCACTAATGTGATGATCTATAATAAAACTCACGTTCTTTTATCAGTGCAGATAAAGGATAAGTTTTATCTATGTGAAAAACATATTGATTAAGTCCCCATTTATCATTTTTTAGTGATAATAAAGGGTTCCTTTATAAGTTTGTTTTTTAGAAAGAATAAAAGTGCATATATTTTTTTAACACTAATAATATTCGTTTTTTAGAACTAATAAAACACATTTATATCACTTTTAAAATCATGATTTGTAGTAATGAGAGGAGGGGTTGAAAATGATTAAATTGGAAAATTTCTAGGTAACAATAGAGTTTCCATTGGGAATTGTTTTATGAAATCACTAGCATGAGATATGGACAATTAAAATAAATAAATGAGGAATCTACATATGGTCTACATTGAAGTAGAAACTATATATAGAAGTGTGGGCGTGGATTTAAACCCCCACTACCTATTTTTTGAGAGGTGTCACCAAAAATTTACATTCACTTACTAACATGTTCTTCATTAACATATCAACCTTGTATGTGTGTTTCATGTATTTAGGGGTATTCATTCTTGTGCGTGCACATACACAGAAGCTAACCAACCTAATTATAAACTGTAATAATCTAACCAGGGATACAATTTATCACTACTCGATCTGGCCTATTTCGAGGCACATAACATGTTCCCAATCCCCACGAGCATAACATGTTCCCAATCCCCACGAGCTATCAAAAAGTGTTGAAGAATAAAAATTTAATATTTGGGAATGATTTCACCTATTTATAAATAAAACAAAAGAGGACTTATAAATTGAAATATCTCATGATTATTCAGTAAGTTTGATATTTTAGGCATATAAATAAACTCCTTTGGAAAAATATAAAACCAAATGTGATATAATTACCCAATAAAATACTCAATAATCCATAATCATAAAAATAATCGCATAAACCTATTCATTGAACTTTATACGCATCCAAGCATCATGTTACATGCTATATTGATGTGGCCGTTTGTATTCAATATCCAAGGGCCACTAACTTATAAAGATGATTTCTAATTTATGTAGGTAAAATGTTTTATTATAAAAATAGATATTATTGTCAACGAAGAAGATAAATTTGAGAAAGATTAAAAAAATGATGGAAACCAAAGGGTATAAAAGATTTCAACTTGATTCTACCAACATTGGACTTACATTCATGGTGAGAACATCACCTCCAAGATATTTTATTATGGAAAAGTAAAGAACTAGAATAAAAGAGACTATAATGAATTAAAAGACTAGAGAAACAATTTGGAGAAATATATAGAGCTAAACCAAGTTATAGTGATCAATCTCATCACATGTAGTTAGTACTACAAGAAAAAGCATACTTCATATTAAATTATTAGTAGCGGTTTCAAAAAAAATACTAACTATGAATAATAGTTATTATAAACTTCATATTTGAATTATTACTAACAGTTAAATATAATGATTGTATAAAGAAATATTAGAAAATGTTTTTAAATATCCACTTATAGTATGAATATTACCAATGGTTATTTTAGAATCACCACTAGTTAACCCTTATTTTCTGAAAATTCCTCCTTTTTTAATTTATTCTAATCCATACCAATCTTCCTCTATCATTCCTTATCTTTCTCAATTATCTTAATGGATGAATATCATCCCCTTCTACTTCCTGATCTCCTTCTTTTCCAATCAGTTCATTAGCTAATCATGTCGGTTTCTTTTAGTTTCAAGGTATGTTTCTGGAAGCTCTAATCTTCCCTTGTTATAATTTTTATCATCTTGTTTCAATGAACTCTATGAGATTTACAAATAGATTTCCAATTAGGGTTTTAGGGATTTCTCTTTTTGGGCTAAAAAAGTTTTGTTTTATCATGTTATTGGGTCAAGTAGTAAAACTTCCTTCTTATGAAATTTTTAGGGTTCTAAAGTATTGAATATACCCACCCTTTCTATCTTCACCCCCATGTGGTCTAGATCCGATGATCCATGTAGTACGCCTTTGATGATCGAATAATGTGTTTTTGTTTTTAATTTATTATTAATTTTATTCATTATGTAATATGTAGTCATTTTCTAATTTATTATTATGGTAATTTTTTTGGGACAATTTTCTTTTTTATAACCATCTTATTTTTTCATATTTTCCTTATCAATTAATTTTAGAGAAATTATTCTTTTAATATTTCATATGTATTTTTTATTTCCATGGTTTTAAAACATAAGTATTTTAGTTTGATGTTGTCTAAAAAGTAATTTATTTATGTTTCATTCTTTTATTTTTTATTGATTATGTGATTATTTAATTGTACCAAAAATGTATTTTAATGATTTATTATGTATTTAATATTACATCGTTTTTAATTCAATATTTTTAGTTATTACGCATTATTTTGTTTTGTTTTTCTACTAAATCATCATAGATTTAACCATTATTTAAAATAAATTAATTTCTAGTCACACAATTAATATTTAGAGAACAAAGGACAAAAACTTGAGTATGTGTGTTTTTATGATCCACTTAGACAATAAGATACGATTTCAATAAAATATGTGCGGTTCTGGTTTCTGAAAAGTATTATTTTTTTCTATATGTTATATTTAAATCATATAATTATAATTATACTGTATTAGATGATTTAATCGTAGTAAAATTTTATAAATAATAATATTTTTATGATATTAATGTTACTTTATTCAGTAATGTTAATGTTTTTATTATTAACATGATTTTATTAAATTAATAATTGTTGCGATTTTATAAAAATATTTATACATAGGTTAAAAGTGAATAAAATTTGAATTATTTTTCCCTAAAATACACCTCAATATGTTAAGAAGTTGGAGTAATTTTTAAATTTTTCAATTGAAAATCAATTAGTAAATAGAATAATAAAATTTATATGTACTAATTGTTATTTCAGGTGGTGATTTAAAATATATGAAGTCTATGAGAACTTGATACAAAAACAATTTATGGGTAAATATGTTATATTTATTTAGTATGGTGAATTAGAAATTTCATAATGTTTTATGTGTGTCTGTCATCAAAATGAACAACCTATTTCCCCGATAGTGGAGAATGATATTCACATCATTTTCAACAATGTTTTCATCACTTCCATGGAACAAGATTAAGATTATAACATATAAGTGGGTTATTTTTTAAATATTTTAGATATTAATAAATTATATAAGATAACTGATAACTAAAATGTTTATATGAATTAGTGGATGAAGGAAAAAATAGTTGTATAAAGGATATATAAAATTAAAAAAATACTTCCACTGATGTTGTACTATATCATGTGCTGATGTGGAATTATTGATAAATAAATTTTGATAATATTAGAGTTTTTACAAGATGATTTTTTTAAATCTAATATTCCTCAATAATTTTATTATCTTAATAATGTTCTTAACAAGATCAATGTTGATTATGAAAATATACATATTATATCATATAGAAGAATTAGAAATAGAATAGTGTAAAAGATGATATAATTCTAGACATAAATACGGTAATAATGATGAGTGTTTTAATTAACATACCATGAATAATAATAATAATAATTTTACAAAGGATTTACATTACATTCCACTAAAACTAAGAGTACAATGATTTTTCAGGTCTTCTAAAATGACAGAGAAAATGAAGTGGCATGCTATGAAAAATAATAA
Organism: Viscum album; assembly: GCA_963277665.1. Taxonomy (NCBI): domain Eukaryota; kingdom Viridiplantae; phylum Streptophyta; class Magnoliopsida; order Santalales; family Viscaceae; genus Viscum; species Viscum album. Next base: position 998,875,702 of record OY728138.1, on the reverse strand, counting down.
TGATGGGTTTATATAGCATCAATGAGAATCAAAATCATAGAAATACTTTGTTATATATATCCAAATTTATCACCCAATATCAAAAATGTGTGTTTAGGATTGATTACTAATGGATTTAATTGATTAGGGACTCTAAGTATAACTTATAGAACATGGATTGTAATTTTTGATCCCTTACAATATACCATCATAGATATCTATAAAAAATTATTATTTCTATGATCATTCTAGGAAAAAAATGCATGGATATGAAATTTATGTGTAAATTTACCCCTTATAAATAAAAGTAAAGAGTTATGTTAAAATAGTGTTGATGCATATTATACAACTATATATAAAATATTTAAAATGGGTAATGCTCTAATGTGTACGATTAATTATTTCCCTAGATTATGGTATATGTCTAGTTAGAACACTCACATTGACCAGGGATACTCAATTTTAATCATTGATGTCAATTATAGAAGATTACCTTATAGTCGAATGTGGTTATTTACGTACCATTATTGATTCTTGGAATATCATAGATATTGTTTTAGAAAGTCATGGTTTGAATGAAGAGATGATTTGAAACCACCAAAAATTGTTATCAGGTTTAGAAATCATGTCACAATTATCAACTGTTGATGAAGAATTTAGGAATGAGTGTGATTTGTACCTTTCTAGGAATAGAGTTTAAATTTCATTAGATATAGTTTTTTGTATAACAATAGAAGATATTGAGTATTTTTTAAAACTTTATTATTTGTTATTTAAATTATTACATCATAATAATTGTGTAATTAACATTAAAAAGAATGTATGGGAAAATTTGGTTTTTAAAATATTGAAAAAGAATGGAAAATAAAAATATCATTATAATGCTTGTTAGGACATATATGAAATCACTATAAATAAAGATATGTAGGAAAATAATATCTTAAAGTATATTGTTACATAATTTTCATTGAACAATCAAGAAAAAGATATTTTTTTAAGAATAAAAAATGTTAATGTACCTTATAGATATTCAAGTAACATTTTAAAATGTTTTGAGTTTAAACATTGTAAGTTAATGGGCTTAAAACTCATTGATAACATATTTGATGGATATATGTCTATATTTGGTATTATGTAACTTGTTTCCAGATTAAATAATAGCAATAGTAATTTATTTTTACACATTATTCAAATATTTTATGACAACACATATTACCCCAATTATCTTAACAAACTTCATGAATGAATTTTGATGACACTATCTCATTTGAAGATGTCATTTCCCCTCTCATTTTTCACTCTGATGATTCATTTAACTATTTTTTTATCAGCGATATTAAAGCTAGATGAATCACACATTTTCAATGGATATATCTCTTAAAGAGGTTTTGACAACTTACTTTTTTATCACTAGTTCATAAAATTTTAGTCATCATTAAAAATATTGTTTATTATGTGGTGTTCCTTTTTCATTAGGTATATATTCAATTTCAATGTTTTTTTGGGAAATAAAGCTCATCCAAAAGGATGAATTTGCTAAAGGTTATATGGTCAAATAATGTATCTACTTTTTTCAAGGTATTTGGATAATATTTAGTCAAAATTAATTCATGTTAGATTCTATGATGATAATTCAAATCAATTAAAGTCCAATAAAACTCAAAAAACATTATTATGTTAATTTATCAAGTTAGAAAAATTTCATTAGTTTCATTGTCACCAACAATGTCTTTATACCGACATAAACATATTCTACTCAATAGTAAAATTATATTTCCATTATTTCAATAATTTAACTATAAAACAAAGATACAACTTCAGAGTCAAACACAATATAAGAAGAATATACAAAAATTCATTAATAAAGACATTATTGATATGTTTTCATGTCAAAATCAATTTCATATTCATTGTATAATGATATAATTATCATATGCAACTAAAAATAATTTATATAATGAAATATATAAATAATACTTTCAATGAAGATGTAGTTATAGAGATTTGAAATATTTTAATAATGGATATCTAAATAAGTCTAGGATATTCAATGCTTTTAATATTAATAACATTAATTTTCATAGAGTTTGGCATGAAGAATGTTGGAAAAAAAATATTGTCATCTATAAAAACTTCAAGGAATTATGATACTATGGAGGGTTTATTGAGTTAATTTTTTAGGGACAATTTTAAGTTATTTTATCCAAATGAAATTGGGTCGATATTAACATAGGTATAAAGAATAATTCCTTAAAATTTACTTATGTTAATGTATCTCAGTGGATAAATACTATTAAGCATGAAGACATGATCCAAATATTTTTTATTCACAAGCTTTAATGGTATATGTGTATAACAAAGTCAGTAAAGGGTGGAGTGTTATAGTACATGTCAATCCAAAAGAGTTTTATGATATAAGTAATGAAGTTGAAGAATTATTTGTTGATAGTGAAGCCCAACAAATATAGGAGATTGATTTATCTATCCATGATGATATTGAAAAAATAAAATTCTAAAGGGAGGTTGAAGATGATAAAATTAGTTTAGTAGTATAAGATGACTATAATATTTTCAATGATGAATTAATTTATTTTATATTCATTCCTACTTTAACTTTTCTATTATTTATTTGTTTAGAGTACTTTATATCAATTAATATATGTACCAAATTGTCAATTTTTTTGTTTATTTTATATTATATATCACTTTTTAAGTTATTTATTATTCTTATTGGATATAGTAATGATGGAAACAAAATGTTTTAAAGATACAACCATATGTTCTACAACTCCTACATTGTTAGATCTATATAATATGAAACCACCTTTAATATGGAATGGTATTTATTTTTAGTATTCCCCTGTTTTCAATTAATGTCATACAATAAGATCCTATATTGGTCAATTTTTCTCTATACTTCTATTGCATCGCCTTCTACTTCATGGATGTTGAGGGGATCAGATAAAGTATTTGAGTAGAAAGCATTGACTTAGAATATGGTGTCAAAGTTACTATAATTGGGGTATTAGAGGGTGACCATTATTGGTATGTAATTGTTAATTTGATAAATTAATAAATAACATATTTATAATACTTTTTGAAAATATTAATTGAACAAATTAGAATAATAGTAAGATAAAAATAAATATGAATACAAGATATGTTTAGAAGATAAAACAATTTAAATTCTTTATAACATTTGACATGTATGGGGAGCTAGAATATGATTCCAAAGGATTATATGAGCATATTTTTGGGTAGTTATTATGTGAGGCAATGTAACTTCCCATCATTTATCATGATTGGAGGCACATTCCCATTGATTGGAAGAATTATTTTTTTGATAAAAATTTGAAATCAAGTCAAAATAACCACTTCTAGTTTATTTTTTAGGATATTCCAATCAAATTAAATTATATTTTTTTACATATCTAATATGTTTATTATTTTTCTTTTAGAGTTGAATGACATAGTTATATATCAATATAAACATAAAAGTTTGGTTAAAAGGTTGAATAAATTTATGTATATGATGTTTTTTAATTCAATGACACCTCATTTAGTCTCCATAAAATGTATAAAATTTATTTTTAGAGATACCCCAAGATCATTGAATGTCCATTATGGATATGAATTGTTCTGATTCACATAATTTATTTTATACTTTAACGAAAATGATATTAATTTATTGAAAATAACTTATTTTTCACTAATATTAAATTTATTTTTTCAAGAATTGTATAAAATTCACATCATGCAAGGAGAAAAAATCATCCCACACAAATCTGGTTCCTAAATTATCTCAAGTATAAAATTCAACAAGGTAATATATTGGATATTATTAAATATACTCTTATATCATCTTAATTACATAAATTTTTTTAGTTATTAATTTCAGCCTTTGAAGATATAAGTTAAATAAGGTGGTCCAGAGGTTAGTTGAAATTATTTTTGGTTTGGTATGAACATTAAAGTCGGTGGAAATTACATAAATAAACATTATATAAACATTGGGTTAAAAAATATAAATTACACATCACTTTTTTTAATAAAATATATTTTATTAAATTTTTATGTAGTTTTTGGTGGTTCCAAAGAGGTAAACTCCATGGCCTCTTGTAAGGTACCATGCTTTTGAACCGTGGAATTTCAAAAGGAATTTTGAAATCATCATTTTGTGTATAGTTTGAATCATAATTTTATATTCTAAATGAAATTTTGATAATTTTAACCCTTAAAAGATTTTTTAGATGGGGTTTAAGGACCAATAATGGAATAATTTGTTTGGTTGAGTTTTGGGAGCATTGGTCTTTGACAGTCTTGTTTTTGGAAATCAAAAAGAGAGGTGCATGGTTAAGAGATGGTTAGTGACAACTTTTCACCTCAAACATGCAGGGACTACAGGGTATCATAGGGTTTGGAAAACCATGAAACCAAGTCCATATAGTTGTGTGAGTTGATAAAAAATAATTTAAATGGGATCTCATGGATTTTTTATATTTTTTCAAACTATACTCCTAACCATGTGTGGGGGTGTCCCTTAAAACAATTTCATTTCATGGTTGGTGCACAGTTTTTCAAACCATTCTTACAAACTTTAATGCTCATTAAATGGATGAAATTTTATCATGTGTTCCCTCTGGATCAAAAATTATAACTCCATCCTATTCTACCTCATTTTTTATAGATGTCCATGTGTGGGAGTTCCCTTCTCTTCTCCTCTATTCATGGTGATATCTCTTCTATATGGACTTGGAATTTCTCATTTTATTTCTTGTTAGAAGTTCCCTGGTGAGTCTATGAATTTCTATTTCTTCATTTCTTGAATTTTCTTTATATATGGAATGTTATTTAAATGGAGACACATATTCCCTATTTTCAGGTATTTTGCCTCTTCCTACATTTTATGTCAATCTATCTTGAATCAAAACACAATAATGGATGAGCAAAGCATCCTAATCATGAGGTAGTTTGTCTTGTGTCTTTCCCTTAATGTATATGATGTTTAAAAAAAAATGTCATTGTTCCTTGTAATATAATTATTGTGCATACAACTTTAAATGTGAAATTAATTATGTGTAACCCAATTCCTTAAATTTAATAGTCATTGTGTATTTAATTGAAAAATAGTAGGTAATTAACCACAACTTGAACCACCCCTTTAGGTGCCTTGCTTATATACATGTGTACCCATGCTCGGTTTAGTAAAATAAATAACCCTTTTGGGTGTTTGTTAAAAGGATTCGATTAAAATGCTCTTCTTATGATTTTTTCACCATTGAGTTGTGTTGAATTAAAATAATGTAAGATATTTAAATTGAATTAAATAAGTTAGTATTTCAAACATTCCCAATTTTTTAATAAAAACTCCAATGAGGTGTGCAACCTAATTTAATCAAAAGGTTCAATTAAATTGATTTATTTGGAATGATTAATGGAATGGAATTTCATATGTCATTCTATATTAATTATAAGTTAAATGGCCCAATTTGTATTTTTTAATTGTGATATGTAATAATTTTCGATAGGGTCTATTATTTAAATAGTCTAGAAGAGTGATATGTAGTGATTATAAGAAAATCATTCTTTATTATTCAAACCCGAAATGAAACATGACATCATTACTAACATGGCCCTATTTATTACATATATATAAATGGGTATATGTAATTATTTACTTCTAATGGGATATTTTTAATTATTAAATATTAATTCCATAAATTTCTAAATTAATACTTGAGTGAACCTTAGATTATCAAGTAAGAATTCCTTGAATGGGATCATTGGCTGGGTGAATTGTGTTAAGACCTGAGATGCACTTGGGATCCTTATATGAATTTCTTGAACGTGATCATTGTTTATATGAAATTATCATAATCCATGGATAACACTTGGGTTCCTAGCATGGAATGAAAAGGATGAGCTCAAAATGCAGCTTACTATGTTACACCAAAATTGAAACTTTGGTTTCCTAGGTGGTATTACAAGGACAAAATCCGGTTGAAATGAATTTATACTATTTATAAATCAATACATGGTTTCCTATGAGTAATTTCTTGGATGGGCTTATAGGGTGATGGATTCATAGTACACATGGAGTGATATATAGGTTCCACATATGGAACACTTTGGTTGGGCTTAGGATTCCAATTAAAGAATTAATTAATTTAACTAACATGTATACCAAGTAAAAAAATACTTGGATTCAGTATATGATTTTCATACTTAACATCCTAGTTATACTTTCCTCCAAAGCACAGATTCACGGAGGATTGTAGAACCTTTTGTATTATTACATGGACACCTTTTGTATACACCTAGAGTACTAGCAAATATTACATATATATATATATATATGAACATATGGTATCATACATATATGATGTGTATATATACATACATACATATACATAAAAATATATACATGGTGAAATCTATTTAGTGGTATTCATTCTTAGGCCAAATCTAGTGGTATTGGATGGATGTCCTATTTAAAACCTAGTTTGAAATGTGATTTATACATTTCATTCATAGTTAATATTATTACCTATATATTTTTTATATTATATTCATAGAATGTTTTTCATTAGACACCATTGGTGGTGGACTACTAGTTTATTTCACACCATGTTCATTCCACTGTTTAGTAACTAGACAGACCATTTGGCTGTATGATCAGGATTCTAGATTTTTCTATGTGCTATACATTGGATGTGAGAGATTAAGAGCATGAGAACGAGACAATGATTAATATGTTCATGGAGATAGAATTTGAGATTTATATCTTTTTTATGCATGTATCATATGCGTGGTACAATGTATTCATGTTTTTTTTGGTATTCACATGGTATCATTATTTATATGATATAGTTTATGGGTAAGGACATTTATTTTTATTGGGATGATTTATTTATTAAGTATTTATCTTATAATAATTTTTATATTTATTTATTATTATGTAACATTGTGCTAATTTGATAATGAAGGTATATTCTCCCACCATATAATCATTGGACCCTAGCTACTGGTCGAAAGCCTGTGTCATATGGGGAGGTGCACATGAGGCCATGAGGTAACCAGTCCGGTAACTATTTACAGAGTGATTTAAGTTAGGGTATTTCAAAGTGGTATTTGAGTTTATTTTCCTTTGTTTTACTATTTTGCGTTGGTAGGTAGGAGACTATAAATGTTTCGTCTTGTGGTAAATAGTTCTTTCTGGGAGTGATCAACCCCTGAAAAGGAAAAGACCAAGTAGTCATGGATTGGAATATTTGTTAGTGTATTTCAATATTATAGGTGATTATTATTTCTTCTTGAGTGATTCATATAATTTATGATTCTTAAAATTTTATAATATTTATGGAATTATACCCATTGAAAGGTATAATAAGGAAGTATGTTTTCTTGAATCATTATAGGCACATATAGATTCTCATTCAATGCATATGGAATGCCATGTTAGTTTCATTTCTTGAATACTTGTTACATGTTGGATGTTCTTTATGTGATTTATCAACATCGATACTTGTATATTATATTTAGATTATTATTAATCATTATTTTCATATATACCATGATTCAGAGGTTTCATGTTTATATGAATATATTCTTTGTTTATATGTGATAGTGTTCCTTGTTATAATTATTATATATGATTGGTTCTTAAAGTGCATGCATCAGCCAAAATAGTTTTTCTATTATAGCTTGATGGTGGAGCCTTAATTAACTAACTATGACATGTTTGATTCATAGACCATTGGTTTAACTTGATGAATCATTTATGGTTATAATTAGATGAGTGAAAAAAATTATAATGTGTATGGGACTTTGTTAATTGGTAAGGGAAACCCATATAATCAAACCATCATATATGGACATAATATATTAAGAAATTAAGGATAAAACCCTGGTTTTTGATACATAAAAGCCAATTGAAACTTATAAAGGTAGGTAACTTTATAATTTAGGAATAGAAACACTTCTAAATAAACCATGATATATTCAAATTGAAATTATGATAGAAAACAGTTTTTTATATATAGTTTTGTACCTCTATTACTTGGTCTTGATGTCTCATATGACAAAATTCCTAAATATAAAACAACACTTAAGTAGGTCAGTTGAGGAATGATTCTTATAAAATATTCCCACCAGGGGTATTTTAAAAATAGTGAATTAAATCATGGGACCCTTTTAGGACACTTTTACATTGTTATGTCTTAGTACCTTACCTCACTAGGGTATATTCAGGCTCTGTGGGATGCTTATTTAAGTGTCCTTAGCCACTTATATGTTTTATGTATTAATTTTTTGTGGCATCTGATTGAATCAATACCCTTTAATAGATAAATATATCTTATCTTCTTTTGATATTAATGGATATGAGGATTTAGTTTATTAAAATTCCAATTACAAACGGAAGGGTGTTTTCCTCTATAGCTAGGAATTGAAATTTTAATTAACTATCCTAGATATAGTAATATTTATAGATAAATAAAATGAATTAAATGGATTTATAAAAATAATTACATAATTTTTATAGGATTTAAGATAAGTAAATAATTTTCAAAATGAATTTTGATATAAATTTCCTATGTTTCCTACTAAAAATACCTAAATGAAGTACCGAGAATTTTTTTCCATATAAATGGAACTTTGTGTTCTTTAAACTAGGCCCCATTCATGTTTTTAATAAATTTGAATTGATGTATTGGATTAAATTATACCTTTTATAGGATTTTATAGAAAAAGACCTATTTTAAGGGTTAATTATAATGTTTCATTGGAATGGGAATGTCAGTGTTCCTTGTTGGCCCCTTATTCTATCGCTTGAACCTAAATGATAAGTGATAAAGCCTATAGTCATTTATATATTGAATCTAATTTAAAAGTAAATGAAATTCCTATGAATGTGGTTTATTTTTGTGATAGAACTCCCAGGGGTGATATTTTTTTTTAATTTTTAAGAAACTTTTTAGATGAGAGGGTTTTTTGGGTGTTACTTAACCCAAATAGGACTCTTAGTGTTTAAAATACTCCCCCATGTGGATATATGGTTATGTGATGAAATTACACTTGTTAGGGATGTGAGAATCTTTTAATTCTTATATTTAGTTTATTATACATGCCTTGGTAATGGACTACTACTTAGTAGGTCGTGTGACCATTCTTCTTCTTATAGAGTGATGGATGATTCAAGAGGTCGTCAACCATATTAGAAATTGCATGGGATAATACATATTTAGTTATAGGAAATTGTATATGGGTACTCATAGGGATAATAAGCCTATGTATAGTATCAAATTTTGTGTCATTGTAATGGTGAAATATAGTTTTAGTACACGTTGATTCACAGAGTACCTGTTATATTGTTAAAATTGTGTAACAAATTGTATGAGTTTGGTACAAATCATTAGGGCCATGATCTATTATGATATGTGATTAGGTAAAAGTTTTAGTAGGGTGACCTAGGAATTAGAGGAAATTGAGTTATCCCAGTGCTGAGGATGATGTTGCAAATGGATAGGGTGTTGTGACACTGCCGTTTAGTTTAGTTTTGGATTATATTCCCAATGCCAATGAGGTTTTTGAGTGCAACTTGGGAAAGTGTCATGTGTTTGTCTAGACTAAATTTGATCTAGTGTGATTTAATGTGTTTTTTACTATCTTTTCATTTTGGAATGTGGTGAAATAATCATTTTATCTACATCTGTAACTCATGTTTGGTGTTGGATGGAATGTGTTTCAGGGGATGAGTTCCCATTCATAGTAAATGATGACTAGGAAACTCTTAAGGCATGGAGTGTCACAAAAAACACGTTTCAATGTATCATTCGATGTATATGGATTGAAATCAGAAAATTCCATTTGGATATGGATAGATTTTTTTCGAAAAACATTTGATATTGGTAAGTTTGATTTATAGTCCCTGAAACAATACATTAAATAAAACTCGATTACGATTTCGAATCGTTTCTGGATATTATATTCAGACACGGGGTGTGTGAGTGACCCAGAACTATAATTATTCTAATGAATTCTAGTATATAAAAGGTATCATGATGATAAAATGAATATTTTTGTATGCAACCACTGAGGAAATAATGAGTTTAGGTTGGGCTATAGTGGGGGTTTTTGAAATAATCATTAAATTCCATAGTAGTGTTGGAATCATGGTTTATGATAAAAGATATGTTAGTGGGTGGAGCGAAGATCTTCATAAGTAGTCGGCCAGAGGAGGTTCGAATGATCTTCTTATCTATAGTTGGATAAGGATGGTTGGAAACCTCTCTAGTCACTTCATCTTGGTTATGAAGGGACTATTTAGAATCTTACTATGATCATTAATATCCACTTGGTGTACTCTTTTCTTTGTGGATATCATTACCTTTATCATGAAATCATATAGGGTACACTGAGAGAGCATAAATTATACACTGACATGAAGAAATAAATTAAACACCCACCTATTTCAATAAATTTAATCTTATTGGAATTGTCACAAACCAACCCGGGTCGAACCTGAACTGGTCACCTGAGCCAGTCCACGGCAAGTCCCGAGGGGTGTTCCCGATCCCCAAGTGCTGAAAACCAGTGTCGGGCATCAAAATTTGACTGTTGGGAATGATTTTTCCCAAGAACAAAAGATAAATAGATAAATGAAAACTAACGATAACCAAATAAAACTAGAAGCGGAAAGAACATAAACAGTACATACCTCTTTATGACCCTTCAGGTCACAACCCAACACAGAACAAAGTCTGCTCCAACATTGAGCAGCTGAACCAGGTACCTGAAAAAGAAATTGATCCTGAAATTGGAAAGATATAATAGGCGTGAGCACCGAGATGCTCAGTAGGGATGCCAGTAATAAACTACTGAATCCAACAGTTCTCTTTTCTGAAACAGTCCACCAACAAAAATTTGAAATACAAATATAAAACTAGGGTTTTCACATTTTAAAACATGAAACATATTGTTCTCATTCATAAATCCAACACATGATACACACCATTTCTAAAATCATTTTTCATTTTATAAATGAAATACAAAACAGATAAGTACCAAGCTGGTCTAGAGTAAAACAAGTAAAAAGTGAAAAATGAAAATAAACTATTGCAACATAAAGTAAACAAGAAATGTAAATATTCTAGTAACCATGGGTAATCTTAAAAATCCCTAGAAGACCCCTGGATGTACTCAGTTTCAGAACCACCTACCGGCGTATGGTTAAGCTCCTCAGTCTATAACCAACTGGCCACCCTAACTGAATAATCCAGTGGAAAAGCCCGCCTTGCCTAAAAACAAATCCAGGGGTACCAACCCGTTTAATCAGGGTTGGTCAGTAACAGTCACTCGATCATCTAAAATACGCCCAGGAACCCATGGTGATTATAATAATACTGTGTAAGTAGGAAGTCCCTCACATGCATGACTCATATCACTTCACTTGCCTACCCCAAATATAGACGCTTCCCATGCATTCACCCATAAAGGGTAACCCTAGATAGGAGCTTCCCATATACTTATACATATGCATACATGTCAAACATACAAAGTGCCAACTGGGTCGTCACATCTTTCGGTTATCAAAACCACTTTATTATCTACTTGGAGTTGTAAATCGGGCCTCTAGTTTTACATAATAAAATACCTTTATAAAAACATTGCACAAGCTCTTCTAAAACGACTCTAAACACCACTTTTGTATTTAAAAATCCAAATGGGCCCTTAGGTTCCCAGTTTCAAAGCATTGCAATAAATTTCTTTAGTGATACTATATTCAATTTCATAAAAACAAACCAAGCATTGTCTCACACCACACACTCAACAAAATATATACACCGAAATCCAAATGGGCATATACTCATGTATTTATTTTAAAACTGATTTAAAGAACCACACAAAGAGACCCACAACATTTTGAAAACAAGAACCGCTTATAACACCAAGGACTCGGGAAAACTACCAATTCAAAGAGATGCAAAATCATTTCTACAAAACACTAAGTTCCATAAAACTAACCAATACAAGACAACCAAGTTCCAAAGAAAAAAGTGTTGCTACTCCATAAAACTAACCAATATAGGACAACCAAGTTCCAAAGAAAAAAAAGTGTTTCTACAAGAAAACACCACTCAAGTCATCAAAAAATACTAGTGCAGATATAGGCATTTAGTTACGAACAAGTTTGCAAGGCATAAACATGTGCGTAAACATAGGACCATCCAAAAATCCATTTTTAATAAAATATTTAAATAGGAATACACTACAATTAGTCAACTATAGACATAATAGAGGTGTGAAAAATATATAATATTTAATTAATAAAATGCAAGCATTAAATGGATTAAGATTGGGAGCAAAGGCAAGGAAACACCTACACATAACCAAGGAACTATTTCAATGTTATTTTTAACACTTTTTACAATCAAAGAAACACTAAAATGAATAAACTATCAGGATTATAAGGGTGAGAATAAAATTTATAGATTTAATGAGACCTTGAAAGTGCCTATGGAAAAATTTAGAAAGAGAGAAGGGACGGAGACACCTACCTTAAGAGCAGGACTGAACCAATGATTTCTAACTCAAGCAACAACTCTCTCACTGCGCACACCTAGAAACTATCACCACACCCTAATTACATTCGGCAAAACAAGTCAATGTGGAGACGAATATCTCACAACCAATTAAAACCAGGGACCCTCAAACATCATAAAAAGATAGATGAGAATAGCATAGGGATGCGAATTACATTTTAAAATTTATCAAAATAAGATTTGGCACTTAAAAACTCATATCATCGTAGACGTATGCTGACATAAACTAGGAATCGACTCAAAACATATTTTAACCAATTATAAAAATTTCAGAACTCTATAGAAAGATAATTAATTGCATAACAAAGATGTTAAATAGGTTTTTAAAACTAAAACATAGAGCACAAACATTAGCGGAGTGATCAAGAAATAAAATACACAAATTCACCCACCTAGGAGGTGCATGAATACAACAACACATTTATGGAAGGAATACTATCACTCCACATACTAAACATATGCCCTATATACTTTGAAAAATGAGCCAAAATGAACCACGGTATTACAGTGATGATTGATTTGAGAAGAACACCAAAAATAAAAATAGTAATATACCGGAGGAGGAGAACACCGGAAAATGAGGTCGCGCAAGGTGGGGAAACACAAGGAGGGGTCGTTGGATGGGGCTAGGGAATTAGAAAGTAGTGGTGTGGGGAGAGGGAAACGAGGACTCGCTGGTGCGTGAGGCTAGTTGTGTGGAGGATGCGGCGGAGGTAAGGAGCCAGTGAAGCTGCTAGTGTGGTAGGGCGCAGAAGCTTGAGGGAGGGATGAGGTTGGCAAGGACCGGTAGGGGAGGGAGGGTGGACAAGGGTGGAGGCCAGAGCTGGAAAGGGAGGTGGGGTTAGCGACGATAGCCTGAAGTTGTGTAGCGCGCAGGAGGATATCGATTGGGGGGGTGAGCCGTGCACAGCTAACAAGGGGGGAAGGGGGGGGGGCGATGGAAAATCTAGGGGTTCACAAAAAAAAAGTTATAATAATAATAATAAAAATAATATGGTAATAATACTAATAGGGTAAATAACATTAATAAAATTCCAATAATAATAATAACACCAATAATAATAATAATAATTCTCTTATACATAATAATATATAAACATTATTAAATATTTAGTATTCTTTTAATTTTTTTTATTTCGTCCTTGTTTTGTCGATAATTTTTTTTTATCTTCCGTTTTCAATTAACTTAATTTATTTATTTAATTTATTATTTATTTGATGTGTCGCGCCACCGCGCATTCACCAGGAAAAAACACACGGTCTCCACTAATGGTTCAGTGACCGCGCACCGGCCTGAGACCCACCAAAAACATCAATCTTCAAAAATTCCAAACCGAGTACGAACTAAACCTCGTCCAAATGACGCGGGACTGAGTAAACAGTATAAATAAAATAAGATAAATAGGCATCTGAGGTTAGGGTGTGACATGAAATAATCTCAAGAAGAATAGAAAATTGTGTTGTCCTGGAATGTCATGAGTGATACATGGATTCAAATATAGGAAAGACTTGGATGGAATCATGGACACCATCGAATTCTCTGAATCAACTGCCATGAGAAATTCCAATTTTGGGTTCACTCAGTGTCTTGATACATGGAAGTCTCAGCTATGTATGAAACTATTATATCTAAACTCTTGGGAATGGACTAAATTGGATGAGACATTGGATTCTAGTAGTTGAATATAAGGTTACCCCAAAATTATAGTCAGGTTCAGCTGATATGTATAGTGTGTGGTGATCAAAGGGTGATGGGTCGAGTATACACCTATGTCCATGTTGTGGAACAAAAATAGAAATAATCAATTCTATATGAAAAATTATCAAAATAAGGTTATATTATTTATTGGGCATGATCAAATAAATCTATAAATTCCATGTATTAAAGTAATTAGAGTTGATATTTTGATGTGTAGGATATAAAGCCTAGTGTTTTTCATCAAAATAGTTAGTTAGAAGTGTCTTGCCTTGTTTCCCTTGTTTTTATGAATTTGTTTGGAGAAGAACAACATTATGCAAATCATTAGGATGAGTTGAGTGTAGTTAAAAGGTTAGTTGAGAATTTTAAGGGAAAATTCAACATGACTAGAATAATTATTTCAACTGGGAATCAACCATTAAATTTTATTTTCAAACGTTCTAATAGAATTTCAAGAATTATAAAGGCATTATTATCTGAAAAATTATAATGGTGGAGAAACAGTGACTCAGAATTGGTTAATAAATATTGGAACTTATGTTAGGGAGAGAAATATGATGGTTATGGAAATATAATATGAAATGATCATGTAATGGGATAGATGATCTCAAGTAAGTTTCATCTCAATGTTTTATCTGTGAATATGATCATTGTCTTGAGTTTCTATTTCTTATTGAATTTTTGTTTTATAGTGATGCTTGTAGGAACATTGGAAAATTCCAATACAACACAACCAATTTTACTGAAACTTCACCACATAAGTTGGTAGGATTATATTTTATTATTCCCCAAGGCTTATCTAGGATAACAAGTTATAGGTTGGAGAGATTTTAACATCTTGTGATTTTGAATCGTGGAATTTAAAAATGAATTTTGAACTTTTTATTTGGTGGATGGTCTGAGTCAATGTTTGATCTTTAGAAGGTAATTTTAAGCATTAGAACACTTAAAAGTGTTTTTAGATGGTTTTCATGTAAAGAGAAGTTTCTTGAGTGGTAAGTTGAGTTTCATGAGTTTAAATCCATTTAATTGTGGTTTTTGTAAAGAGAATCCGTGTGAGTTATATCTAGAAGATTGTAGAGGGTATTTCATGGTATCTGTATGATTTTCCAACTGTGAACCTAACAATGTAAAGGGTGTCCCTTCAGATAGTAGATTCACCTAGTTGGCACCCGGTTTTCCAAATAATGGGGTCAAACTACGTGGCTCATTAAAAGGATGAAAAAATATTAATTCCCCCTATTTCCCATATATTACAATATCTTCCTCTTCCTCTTAATTTTTAATTGAAAACCATATGTTGATCGGTGGGCACTGTAGCGGCGACATCATACTGTAGCGGCGGTAGGGCACTGTAGCAGCGGTGGGTACTGTAACAGCCAAGTTACTATTCACACAATGGGCCTTACGACAAAAATTTGGGCCTACGAGCTATGTAATGGGCTACATGCCCACAGGCCCTTCAGGATATGTATTGGGTCTCCTCTACCTAGTTAAAAGAGGTCTTTGTTTGCTTTAATAATAAAATGAGGCTTCGGCCAAAACCTTTAAAAAAAGTGTCCAAAGAATGATTTGGGTGGTCTCATGGATTTCCCATATGGTCAATCATGTTTATAAAATATTTTACTATTTCATGTGTCATATTTAACATGTGTCACCCATTAAATTTGAAATTAATTCTGTGGATCCCAATTCCTTAATTAAATAGTCATTTTTTATTTAATTTCACCATTGGAGGTTCTTTACCTCAACATAAACCACCTCTTTTGGTGTGTTTCTTTTGGCCCGTATACCTAGGCTTCATCTTGGAAATTAAATCAACCTTTTTTGGATTTGTTTTAAATTCTTCAATTATAAAACTCTACCTATATTTAATAACCTCTTAGGTGTGTTGATTTACTATGATGTGAGAGATGTTTACATTGAAGTAAATGAGTTGGTATGTCAACCATGACCCATTTTAAAAAAAAACCACCTATGAGGTGCACTGACTTACTTAATAAAAATGATAAATTAAAAGGAATAATTTTGAATAATAAATGGCATGGAAATTTCTATGGACTTATTAATAACTTATAAATGAAATGGAAAAATTTTTATATGTGAATTTTGATAAGGAATTCTTGTGGAAGTTGACTATTTTTTATTCATACATGAATTATGATATAGAATGATTATGGGAATGACCATATTTATTATTCATACTTGAAAAATAACACGCCATGCTTAATAACAAGGCCTTATTTATTACTTATATTATAATGGGTTAATGGAATGATTAACTTATCATGACCTATGTTTAATTATTAAATGTGAATTTATTACATTTTAAAATTATTATTTGAGTGATACTTGGTTTCTCAAGTTGGAATTCCTTAGATGAGATTATAGGTTAGTGGAATTGTGTTACACATTGAGAAATAGTTGGGATCCTATATTGAAATCCTTGGATGGGCTTAGAAGTTAAATGAAGTTGTCATATACCTTGATTGACACTTGGTTTCCTATCATGGAATGATAAGGACATGTTAAAGGGAGTGTTTTTATAATACGCCATGAGTGACACTCTGGTTTCCAATATGGAATTCCAAGGATGGTCTCAGAATTAAATGAATTTATAGCATGCATAGTGAGATACTTTGGTTCTTATGAGGAATTCCATGGATGTTCTTATAGGGTGATTAGTTCATAGTGCACCTAGAGTGATACCTAGGTTCCTCATTTGGGATTCCTTTGACATGATTGAGATTACAATTAATTAATTGGATGATTAATTTATGTGACAAATATACCATGTAAAGGAACATACATGGATTTGGTCTCTGTTTTACATACTTGATGTCCAAGTTATTCTTCTCTCCTAAGCACATATTCCATGATAATTATGGAACCTATTATGATTACGCATGGATTCCTTGGGTATACACCTCATGTCGTTTCTAAAATTATGTATATATATATAGACATATATTATCATAAATATATGATGTATATATATAAATACACACACACACATACATATATATACACAGACTGACATATGTTTAATGATATTTTAGCATAGTATGGAGCAGGTATCCGTGTCATGTTTCAAACCCAGTCTAACATGTGACTTATATATTTCATTCATAGTTTATATTATTACATACACTCAATTATGTCTTAAATTCATAGACTGGATTTAATTGCATGTATTTTTTAGTGGCTTACTAAGTTTATCTCACACCCTGCTTGGGTCACTGATTAGTAACCAAATAGACCTAATGGTAGAGGATCAAGATTCTACATTATGATATATGATGAACATTTGTATAAGGGATATTAGGAGTATAGGATTGATACAGTTATTATCATGATCATGAAGATAGACTTTGGGATTTAGTCATTTTCATTATACATGTATTTTATGTCATCTACCATGTATTCCTATACTCATTTTGTGGTTGACATGAAATAATTCTTTATATGATATTATTTATGGATTTTTTCATTTATTATTATTGGGATCATTTATTTTGTGTTTTTTTCATTTATACTTCTTATGTTGTTGATTTATTGTTGCGTACCATTGTGATACTATGATCATGAGGGTATAGTCTCCCCACTATAACATTACTAGATCCTTTCTTCTTATTTCCACCATAATCTTATCTATTTCACCAAATGATGAGTATTTAACATGATTTTTTATGCCTTTATATTTTGAATAAACTTCTACAAATCACAAAATCCACAAAGGTATAGCTATATATTCCTCCAATAATTATACATTATCAAAAACCAAAGTGGTTAGGATACGATAGGATAACGCCCCAAAAAGAATCTCCAAAATTCAATAATAAAACCCAAAGTTCAACATAAATCATTCAAAAAATAACCATCCTTCCCCAAATATTCTAGAAAAATATTGAAACCCAAAAAATTAAAGGATTTTATCATATAGTCTTATAAATAAAATCAATCACTCTTAATGTGTTATACTAAAAATTTAACTTTCAAAATATCATAATCGCCAAGTTTTTCTAACCATTTACATAAATAAAATGAATATCTATATATCCAGAATAAAATCATTTTTGAAACCGAAAAACAATTAAACCTTTATTCCTCAAAATATTCACTTTACCATAATATAATAGGACTCCCAAAATATTGAACTTTTTATAAAATAAAAATAATAACTTAATCTCCAAATCATTTCCCAATCATAATGTTATGATAAACACATTTCTCCATTAGATATTTTTTATAAAATAATAAATGTTAACCAATACTTAATGTAGGCTAATGGAAGGTGATGCACCATTTTCACCCTAATATTATAGGTTCAAAACATGTTGCCTTTCCAAACATGATGTATTGTTACCCAGTTTTCAGGTTTTCCTTTTACTAAACCTATATTAATATAACTCCAAAAATAAATATGATGGGAATCCATAAAATAAGGTTAATCAATAAATATCATTTTAACTAAGGTTTTCTATACAAACCCAATAAATATATTCTTCATCCTTTTATTTCGAAATAGGTCCTTCCATGGTCTTGGTTTTATCCTATAGAAGAGGACATTGACTTGGGTAATTACCAGGTTCCCAAAATTTATGTAAATTAACTACAAAGGTATTCTTAAGATGAGTTTTATTTCCCTCCATCATAGCCTTCATTTTTCCTCAGAAATTATTTTCTTTATATAATTATTTCCCACACATAAATCATTTATTCATTCTATATAGGTAATTTATTGGGTGTCTCCTTCCACATTTCTTGCATGATGGAAGTCGAGTATTCTTTTCTCCATGGTCTCCACCACTGAATCCCTTAACTATATCTTTCTTTCTAGTATTAAGTGAGTTTGGTAGTTGGTTATGGTATAATATTTTAATTATATTTGAGGAAAACCTATTAATAATGAACACAATATGTTTCACTCCAATATACATTCCATTTAGTTTCTCAATTTCATCACCTTGTCTATCATGTTCAATGTTAACATGACTCCTGCAGGTTCCATCCATTGACCAAAACCAAAAATCATAGAGTGAGTAACAATAGTGAGTGTGATAAAAATGTATTATAATTTGTAGAATATTATAAAACCTTATTTTCTATCTAAAACACCTTTGTATTAACATTGGTTATCAATTTTTATCATATATTCGAATTTGTTATAATTTTTTTGTAATTAAAAGGTATATTATCTTAACAATACCTCATAGGAGTGTCAAACCAGGTGCGCAATAAGGTCCATTATCGTGTACCAGGTTACATTGAGTCAGGACCAATGCATCTTGTTGGAATTATTAACCCTAGGTATATTTTTCAAGAACTATATCCACTTATTGTATCCAAAAAGTGATCTATTTATATGAATACCCAAATAATATCTACCTTACCCAAATTCTAGTATTTTCTCCTATACTTATCCTCAAATTCTATCTTAGGGTTATGTTCTCTAATCATTATTTTTCTAAATCTAGTTTCTAAGGTATATACTAAACTTGATCTAATATGAACTATAACACCTTGAACCCAGAATCTCAGATCCAGTGCATTATTTTATTAAATTGGAAAAGATACAATACTCAAATCCCAAAGCATTGATCAATTTAGTAATTTTTTAAACTATATTACATACTTAAAACCTCTATTACCATTGATACTATAAAATAAAAAATATTCTATAATTTTATAACACCATCATTCTCTCAGATTTACCCTGCATATTATTCATAATATACTTCTTGTAATCTAGGAAAAAAATAAAAATGTGAAAGGGCTCCGATATGATTCTCAGTAAGGGTATACATATAGTAGAAGCTATCGTAAACAAGAATAAATGATTATAGAAATGTGTTTAACCAAAAAATGCCATTTAATCAATTACTTGAACAAAATATGGTCTGAATGGAGGATTATTAAATAATTCCATATAAATAATCACACAAAAATGAAAATTAAAACTGGATATTCTACCGATAGAATAATCACATGGAATATTAATAATTAATTTCACAATTAGGTAATTCATAATTCGGGACATCATAAACATACCATTAAGGATACAACCATGACACCATACATAAATGGGTAAAAACCCACACTTGTTTACCTCATGATACATAATAATGAATTTAGGGGATATACCAGGCCCTCCCTATTACTTACTGTGTCCAATTAATCCCTCATATTATAGGGGTGAAATTCAAGCAACATACTCATTCATATTGAAAAAATGGTATACAAAATGTGAAAACATTAACCATAAACCATAAATGGTATCATAACATCAAATTTGCAATCAAAATAAACCATAATCCATTCAGTGAAATATGGTAAATTATTTTATAATAGATCAACCTCAATCAAGCATAAGTTATAACAAAGGATGTTGACATTAATGAAAATACTCAAACAAAATCATTAAAAATCTCTTAAGAGAAGTACCCATTTTTTACATTGAAATAATTTATTATAAATTCATTAAATTATAAAAGAAAAAAATTTCTTTGAAAACAAAATTTTAATATTTTAAAGGAATATTAAATATAGTAAGGCGCTATTATAGTAGAAAAATATTCTCAAGTTGCATCAATTAAAAAACATTACTACTGTCCAAAAATCCATAAAATACTTCATTTGGAAAATGAAAAAAAATATTCCTTTTAAACCATTATATAAAAATTAAAAATTGGGTAAAATACTTTAAACATTTTTAAGATAATAGAAAAAATATTTTTGAAAATATTTTTAAGAAACATGGATATGGATAACAAATATTCCCCAGTAGATTCTTACTTATACCAAATCCTGAATAATAATGATGTTGCAAAATAAAAACTTACAATATTATAATCAGTAGAATCATATGACCCATAAAATAAATAAAAATATATGGATATTAAAATATAATAATATTTAGGATAGGACTCATAACAGACATTAATGGGAAGTATATACACCGCATAGAAAAAATAGGTGGTAATATGGCATTTATCTCACAGAAATAAAAAGTGAGATCAAATTCACTTACCTCATACTTTCCTTTAGTTGAATGTTATATGACCACATTTATAATGGTTTAAATCTTGTTATTTCTTTACACCATAATATTA
The DNA here is from genome assembly GCA_963277665.1 of Viscum album. Classification (NCBI taxonomy): domain Eukaryota; kingdom Viridiplantae; phylum Streptophyta; class Magnoliopsida; order Santalales; family Viscaceae; genus Viscum; species Viscum album. The sequence continues at coordinate 998,854,310 of OY728138.1, read as the reverse complement.
ACCATATTAATGATATCATATATGATATTCTTATATTGTTTTGTTAATAATATTTCATTATTACAATTATTTTGGGTGTTAACGCCTTCATTTTATTATGATTTTTTTATCATGTGAGTATTTTTATTATAAATATGATATATCCAGAATGATATTAAGTTCTTAAATATTATATTCACTCATAATATACAATTTTTTAATCATTATTTAATGGTTAACGTGGAAAATGAATCTTATCGCATTGTGCAGATGATAGGTCATACGTGCGCACAAGCGACGATATCATTCCCTTAATAGTAACGTTGTGAGGAATTTGATGGTACATTAATTATATAGACTCAATATCATTTCATTTTTATTATTTATATACATTATTTAAATCATTATTCCAATCCAAATATATTGTTGATGAAAAACATATTACACCATGACATGGAGACGGTAAGTCGTACATACACACACATGGTAATATTGTTTTCATATGATGGATAAATTGAGGAATATGATTGTCCCATAATAATAATAAAATATAACCATATATATCATACTTAATTTGTTACTTTATTATGAAAACAACATAGGGAGAGTAATTATAAGAATAAATGAACTTAAATTAATTGGTAAAACAATTACCTCTTCTTTGGTGGACTTCCTTCAGATCTCCTCTTAGGGACACTGGGATCAATATTTTTAGAAGACTGAGACCTCCAGAACATAAATAAAAAATGGTTTAGGAGAAATTATTAGGGTTTGGTAGAGATATCAGTCTCAAATTGGTGGGAGGAAGTGAGTGAGGGGGTGCTTTTTTAGAATAGACGGGAGGGTCACTCGTGGAATCCTTTGAAATATTAACTTAATATAAATTTATTTTCGATATAAAATTGCCTAAAAGTGAGTTAGTTTTGAAATAAGATGAGTATTGGTATAAATAATATCAACCAATTATTTTTATACATGTTTTGGTCAAAATAGAAACCCTATCTTTTGTCTTTAACCCTTAGTTAAATCATTTAACTCTTATAGTGACAACTCGTCTTTTTTACTCTTTACAGTTAATAGGTTTACTATAAAATGAAAAAGTAATCCCAAATAGATAACTGATGATATATATAACCTTATTATAGTTATTTGGACTAATTTTATAAATTTATAAATTTATATCATTTAATAATATATTATTTATTTTAAAGTATCATTTATTTCAATTTTGATACTATTGATTATTATTTTTTAAATATCATAACAGTATAATAACTTAGAACCAATATATATAATATATCACTAACTTGTCTAAGTTATCTATCAAATGTAAGGATGTCATTAATTATGTAAAATTATGTTTATCTTAATATTTTTATTATCATTTACTTTATATTTTCACTAATTAAGCAATTACTACATCATTATTATGCCAAAATTTAATTAATTAATGCATTCTCTAAAAATTAAAAAAAATATAAATAAAGATAAATTTATTTTATTTTGAATATATATTTATAGTTAAATTTATATTTTTTATAACCGTGTATTAAAAATGTAATACTTTTAAAAAAACATGAGTATGACATTTTTAACTTTTCTTTAAATAAAATATTATAAATGTCATATTCATACCCAAGTGGATTAAAAAAAGTTATAATTTCTGAATAAGGTTGGTTTTTTTATAAATTCACTTATCTAATTAAATTAGGACAAGTGTTAGTGTAAGTTTATAACAATATAATATATTTTTTACCTTTAATCACTTGATTTACCCTCGACCATGGTAAATAATAATTTAATAAAATAACTAATCATGTTATCAAAAAAATTTATTGACCCTACTGGAATAAATATCATACTTATTACAATTGTGTAATTTATTTTTTCAAATTCAATTCACAAAAGTGGATAAATTATGTTTAACACTAATCCCAAAGATATGGTGAGAAGGTGGGTAAAAGGAAATGTTCCAAAGTTCCATAAGTTTTATATCTAATTTTGATAAAAAATGATTCTAATAACCTAAATTTTATTAATATATGTACTATTGATATATTTTGATGTTAAAAATCAATTTAAGGTATAATAATTATTTAAATGAAAAGGATGTTAAATACAATGCATTATTTTTACCTATTCATCAAAAAAAAAACTTCTCATGAAAAAAACAAAAATTTACCCTAATCTAATCTTGATATTTCATTTAAAAAATTATGTCTATTTTGAAAAATAAAATTTATAAAATTTCCAAAATTTAGTTTTAAAATTTGTGTGCCATTAAAAGGTGGTAAAACTGCTTTAATAAAAATGTATGTTTTTATGTGTAATATTGTGTTGTTCTTATCTTATGCCAATCTGATCTATTAGATGAATATAAAAAATATTTTATTGAATATATAACATATACATTTCAATAATATAGTTCTATAATAGTAATTAATTTTATTTTATTAGGATAAAATGACTTTGTGAGCATAAAAATAGTTCGTTATAAAAAATTTCTTATATATTAATTTGGTTCCAATATTAATTTAAAATTAATTTGTAACCAATGAATTAAACCATATATTTTTATAATTTATTTAATACTATTCATAACTGCCAACATAATTGATATGTTATAATTAATAATATATGGTTATTTGGTAAAATATGGCACTACAGGTAATGCAAGACAAATAATTTTTGTGTGTAGTGTAAACTTAACATGGTGTTGCATAAAACGTAATCTATTGAGGGAATTTAATTTACTTAAGAATATGTAGACTGTTAAATCTTAGGGTGTTATATCCCATATATGTAGGAGTAAAAATAATGAAAAGAAGAAAGAATAATTTAAATATGACTTATATGATATGCACATTTAAAAATAGGAAAGCATGTCTTTATATTTTAAAATTTTCAGCAAATTCGATTTACTTTCAGTTTAGAAATCATAAAAATACTCCCATTAAAACACATTCAATTATTTTACTAAAATTCACACTTTAGAAACTTCAAAAACACTTCTTGTACAACCCTTATTCAATAATATAATTTGTACTTTTTATAGAAAATCATTCTATGTTAATTTGAAAATAAGAGAAAAATATAATATAATTATTTTAACATCACTATAAGTATAAATTATAAGTTTTATACAACAAAAAACATGGATTAAAATAGGATAGAACTCATGGTTTCATTAACAAGGAAAAATATGTAGTGTAATTTACTAAAAGCTGATGAATTTGTTATCAAAGGATGGTATTCCACCAAAAAAGATGAAGTGAAACCATTATAAGAAGATGAGAAGAGAAATAAATTAGAAAACCATAAGCAAAAACTTCTTCTAGATATACCCTAGGTTACTGAGGCCTCTCTATAGAAATAATATATAAGGAGAATGTAATAGAAGAAGAAATTATGTGATTTTGAATGACTAACCTTTAATAAACAACACTAAATAATGAGGAAACAAAAGATTAAAAATTGATGAAAATGAATGAAGGGGATTGATTCCTGGTATGTAATGGTCAAACAAATTGGAAGGGGAAAGGGGATACTATTACTATGAATTTGGGTTTATTCAGTATTAGCATTTATCAGTGCTATAGAAAATCATTGATAACATGTACCTTTTATGAGCAGTGATAAAATAACACCTTTATCATCACTTTTTCAAGCACTGATAATGGTTTCATTTATCAATGCTAGATAAAGAGTTGATGTGGAGAAGGTAGCTAATCAGAAATCACTAGAATTTCTTGTCCATTCTAAATAATAAATGGTGGTGGATTTTCTTTATATCAATGATACTCAAGAAGAGGGAGATAAGATGATGAGGAGGTCGCTTTGTGTGGATCTCAATAGTGAGCAAGAAAAATGGATCGACAGTCAGGACCTTATACTGATAAGGAGTTTTAATGAAGGGAAACTGAGTAAGTAAGAGTACTCTAAAACTTGGGACAAGTTGGCAGATCACTTTGAAGAATTCATTCATGACAATCCAGATCAACGGGTGCACTCTCTATCATGGAAACTCTATAGGGAGGAAACATCAAATAGACTTAAGTTCTGTTTCAATAACTTTAGGACATCTTTTGAGGGATGTCCTCCTAGTTGAACTTTTTTAGTTTCTCACATTCCCTTAAAAGTGTTTTCTAAAAAAAAAAATTAATTTTCAATCAGTTAAAGCACCGATAAAACTAGCTTCTGAGTCCCACATCAAAATTAGAGATAATCAGCTACTTCTTTTTATATCATTCTACATCACCATAATACCAAAATATTTCTATGGGGATGGGCTCCCACATACACTCTCCACACACCTAATTGGGTATGTTACTGCACTCATAGGCCCATGCGGGCCTTGGACCACATTATAATCTTTGCGGACCACTCTCTAGAGGCCCCCTTAAGTGTTGGCCCACCTTCTAATTGTGGTCTATGCTCAGTAGGCCTTCCCTGTTGAGGTATAGCTGAGTAAATAAATTTTTTATAATTAAATTATTAATTCATATATAAATATATATATTGAAATAAATGAATATAATATATATATATATATATATATTAAAGTTTTTATTTTAAAATTTTATTTGTTTAATATTTTCTAAGATTTATTCATTTTTAACATTTTTTATATTAATTCATTTTTTAATAATCAATTTCGTATTTATTATATTAAAATATACATTTAAATATAAAATATTAATATCTAAAAATATATATTTATATATATTAAATATTTATATGTATTAATATATATATATATATATATATATATTAATATATATATATATATTCTCATATATTGTCATATATTAATAAATCGTATATTAATTATTTAATTATATATATAATTTATTAAAATTAATATATATATATATATATTAATAAATATTTTATTAATTATTTAATTAAAATTTAATAAATTACAAAATATTGTATATATATATAAGTATTAAACTGTTAATAAATAATAAAAAATAAATAAATTTATTAAATACTTAATATTCTAATTAAATAATTAATATACTATTTATTACTCTATGTATATATTAAATTTGTTCATTTTTATTAATAAGTTTCTTAATTATTGAGGGTCGGAGGAACAAACATGAGAGAATACCCTTGGGAGAACAACCAAGAAACCCTAATATAAGATTTCATTCCTTCATTAATAACATTGCTGGGAAAGATCAATTGTTTCTTGTTCTTAATGATTCAAAGACTATTGTGTGAATCAAATCGAAAAGATTTCGGTAGAGAGGTCTCTCAGTTATGTTCTTATCGATTAAAGTGGTAAAACTACTCTCTTTTAATATTCGTTTTGTACTTGTTGTAAATTTCATCAAGCATAGAACCTCACTCCTTTTCCATAAAAATGCTTAGAAAGAATTTATAAGAAGTGGACATCTTGGTGAGAAGAAGGTATTCATGATCCAATTTTCCTTGAAAGATCTTCTTTGGGTTGGTCTTCACTATCCTTTTGTCACTTTCAATTAATCTTCTACCGGTGAAATATCATTTCACCCTATGTAAACTTTTTACTCATTTATGTTTTAATAAATTCATTAGAAGTGTGGGTTGGGTTTCCAACTCCCACTTCAATCTATTTCAACAAATAATTAATAATTTTTTTAACATTTAATTAATTTAATATAGTTATAATTTACATAATTAATATATATTCATTTTTATTTAAGTATATATTCATGTGAGTTTATGAGATGGAGCGGTCCAACCCCCAAAATTGTTATTATTATTTAATATATACAAATATATATATATATATATATATTATTAAATCATTTATTAATTATACCTATAACTTAAACGGAGAACTGCCACATCTATCAAGCTCTGGGAGAACTTGAATAAGGTTGTAAAGGTACAATGAATAAAATAATTTTCAACCTTGGTGGTGGATAGTAAGATAGGGTATGAGAAGACGAGGGAGGGCCCTGAAGTCTGACAATCTAATATTCTGGATGAAAATCCTAAATTATATCTTATTCTTTCTCCAGTTGAAACGGAAAACAAGATGGATATAACTATTGATACTGTTGAATAGGTTCACGGAAAATCTTTTATTACTCAAGTGTAGTATGAAAAGCCTCATGGACCTAATGGTGATGTCGTGGATGGGTAGGGGAATGGTTGTAAAACATGGGATGATGTGGGATAGGATTCCTTTGATGTCTACGATATCGATACAAATATTTATGAGGGTGAAATTATTGCACAAGCTTTTTCATATTCTCAAATGAGACAGAAGAAACTCATTGCCTCAAGGGGTGGCAAGGGAAAGAAGAAACATGATGTGGAAACCCCACGTAGGGGTAATTCTAGGAAATAAGATTCTGTTGGAATTGTTATTGTTGAGAGACTGTCCACAAAAACTCATGAAACTAGTATTATGGACCAGCCATCTCTACCAGAATCTGGTATGAATAATTTTAGTCTACTCAACATATTAAATAGGTCTAATAGCAGGGATGTATTTTATAAATTAGCTGACAACACCCATAGAGTTACCCTTATAGGAAAATTATTAGAAGAATAAAATCTATCAGAAGATTTATCCCCATTGGATGAGAATTATGATGTGACATGGAAGTGTCCCAAAACATTGAAGAGGGCTACCACTCGAGAGGTATGTGTTTTAGCTAAACCTAGAGATGAATTTTCTGATTGATGTGAAGGGGTGTGTCACTTGGTTACCTTCCCTATCCCCTCTTTTACATTGTTGTCATTTTATTTTCAATAAATTTTGGAACCATGGGCTACAACCCATGGTTCATGCTGTCAAAAAAATACTTAACACGCTAATTAAATAGATAATATACTTATTAAATAATTAATATAAAAATTATTTCTATATATAAATATATATTAAATTTGTTATTTTTTAAATAAATTTATTCATTTTTTAATTATAAAGAGTATATTAATTACTTAATTATATATATATATGCGTGTGTGTAATTAAATTACAGTCATTTTAAACATGAACTAAATTAATATAATATATTCATTGAAAATGTTATGTGTGTTCTTTATTTTTATAATTTAATGATTTTAAATATTTATTCATTTAATAGTTTTTAAATTTATTAATTTTTATTGTTTTTATACATAATTATTCATTAATATATTGAATATTTTTTAATTTTTTAATTTATTATTTTTTATTGTTCGATATTTTTGTAATTTTATCCATTTTATAATATTAATGTATAAATTTTTGTTCATTAAAATTTAATGTTTTTAATATGGTTGTAATTTTTAAAATTAATATGTATTCATTTCTATTTTAGCATATATGAATATCCATTTTTAATTTTTTTTAAATGATCTATTGAATTAGTAACGGTTATTCATTTTTAAAATTTATTCAGTCTTATTATTATATATTTCATTAATAGAAACTACATATTTTATAATTTCAATTTTCAATTTAATATATATCAATCTAGTATATCTATACACACACATTAATTTCACACAAACATATATTTACACAATTAATGAAATCTTATATAGAAACACACACACTAAATATTTCTGTAATTTATTCAAATTTTAATATTCATCTGAGAATTTCATTTAATAGAATAGTATATTTAATATATCATTTTTTTAATCGATAAACTTCATTTATTTATTTTTAATATTATTTTGGTTAGTATTATTTATTTATTTTTTATATTTTTTATAATTTTCTGCAATTTAATCATTTTATAATATTTATTTATACATATTTATTTACTATATTTTAATATTTTAAAAATTTATTCATCTTCATTTCAATATATATATCCAAATTTTATCTTTTAATAATTTATATAATTAATGAAACTTATCCATTTATATATATTTTTTAATTAATAAATATAATTTTTTTAAAAATTATTTAAATAATTATAAATAAATTATTATATGTTGAAATAATTATAAAATTATAAAAAATTTATTTTAATAATGAAAATAGTTACTAAATTTAAATGTATATTTATATATAATTATTAAATAAAAAAATATATATAATTATATAAATATTCTAAGAAGGTTTGGGGTCAAGCATCTTATTAAAAAAAGAATAAAAAATAAACAATACTTGAAAGAAAAAGAGAAGAAAGGTGATCCCACACAAAAAAACAACTTAAGTATCACTATAGTCATGATTATAGTCAGGATCAGAAGTAGAAACGTCAGCAGCAGACTCCGAGTATGACTATGAATGCCTCTGGTTGAAATGATCAATGTATTTCTCTTTAATCTTTACATGTTTCGATGTCAGTTGACCCCTGAGGGATATATAAGACCCTCCATGCCTCCAAGAAGTGTCACTACACCCATGGGCCTGAGCTTTGGGGTGCCTACATTGTCATCTGGTTTTTGGAATATGACATATGTCATCATTAATAGAATCAATAAGCTCAAATCTATTAGCATCTTTAACACTAGATGACTGATCAACCTTTTACTCAGAGACAAATTCAATGTTCCTTTTCATTTCAAAACCTTTATTATCCACTTTACAGTTATCATTACTGCTTATAGAATTCATAATTTCATGCAAAGTGATATCATCCACAATGGTATCTTCCCTCTCAATGAGCATCAATCCATCTGACAAAGTGGATGCATACATAGTCATAGTAATGGAAGAAACCTAAAGGTTAATCCCCTACCTAGGTGAAACTAAATCTTCATCAGCAACAACATCTAACTAGAACCTACCAAAAACATTGCAAAAGTGCTACTTTAGCGGCTTTAGCCCCAATAACTACATGTATACCATCATCATTCTAACCATTATCATTCCTAACATCCAACTGTGCATCATCAACCATGGAAATCTCATTCCCTAAAATACTACCTAGATGCTGAGAGCCACACCTTCATCATTGTACACACAGACATTATGCATGCGAGTATTTGGATGATCATCCACTAACATTTACAATCCATATTCAGTTAACACTAGCGGTTGGTTCTTCTCATTAGGCTGGCTGCGAATAGAATAATCGGTAGCTTTAGCATGAATAGGCTTAACCCTCATGTTTCAATTGATATCATCATGGAAACAGGCAGAGAAAACACAAAAAATAATATATTTTAAAAAATTTACTGATTGACGCCCAATTTTCTTTTCAATTTGAGCAAAATTTGGGAACTCTCTAATACTCAATTCTCAGCGTAATTTCATTAGTGATAGTGTATTTAAAAACTCAATCAATCAGGGTGGCACCCAAATCAACGTCAACCATGAATCTATAATACTTTCCAAAGTGAGTATGTATGAATTCAACATCATGTTTGATAGGAACACCAATTGCAAGGGATAGATCATATAGAATCTTTGGGAGCCAAAACAACCAATTTAGACCAAATACCATGACCCATAATTGTGTATAAGAGTTACAAACTTCCATAGGGTTGAATCCTATATCCCATTATTAAAGGTAATGAATATCAAGATTGAGGGAAATTAATAAAAATCCCTATAATTTCAATTTATCCTCCTCCATGGGAAAAACAACATGAAAGAATCCTCTTCGAAGTGAGACACATCTCCAATCCTTGAATCCCCAAATCACAGAAAGCCAATTACCCAAATCATTGAAATTCTAGGATTTTGATCCCCTGGGTAAAATCATTCTAAAAATGACCAAGTGCATACATAACTTAATCCTTTTTGAGACAACTCCATCATCCACTCTCACATGGGTGGTGTGCCCCTTTTAATGAATCATCCCATCAGAGAACCCTTTAAAGAGTGAGAAAGAATTCAGAGCCAGTGTGGAAGGTTTCTCTATCCCAAAGGTCCCTGCACAATCATGCTTGCAACTGAAAGCCACTGCACGAATTGGTTTAGCATCATGGAAAGCAATAGATATAAAAAATCAAAACATATGTGAATCAAACCATCCCCCACCCGATGTAGCTTTAGCAAGTGAATCCATCATCAACCCACAGATTCGTGCGAGATAATGGTCGTACACTGAACATGTACAACAGATCCATTCCATTATATAAATATATATCATTATATAAATATATATTTATAAAAATATAATTATAATTATATACAAATATTCATAAATAAATTTAAAAATATATTTATTTATATTTATAATTATAATTTTATATCAATAATTATATTTATAAATACATATTTTCAATTCATTTAATATATTAATTATTATAAAAACTTATATTTATTTATTTATTTATAATTAGATACATTTAAAAATTTAATTATATTAATTTAATTATTAAAATTATTTATATAGGCCATTATCAATGATAAAATAATAGCACGCATAAAGTGTTATTTTACCAGTGCTTATTAATCTAGCATTGATAAACCCCCGCTTTATCAGCAATTTTTTTAAAGTGTAGATAAGACTCTTCACTGTATTTTAAATATAACCCTAACCGAACTAATTTATCTCACACCATTCAAGATCTCATGGAAGTTCAACTTTGTCCTCACTCCCCCTCCACCTTCTCTCAGACAGGTAAAATCTCCAAAATCTAATGTATGTTATTATTTCTCCTCCTCTCTCATTTATTAGTTTCATCGATCACATACCTGGCTCATATATGGTCCAAACCACATTATTATTTATCTATTATTTATTGATTTATAATTCCTCTCTTACTCTAAATAATTGTATATATACTATGATGGCCACCCAATATTGTGATGTGTCCCTCTTGTGACCACACTTTCCCCATATTTCACTCCCTTAGTCAATCAACACAACAAGGCTTCCCCCCCTCCCTTATTGACTGGCTCACTGCCATCATTGTCTCAATTTATTTAATGAATGACATGTTTTGTAAGCCTATATAGTGAGATATTGGCATAACAATTTTATTATTTCAGATTAGGTATTGGCTTCTGGATTATACCATTTTGAATATAATTTTCTATAAATTATTATTACAGAATTTAGGTTTTCTTATATTGGAGATGTCACGTGATGATTATAATAGAAAATAGTATAATTAAATAAATTTATAGATGTGACATGAAGTGTGTAACCATTAACCTTCTAAATTATTTGAGGTAAATTTATGACCAATTGAAATCCTGTTGATTTTATTTCTATTATAATTAAAATTATTTTAATATTTTAAATATTAGAGCTTCATGAATTAAATTGAAATTATCTATTCATAATCTATTTATCATCACATAATGAATGTTATAATTTTCACTTCACTAGTGTTGTTATTATTCTGTGTTTCCAAAATATTAATGAGAATTGGTGTGATTTAAATAAAATAAATGAAAATATTTATTTCATTCTTTTTGAAGTTTTGTTTTTATATGTATTATTTGAATATAGATTTTATACATTTATAAAATTATGGATTTTGGTTATTTAGATTAAAAATTGATATAGTTTTTTCTATTGAATTTGAAAATCTTTTAAAAGGAAGGATGTATTTTTTGGGTTTTGAAATTTACAAATAGGTTGGTAATTAAATTTTATTTTTTTATGGTGATTTCTATTAAATTTTTGTGTTGTTGATTTAGTGAATTGGTTTTGGAAAATGAATATATATATTCAAGGATTTTATAAAATTTATATCTAATGAGATTACATTATTAAATGGTTAAATGGTCATTTTTTGTGAAAATAAACATTGAAATGATTTTTTTTGAGTTAGAAATAATAATATGTTTTAGAAATGTAAAAACATGGTTTTGAATAATCTTATATATGATTTGAGAGCCCTATTAAATGGAATTCTTATTGGGGTTTATAGTGTTTTTTATTTAAGAAATTTATTATATGATTATTTTAATATGTAATGTTTGATATATAAAATTTATACTATTATACTATAAGGTTTATACCATGCTATGATATAGTTGAATGGGTATGGGTTTTTACCATTATATGAGGTCACAAAATCATTTTTGTAGGTTTAAATTGTTTTCTCCTTAAATTCTGGTAAATAGTTATTCAATAGACCTGTTAGTTCTGTTAGAGGTTTCAAAGTGTTTTAGAGTATTCTATTAATTTTTTTATTAGAATTGGACTCCTTGGATTGAATTTGTTGTGATTTTTCCTTGTTTAATATATATATTTAGAAAATGATTTTTCAGATTCATTTTATTATCTAGTCACCTTGTATATGGGTGGTGGGCGTGGAAAATTTTAGTCGTGGCTTTATGTGTGTGGTTATATATAAGATTTATCTTCTTATTTATAAAATTATTTCTTTTGATTGATACATTTACATAATATTAATTTTATTTTGATACATTTTGTTTCATTATTAATGGTCTAAGTGTCGCCCATAAAAATTATAATTTAAAACACATTTATCTCAGACACATACATGATTAAAATATAGTTGATGAATTTTATAATGTTTATTATAATATCCCCTAACTATGCATTCTGCATTTTTTTTATTATGAATGTGTATAATATTTTGTATATACCTATGAATATTTTGACTACTAGACATGGGAGATATATTATAGTGATATGTTCTATTGTTAAATGAGAAATCATAATTTTTTGGATCTTTGTGATGTGAAATCAATGATAATAATATTTTTTGTGAAGTTTATTAATGGAATGTATGATGTTTTTTATGTAAAATTAATAGAGGTTTTAGATATTGTTGGATATATGAATTATAAATTAGATAGATAACTATAATACTTTTGAAATAGGGGTTCTTCAGTGGGTTATAGTTGAAATATATTTGTTGGTATTCCTATTATAAATGGTCTAGAATATTCTATAGAAAAAAGAGAGTAACATATAATCCGACTTCACTTCTGTTATCAATAATAGTTTCATCTATTAATTTCATGAAATTTGAAGATTCTTTACTCTATGTCAAAATACAATGGATACATGACCTTATAGGTTCTATGGAAATATATTTTTACACTAATTTAGAAATCCATGTCACAATTAAATGGAAATCAAGAGAAATAATTTCCAAGGGAATTATTCAATCCAATAATATGTATATTTTGTTTTCCAACACATATATTACCACATTTTATTCACACAACATCAAATTGAGAACCTTGACTAAAACCACAAATTTACCGCATGTTTTTTGTTTCATATCACTATTATGTGAAATGATAACTTGTTAAGAATCATAAATGATAAAATTCAAAAGTTGGGTTCCCATTATTGAAATTATCTCTAAAACTATCCTTTAATTATGAATATATTATGTGTTTTTATTTATTTTTTGTACAAAATTAATATTTCATTAACCTAATAGGATGAATATTAATTTAAAATGGATTTCCTCTAATCATATGAAAAATCAATGTGATGTTTGAGTTAAAGAGTTTATCATGTTTTCAATAGAGAATGAATATGATACTTATCAAATTTTTTTCTATTTTTATGTTTTTGTTATTCAAGAAAAATTATTCTAGAATAGTTGTAAGAATTTTTTATTTTACAGAATAGATCACAACCATAAATCATGGACTAATCCATGGGAAAAACTGAATGTGCGCACCATTTGGGATGTTACTTCAGTTTATAGATCACTTGATATGAAGAACAATGTAAATGAGGATGGAGATCATTTGCAAGAAATGATAATGGAAATTTAAGATGACTATCACGATTGTACAAAGATTTTTGAGAAGTTAAATAGTTTTTCTAAGGGACCATTTTATACTAGTTGTACTAAATAAACTATATTTATATTTATATTAAATTTATATAATTTGAAATATGGAAGTGGATGGAGTGACAAAAACTTTATAGAATTACTTTATCTTCTGAATGATATGATACAAGAATAAAATGATCTTCCTTATTCAATATATGATGCTAAATGAATGCTACATTTAATGGGAATGATCTCCAAAAAAATACAAACATGTCCAAAACATTTTATATTGTTTCTCAAGGACCATGAATCATAGATAAAATTCCCCGAGTGTGGTGTGAATCAATACTAGAATGATAAATCAATTCCTACAAAATATGTATGATACTTTCCTATCAATACATGGTTTAGAGGAATATATGGATATCAGGAAACTGTGAGACAACAAAAGTGGAATGAATATACAAGAATTAATGATGGGAAACTACATCATTTATCAAACTCTCCTTGGTCAAATAAAATTGATTATGAGTCTCCAGAATTTTTAAATGAGCCATTAAACTTTTATCTTGTGTTATTTATATTTGGAATACATTCTTTTGGTTAACAAAGTAGTACTCATAGAACATGTTCAGTTATGTCAGAAAATAATATATTTCCTCCCTATTTATTCATGAAAAGAAAAGAAAATATGTCTTCTCCACATATATCTGTATCCATAACGCATGGTAATGATATTAATGTCTATTTGGATACATTAATCACGGATATAAAATTGATGTCGGATGCAGGTTTTATAATGTACGATGTTCATATAATTGAATAATTCACATTGAGGTCCATGTTGTATGGGATGATAAATTTATTTCCTTATTATATAAATTTATTACGCTCTATAATTAAAGGAATTGCGTGGTGTCCCATTTGTGAAGAATGCACACACTCAGTTTAGTTGAAACATTCCTCAAAGACTATTTTTTAGGACATCAAAATTTTTTACCTTGCTAGAGATAAATACCAATTCAAGATGATAGTATTATTTGGGAATACCAAAAAAATTATAACTTTGTCTCAACTAACAAGTGATCAATTGTTCTATAAAGTAAAATATATTGAAACTATTCTTGGTAAACCATTTTCAAAGAAAACTTATGAAATTAGGTTTCAAAAATAGATCAATTTTATTTGAATTGTTGTGCTATAATTGTTTATAAATCAGAGAATTTCTTGAATTTCATTCATGTAGAAAAAAATATTTGATAGTTTCATTATAATATTATTAAATATTACTAGAAAAAAATATGGAATAATGCCTAGGTTTGAAATTATTGAAAAGGGGATAAGAGAAGAGTTGACATCAGTAAAGGGTAAAAGGATGACATTTATTCCTCTTGAAGATTACACTCTATCCAAATAAAAAATAAAATTTTCTTTTTCTTTAATTGTGTAAATGTTTCATAGTGGTATTAATAAAATATAAATAATGTCATGTCAATGACTACTTTTAATTTACAGGAACTAAAATCACATGATTTTTATGTTTTTATGAAATATTTGATGATCATTGGTTTATGTAGAATTTTTCCTAAAAACGATAGACATACATATACCAGACTCTTCTTATTTTTCAAAAACCATATGTCGTAATTTTATATACCCATATAAGTTTCAAATCATGAATAAGGAGGTTGCAGTCAAAATATGTGAATTAGAGATGTTATTACCACCATTATTGTTTGATATAATGGTCACTTATCATCTGTTAAAGATAGATGTACACAATTGAATGGTATTTGAAGACATTAAAGGAGTACATCAATAATCAATGCCTTCCATGAGGTTGTATTGAAAAAATATATGCTATTGAAGAATATTTTCAATTATACATCAATTAACTATTATATATTGACAATATAGGTCTCCCAAAGACTCATTAATATGAATTTCATATGGTAAAAGGGAATTTTGGAAGATATTTTGTTTCAATTACCATCTAATTTAACTATAAATAACACCATTACATTTTATAAAATAGTAAATATGTTGATCTATATGTTGAATTCCAAAAATAAATCTTTCACATTTTAATCCATCAATAGTTGAAGGATGGATATCCAATACACATAATCAATAGTTTATAGGATGCTTTATAGATCATATTTATAAGTACTTATCTAAAAATAAGGATTCAATTTCCAAAAAACTTTGACGTCTAGCAAAGGGACCAAATTAAAATGTTATATCTTATATTATTTTTGTAATTAATGGTTATACGTTAAATAAAAAATATCATGATAACAATAGTGGAATGAAAAAATGAGGATTTAAACTTATGGTAGAAGTGACGCACATATCTAGTTCCAAGGATAGAAATACAACTTATGTGAATATTTCATATTGTTTCTTTGTGAAACAAACATATGAGTTTAATTATACAACATTTCTAGGAACTATTTTCCATTGTAAATGGATTTCCAATTGGCGTGTGGTGAAAATTGATGAAATGGGAGTTGTGAAGGTGAAATTCTAGGTGTAAGGGTATAAGGATGATTCTATTACAATGGAATCATATACAGGGAAATAATTTTATATATTAGATATATAAAAAACTAATTTTTCATTTTTTCTATTGGATACTAAAAAACAATAAGGTAATATGAAAATTTAATCAAGGATGACCCATTCTTTGGCAGATCAAAATCATTTCATCGGGGTCCCAATGTAAATAATGTATTTTATGTTAGAGGGGAAAAAAGAGGGGATTTTGATTCAAGATAGTGGAGTCAAATTCATTTATACTTTTAAGAAAATAAATATATTTCAGTGAGTAGGATTAAGTGTTTTTTAATAGACTATTATTTTCCTCATAATATTACATGTTCTCTACTTTATTAACATAATATAAATTAAATGATTGACTAATTATATAGAAAATTACTTATACACTTGATGACATAACCATTCTTAATTATAAACAGAGGGTTTATACTAAAACTATACAATAATTATGGGATCAACAACATATTGATGAAAAAAACAACAATGCAATAACATCTCTATGTTGACTAAAATTATAAAGGAAATAAGTAAGGGTATAAACTTTTAGGTTGGATGGAATCAACATGGAAAACATGTTGATCCCAGAAAATTAATGTTCATTAGTTATGTTGGTGTCACAATGAAAATGAATGTGCTAATTGATATGGATTTGTTGTTTCACATCCATCTAGTAATAAATGAAACCCTTTGGGAAGATATTAAGGTAATATTATGATATAATATATTTATTTGATTGAAAATTATATAATTAAATGCTTATTTACATTTCATTATCCCTTATTGAGTTCATATATTATAGATTATTTCCATAATAAATATTTCTTAATAACCACTGGAAAATTCCAAAGAGGATTTTGGACACTTCTTATCAAGCTTCATCTCTTGGATTATGGGGGGAAAGTAAATCCCCACCGACCAATTTTGTATGAACACATTATAAATTAGAAAATGTGAAATTATGTCATCATTTTTTATGATGAGAAATAATTTTAGTTACATTGTAGATGATGATATATTATTTAACATTATTTACATTATCTAATTTGATTAGAAATTATTAATTTATAAAACAGTAAAGGAGTGCTTAAAATAAAATATATGCATGAAAACCAATATACCCCTGTCACAAAAGATAGTGTATGATTATATATATAATAAAATGTTATGTATACTAGATATATGAAAAAAATAATTGATATGAAATAATATATTTTCCATTGTAAATCCTAATCCACTTCTATCCCATGTCATTGGTAATGATAGGAGGCCCACAAAAAAGAGGTAAACTAGTTGAGGGAAAACAAAATAAATATGGTAAACATGTGTAAGTATGAAATAATAATAATTCTTTATGATTTATTATAGTATTAAATAAAAATATCTATTTATTATGATATGTTTTTTATATTTTTTAGACATGAGAATCGATAGAGACCACCCCTGAAGAAAAACTATTTTCACTAGCTTTGAAGTAGCCAAAACAATATGTCCATGTAATAGGTGTATGTTTTAGAGAGTCAAATCGAACATATTTTATGAATACCAACCTATAAGAACATATATATTAGATAATGGAAGTATTTAAAGAAAAAATATATGTTTTTCAAGATATTATTTTTTGGTCTGGTTTGGGAGACCAAAATATGTGAAATGATTAAATAAAACTGATAGCATTGCTTGTATCAACACATGAAGAGGAAAATGACCCCACTATCTTTCAGAATAGTTCTTACCCTCAACCATATATCTTACCTGATGTAATCAATTTTTTCATTACTATTTCTCTAAAATGTGAATCAAAAAAATTCTGATAACACTATATTTCTAAAAAGTCTTGATGGTAAAGTTTTATATGATTTCTATACATCAACACCCATGAACTACCAATTTTAAATGGGTACAGTGTATAATATCCTAGGAGACATACTACACAAAAAATAACTCCCAAATGATTACATGATAGTGGATATTGAAGAAACTCAAGGTCTGGGAACTGAGTTTCTTGTTCCCTTTATTGATATGGATATTACAATAGTCAATTGTTCCATTGGAACTTTCATAGTAAGGTCTTATAATATTATTAAGATACATGATGTATGTCCTTAAAAAAATTCAAAATGAAAAAACCTATAAAGGTTTATGAAATAATTATGAATTGGTATATGGTTTTAGAAATTGATAAAATGATGGGGAAACAAAAGTTTGAATCAATAAAATCCAATGAATCGACCAAGAAATCCAAAGGACCTTTTGATAGTACCTTCTCTCCACCAGTTCCACTACAACACATATTAATATTATAACTTCATGAACACTCCAAATTCGATGATAGAGATAATTTCTATAATAATTATGAATAAGAAATATTTTTATATTTCATTATATACTTGGTTTATCTTGATATTATAATTGAAATTATCATGTTTGAATGGCTGAGAGTCTTAGTTGTGAATACAAACATGAGTAACATTTTCATAATAATTATGTCCAAAACATGATCTAATATATTCATTAAATTTAATAACTAGTAATATTTTCTATATTCATTTACATTACTACTATATAAGGGTAAAACCCTATGAATCATGCTTTATATTTATTAATAATTTTATTGTTTCTATGAAAGAAATTTATTTGGAGGTGAATGAAATTGATATGAAAAAAGATGAACTAAGCGAGATGTTTGAGAAGAAAATAATTGACGAAAAACTACAATTTATGCCTACAATAGAGGCGTAAGACTCTATATTCTAATAATATAAAATATATTTATTCTTTTTTCATTAATTATTTTATTCTTTTAAGAATCCATGTAATTTAATCTCAATCAATTTGGATACACCAAATATTTTTTTGGATACAATGCATGCATTACCATAAAACCAACCACACATGATGTGTATTATGAATTTGTAATGCACATCAATCAATATTTTACCACTAAACATCAAATTATATGTTTTTTTATGTTTTAAGAAGAATTTTCTTTATGATAGGGTGATATATAAATATAATCTAAATAATGGTATGAGGTTGGACACTAATCATAAGAATTCTATGGATTTATTCAAATGAAAATAGATTAATTTATAAATAGAAATATTTAACAATAACATCATATTTCAAATAAATTTACTTATTTTGTTAAATGATTATATAGTGTATAAAGGAATATAACATCAATGATTTTTTATTTATGTTTTAAAATTTATGAAAGATATAATTTACTATCAAAAGACCCCAATACCTAAAAAGGTAATTTCTGAAAGAAATCACAATTTCATTAAAATATATCCTAATTATTTTTTCCCTATATATTGTTAGCTATATCATGATATGTAACAATATACGTACTCAAATGAATAAGTAAATTTGTTTAGAGATGCGTGGAGATAGTACATAGTATCAAAATTCTTGGCAATAATACATTTAGCTGATTGCCAACAATATTTGGGGTCTATTATGGGGTATGGCCTTAGAGATACACTTGGAAATTGAAGAATTAATATTGTAATAATTATATATTTTTTTATATGTTTCTCAAAGAGAAGTATATTAAAAGAAATCAATTTATTTAGAAATGAATGAGCATAATACATGGTGTTAGAATGTATTCAGACATCTTGAAGAGGTGACTTATGAATATTTATTTAGTTAATTTTTTCATCATTTTGTATACTATTTTAGTTAATTTACTTTAATTTTTATCTGATACTTATTTTTAAAAAATTTACACATTATTTCAAAACACACGTCACTCACTCAAAAATGGGAAACAAATTCATATTTTTTTTATACTTTACGATAGTGATCTATAAGTTATGTTTTATGTGTAGGAATTGATTGCACATCAATATAACATCAGATGTGGTCGATATTACTTGAAGTGTAGGTTTTTGATAAAAAAGTGTCATTTTAGTTTGAAAAACATATCACATTTTTAAAATTAAAAAAAATGAATTTGGATAGTTTTCTTCCATTAAAAACTGTACTATCATTCATTTTTGGCATATAGGAATTGACCACCTATCAATATGACAGATGATGTGGTCAGTACAACTTTAAGTATTTTTTTTCAATATAAAAGTTATTTTTAGTTTAAAATGTGTGTCATATAGAACAAACATAAAAAAATCTCATATTGTTTTCAAACATTAGGAAATAAATACATAATTCATTTCTCACATGTATTAATTGAGTGCATACCAATCGAACACACAATGTAGTCGGTATGACTCTAAGTATGTTCTTTCCAAATAAGAGTGTCATTTCAGTTTAAAACATGTTTTAAATCTCTAAAATTGAGAAAATTAGATCAAATTGTTTTTAAAAAATGGGAAAATGACCGACAATTCCTTTACGACATATAGGAATATACCACTCATCAATCAAACACACGATGTGGTCAGTATGACTCGATATATGTGTTTTCAATATAAAAGTGTCATTTTAGTTTTAAATACGTGTCACATCACTGAAAGAGATAAAATGAGCTCATATTGTTTCCAAACATTAGTAAAATTATCTACAATTCATTTTTCACATGTATGGTTTAACCACATGCTAATATGAAACACGATGTGGTCGATATGACTAAAAGTTTGTGTTTTCAGTATAAAATTTTCTTTTATATTTAAAATGCATCACATGTCCAAAACCAATCAGAAGAGCTATTATTTTTTCACAATTAACTAAAATGGCCCATAATTTATTTTTGACATATAGGAATTAGACACATATCAATTTAACCCTCGACGTGGTCGGTATCACTCACAGTGTGTGTTTTCAATACAAAACTATCATTTTAGTTTAAAACATGCATCAAATAGAAAAAACCATGAAAAACAATCATGTTATTTTAAAACTTTGGGAAATTATTTATAATTCATTTTTTTATTTTTTGGAATAGATCGCATGAAAATACTACACCCCATGTGGTGGGTATTACATGGTGTGCGTGTTTTCAATTACAAAGAGCCATTTTGGTTTTAAATTCATGTCATGTCACCTAAAAAGAGAATAATATCTCATATTGTTTTCATATTTTATTAAAACGATCCATAATTCATTTTTCAAATGTTGGAATAGACTGCATTCCAATCTAGAACACTATAGGGTTGATATCAATCAAAGTACATGTTTTCAATATAAAATTTCATTTTAGTTTAAAATTCTTTTCAAAACCAAAACTAAGAAAATGATTGTGAATTATTTTCAAATTTTAGGAAAATGGTCCATAATTTATTTGTGACCTGTAGAAATCAACTGCACATCAATATGACTCCTGATATGGACAGTATGACTTGAAGTTCATTTTAATTTAAAATATTAATCAAATATCCAAAACTAGGAAAATTATCTTGGATTATTTTAAAATTTAGGAAAATTATTCATAATTAATTTTTGTTGTTTATAAATTAGTGGCACATTAATCAAACACCTGATATGGTTAGTATGAATCAAAGTGAATGTTTTCAATATTAAAGTGTCATTTTATTTTACAATGAGTGTCCCAATACCCAAACCCAGAAAAATATATTGAACTATTTTCAAAAATTAATAAAAGGATCCATAATTCAGTTTCTATATGTAGGAATTGACTACACAACAATCTGACACATGATTTGGTCAGTGTTACTTGAAGTACATGTTTTCAACATAAAATTGTTATTTTAGATTAAAATTAAACACATAGAAAAAACTAATAAAATGAGATTGAATTGTTTTTAATCTTTAGCATAAAGATCCAAAATTATTTTTTGATTTGTAGTAGTTAACCACATGTCAATTTTCCATCCAATGTAGTCAGAAAGACTTGAACTACGTGTTTTCAATATAAAAAGTGTAATTTTTTTTATTAAAACTCACATTAAATAGCCAAAACCAAGGAAAACTATATTGAATTATTTTTAAAACTTAGTAAAATGATCAATAATTCATTTGTGAAATATACGAGTCAACCACATTTCAATCTAAAACCCAATATGTTTGATATGACCAAAATTTTGAGTTATAAATATAAAAGTGTCATTTTAGTTTAAAACAGTTTTCACGTCACCAAAACTAAGAAAACAAGTTCAGATTGTTTTCAAAATATAGGAAAATAATCCATAATTTATTTTTCCAATTTTCTAATTCACCGCACATCAATATGAAATAATATGAGGTTTACATGAATCAAATTATGTATTTTCAATATAGAAGTCTCATTTTAGTTTAAAACACATCACATAGGCTAAATTGATCAAATGAGGTTGTATTTTTTATAACTTTAGGAAAATTATCCATAATTCATTTTTTGTGTGTATGAATCAACCACACAACATTATGACACCCGATGTAGTTGGTATGACTCAAAGTGTGTGTTATCAGTACAAAAGTGTCATTTTAGTTTAAAACATGCATAAAATATCCAAAACTAAGAAAAAAAGATCATATTATTTTCAAATATTTGGAAAATGATCCATAATTCCTTTTTAATACATATAAATTTACTGCACGTTTATATGACTCATGATGTAGTTAATATGATTCTATGTGTTTGAATTCAATATCAAAGTCTCATTTTAGTTTAAAACACATTTCACATCAACCAAACCAAGGAAACAAGATCTAATTGTTTTAAAACTTTTGGAAAATAATACATAATTCATTTTCCAAATATAGTAATTTACTTCATTTTAATCTGACATGCAATGTGTTATGCATAAATCTAATTATGTGTTTTCAATATAAATGTACCATTTTAGATTAAAATGGCACATATCCAAAACTGAGAAAATGATCTTTGGTTGTTTTAAAACATTTGAAAAATTACCCATAATTTATTTTTTACATGTAGGAGTAGACCACACATGAATCTAAAACCTTATGTGGTTGGTATGACTTGAAGTGTGTTTCCAATACAAAATTGTTATTTTAGTTTATAACATATATCAAATAGCCAAAACAAAGAAAATGAGATCGTATTTTTCTCAAACATTCAAAAAAATTAATAATTCATTTGAGATGTGTGGGAGTTGAAAGAATTTCAATTTGATATATGATGTGGTTGGTATGACTCAAATTGCATGTTTTTAATATAAAAATTTCATTTTTGTTGAAAACATATGTCGCATAACCAAAACAAAGTAAATGAGATCTGATTGTTTTAAAATTTTAAGAAAATGATCAATGATTCATTTTTCATTTGTAGGAATTGATTGCATATCAATCTAACACATGATGTATTTGGTATGACTCAAAGTACGTGTCTTCAATATAAACGTCTCATATTAGTTTATAACATATCCATATCCAAACCAATAAAAAACTTCAAAATGTTTTTAGACTTTAGAAAAATGATCCATAATTCATTTGTGACCTATAAGAATCGGCCACACATCAATTTGACACCTTATATGATCAGTATGAATTGAAGTGCATGTTTACAATACAAAAGTGTTATTCTAGTTTAAATCACAGATCAAATATCCTCAACCATTGAAACAAAATCATATTATTTTTAATCATTAATAAAATCATTAGTAATTCATTTTTGATGTGTACGAATTTACCACACATCGATTTGACACCTGATGTGTATGGTATGACTTTAAGTGCATGTTTTCAATATAAAAGTGTCATTTTACTTTAAAACGCATGTAATATCTCCAAAAATGAGAAAATGATATTATATTATTTCAAAAAATTATTAAAATGGTCCACAATTAATTTTTTATGTTTAGGAATTTACTGAACATAATTCTAACACATGATATAGTCGATATAATGTGAAGTGAATAGTTTCAATATAAAAGTACAGTTTTAGATTAAAACGCACATCAAATTTCCAAAACATAGAAAAAGAGATTGGATTATTTCTAATCTTTAGGAAAATGGTCCATAATTCATTTACGAAATTTAATAATTGACTTCACAATAATCTGACAAATGATGTGACTGATATGACTCAAATTATGTGTTTATAATTGTGTCATTTTAGTTTAAAATGCATGTCACAAGCCAAAATCAAGAAAAAGAGCTCATATTGTTTTCAAACTTCAGTACAATTATCCATAATTCATTTTTTGATGTATATAAATTAATTGCATGTCAATCCATCACATGATGTGGTTCGTATGACTCGTAGTGTGTGTTTTCAATATATATGTGTCATTTTAGTTTAAAACACGCATCACATAGGAAAAACTAAGAAAAAAAAGTTTAGATTATTTTCACATCATTTTATCTTCAATTACTTAACTGATTTCATTATCATTTTTATCTGATAATTATTTAGTTAATTTTCCTAGAGATAATGCTTAAAGACGAACAACAAATGTTGTGAAATTTTATGTCATGTTCTAAAAAATAATGTGCTCTGGAATTGTCTCACATTTTTAGTGAGTTTTTTTATCACCGAATATGTGAGACAATTTAACAGAACCTAATTTTGAGGAAAAAAAGGAAATTTTGTAACATGTAAGAATCAACTGCAACACAATCTGATACATGGTGTCCTTGGTATGAATCAAAGTATATGTTTTTAGATTAAAAATGAAACTTTTTGTTTAATTTATTTCTTTATAATATTACAGAAATTGGAATTTTTATATATAGGTGAATTCATTTTCTTGAGTTAGAGTATTTTATTAAAAAAATAATTGAATTACTGTGGTTCGAGGGCCAAATACAAAGGAACATTAATGTTTTTGAATTTCTGTTATAAATTTTACTAACTCATGTAATTATAAAAAATCAATTCTTGTAATGTCTATAATATAATTATTTTTTATTATGTTTTTATAATAAATTTCATTTCAATTAAATTATGTATTTTATACCTCTATTTTATACATGTTTTTTCTACTACAGTGTGAGGTAATTTTAACAACACACTACAGTAGTAATCCTTTGTTAATGCTAGTAATAGAACTTATAATTGGACCCTTTACTAGAGCTAGAAAAAGAACATATAAATGGATCCTTTATTAGTGCTAGAAAAAGTGCTAATAAAGATGTTTTATATTAGTGCTAGAAAATTAAATGATAAAATGATTCTTTATTAGTTCTAGGAAAGGTGATTATAAAAGTATCCTTTATCAGTGTTAAATTTGCTTTGATAAAAACCCCTTTTTGGAACTATTTTTAGTGCAGAAAAGTATCCCATTATTAGTGATATTACTGGAACTCATAAAGGGATCCATTTTCAGTACCTTTCCTGTATTGATAAAGTCCTAGGTCTTTTTAGGGGACTCTGATTTTCAGTACTTTTTTCATTAACAATGCTTTATTATGGCACATTTAAAGGCCTTATGTGTAATAGGGGACTCTAAATAAAATGGGTCAAAAAAATATAAAAAATTAAATTTTTGGAAAACACATATGGTTAGGTCACACTATTTGAAAATCCACGCAACAAACCAAGCATATCTATGGGAATCAAAAATCAACACTGCATAGTTACTATGTATTATTATGGTAAGTGTGCACTATAACCATAAACCCTTGAAAAATCCTCAAAAATATTTAATTTTCTTTATAAAACTCAAGAAAAACAATGAGAACAATAAATATGTATTTTCATGAAAAAGGGGACATCATGGGTGGCCCTTAAATAGTGATAAATCATTAAAATCAAGTTTGATCTGAAAAAAGATATAAAATTATTGTTTATCACAAACCAGTTTTTTTATTACAATCATAAAAAATAACTGGAATATATAAGAAATTTTTCACCAAAGCTTTGCGCGGTGTAAGGGCTTGGGGAAAAATATGAGTAGTTCAGGATAATTGGGTTTAAAAAATAAGGTGAATAATTTTATAAGTTATTTTAAAGGGTTTTGATAAAAGTTCCTTTTATTATAATTATTCTTGTTATTGATAAATGGTGTCTTTACCAATTCTTTAAAACTGTGTAAAGTCTACCAAATAAAAAATATAAAACAAAATGTCTTGGAAAGCCAGTGGCACCTACAATTATTCTCTCATATTAAAAGAGTGTTAATATAACAACTTGACTCAATGAGCCTATCAAATTATTATAGAATATATATATTTCACTCTGAGTGTGTGTACACTATGATATTAATATAAATATATTATTTTTTTGAATTAATTATTTAAAAATGTGTGAGTGTGTTATTTGATAAAAAAAAATTATTGGTTTTTTAAATGAATAATTATTTATGGGGGTTCATTGGATATATATACTAGAATGGGTCACCACCTAGATAGGTTTTTTGGGTGAATGAGTTTCCTTGATTATGTTACATTGACTAAAGGCATTATGATAAATCATTCCCCCCAATAAGTTTAAATTTTTTAAAATGTTTTATTAAAATTGTACAATCTTCTGCATAGTGTTACAGATCCCATTATATTCTAAAAAATGAAAAAAAATCAGTTAAGAGACAACTCATATGAATTAAAATAATATATTATTTATGTTTTAATTTTTGTAGCCCTTTAGGTTATTTTATTAAAAAAATTATACCTAAAATATAAATTAATAATAATAATAATTTATTATAAATAAAATGTAATTTTAAAAATATAATCTATTTTAATATAATAATTAATCTAATAATAAAATTATTTCAAATTTTCTAAGAAAGTTAATTGTTTCATGTATTTTACTAAATTAATTATATTTAAAAATAATAATTTATTACAAACATCATATAATTCTAAAATTATAATTTATATTCATATAATAATTAAATTAATGATAAAAATTGTATATTTTTTACTTATTTCATGTATGTTTTTATAATAACCATATGTGTATGATTTTTTACAAGTACACGTAGGATGATATTAGAAGACATAATGACATGGTGTCATAAACCACCTTCTTCAAGATGAGGGAAGGGACAGCCAAGTGACATGCCCTTACTTCTTCAAAATTAATGAGAGTTAATGAAACCTGAGTCCAGTCTTCAATTGGACCCAGAGTGGAGACTGGCACTAATGGTATGCAATCTCACATAAAATGGAAGGCATTACCCTTTTTTAAGGAAAACATGATTGGGAGATAAGATGGTAAAAATCATAAACAACACACAACTTTTATATATGGGAAACCAAAATCAAACACATGAATGATTTAAACATAAAGTTCCAAAATGGTAAAAAAAACTCCAAAGAAAGGTACCAAAATAAAATACTAAGTAGAATCAATGAAACTATCCTCATGCCCGAGCTAGTAAACTCCAACACGGTCCTCAAATCCCTTAGGAAACCTGAAAATAGTTTTATATTGTATGGTGAGCATACAAGTATACTCAGTAGGGAAACCAAAGTTACTCGTGCACAAGTGGGAGAAGCATACTAATTCCCTTGTCAAAACAACAGAAACCAAAAACACCAAACAAGGAAAGCTAACAATCCCAGCCTCACCAAGGCACACTCGCCAAATAACCCAAGTCATGTAATATAATAAAATAAGAACATCAATGATTTGTGTACCCTACACCACATTCGCACTGGTAATCTGGTAATCCCAAATGGCTAATGTCTTAATGCTACCGCTCTTCCCAAATGTAGTTCCACTGCCACAGCTGCCTGCACATGCCAAGGCCACAAATCACTCACATCCCGCCCACAGACACCTACGTCACAACAACCAAAACTTTCGCCAGAAAACACTGAGGCCTCATCCTGATGTCACCTGGGAAACAAACTTGTCCCACAAACACCTAGGCCTCTCACCCAAACCATAACCTACCTGAATGATCTGGGGATATAGTAAACCTCAATCCATTAGAGCCTGTCCAGATACACTTGATAGGTAAGAACTGGAAGAGGGTGTGAAGAATAAATTCAGTAACCAACCATCCATCCTCTCACCGGGATGTTGGTAAAGACACCCTCCCCCATGAAATGGGGGTGTTCGGCACGTAGTGCTCAACATGGGTGGGGTGCATATTTAAAATCACAAGGAACTAAAAGTTTATACATATAGGTAAAAAAACTCATTCCAAACTATGGGTTTCCAAATAAGAAACCCTCCCACAGAAACCACCTTTTGTTGCTACCCCTACATGCATGTATCACCACGAATGACGGTCTATTATGTAAATAGAAGTGTACCCATAGAAAATCCATTTTACCAATTTTCATTATGAATTTATAATTTATTCATTTATTCATTCCATACATACCTAGGAAACTAACAATTACAACACTATAAATTGTTCTTAGAATGAAAAGAGCCTGATTAACTAAAGTGGGTTCATGCTTATTCAATGATTTCACCCATTCAAGGCACAACAATGCATCGATCTCGAGAGAATGGGTGGAACTTTATACACTACCAACATTAAACAAGGGAAGAGGGAACAAGGTACGGGATTTACATTTTAACACCCATTCATAAAAACAAATTGGAAACAACCCACTTGCAGTCCTGACACACAACAACACAACACCCAACACACCCATAAACATAAAATCATGACAGACCAGTCATGTTTCCCCACTTCCTAAATGTTGCATAGATGTAGTCCCACTACTCAAAAAGTTCATCCATTCCACAATCAATCAATCTCTCAACCTAAGATTTCTCACCCCACCTGTACTACCCCATAGAAAAATCACAATGAAAACACCACCAAACAGTAGCCCCACTACACAAACAGGTCATCCCCCAAACACAAGGTCATTCCACCCCCCATAACTATAAAAAGGTTACCAAAGGAGAATTTACAGAACCCTTAGGAAGTAAAACACCCAACCAAACACAGCACACAACCACACCATTAATCCAAGAATATTCATGTTTAGTAAGAGGGGTTCTTTAGTTAAACATTAAATAATAGGGGTGATCACAGAATAGATTTGATACCAGGGCATCCATTTATTTAACCATGTATACATGATTAAGAAGATTTCATGTTACATCCATTTTTCAAGCAATATAAAAAAATATATAACATCACCAATGCGAAAGTAAATACCACTAACATACATGATTTTCAAAAGTCCATACATCCCTTACAATTCAAAACAATGTTCATGGATATCAATTAAAACTGTACATGTAACATCATAAATTTCCTACCTTATTTCATTGTCCCCTTTTTTTCTTTTGATCATCATATTCCCTTCCCCTCATATATTACTTGCTATGTAAAATGATTCTTTTGTTCTTCACAAAGTATCATTACTACACCGAGCCCGTATGATATAAAAATAAAGAGAGGCAGAAGAATCCCTACTGAAACAAAAGATGACCAAAACACATATTTTTGTCAATATAGGGGGGTCATGTGATTAGTAGGAAGGACTCCAATGGAACTTGATCGATGGATATAGAACAACACACAACTCCATGGGGAGGGAGAATTTTTGGCGCAGTAATAGAAAAGAGAGAATATGACCTCCTCTTTAAAAAATTATTCATATATCAATGGAATAGAAATGGTTTTCAAAGTCAGTATCATGGGATCATGGTCAAGATCACACGGTTTGAATATCAAAAACTCCCCGGAACATTAGGATATTAAATATATACTTAATATCCTTTGAAATGCTCTTAAAATGCTCAAATAAGGATATAAACTCGGTTTATATCAAATAAAATGTAAGATGGGTGAAACTGGAAAAACTAGGAGAAACTGGGAAAAGATAGAAATTTGCAAAAATGTGATCCATTGTTTTGTGTTCCACTATTATGTTACCACCTTTCCAATGTTCCACAATGTCAGTGTTCCACTGTTTTGGAGTTCCACTATTATGGTGCCACCATTTCGGTGTACCTCTATTATGGTGCCACTATGCCAATGTCCCACTGTTATAGTTCCACTATAATGGTGCATCACTGTCAAGGTTCCACCATTTTGGTGAAACTATCTAGTGAAACTAGATTTTTGGAAAACTCCCAAAACAAACCACTGCAACCCCCATGAACACCACAAGATTTGTATTTTCACAAAGGAATGACCTAGAGAAATCTTAGTCATTACATTAGATACCTCACAAACTATTCTCATACCTGATAATTTTAAATCAAAATCAGAATAAGAGGGGTCTGAACAACCCCCATATAAGATACCTATCAGGGAAAAACCACCATGCATTGTTTGAAAAACTAGGGAGAAACCATTGACATCCAAGAACATATCATTGACCACTACAACCCCAAAGAACAACACAAAAACCAAAGGTCACACTCTGTAGAAACATGGATTAGTGAGATCCTTCCTCCATTTCAAGATACTATCCTCTTTGGGAGGCACTGATTCACCCACATGGGTTCAATCACATCCACATTAATTCATCTTCATTAGGGATGAATTCCACCCCTCTTCAGAATTAGGAATTTTCAAACACATTCCAAGAACATGGAAACAACTCATCTCATAGAAAATGAGGTCAATCATTACATCATAAGCAAAGAACAAAGAAAAACAAGATAAAAACATAGAACATCTTTGGGTACTAGGCACGCATCTATTCCTATCGCTCTAAAGTACTCTCATCGAGTCCACAATGCCTCCACAACACATGAACCAAAGGAATGGTAAGTTCAAAAAGTACCTTCTCATCAAGATCATCAATTCTTACTGGTCTCTCCACGAACGCTGTGTCTTCCTTGATATATAACTCTCTTGAGTCAAATATATGGGAGTCATCGTGTGAATTCTAACGGAGTTAAGAGAAATGGAAGACATCATGGATCCTCTCCAACCGCGGTGGCAATGCCAACTGATATTCCACCTCGCCAACTTGTCCAAACACCATGAATGGTCCAATAAACCTGAAAGAAAGCTTTCACCCTCTACCAAACCTTTACTACCCAAATCAAGGATAAACCTTAAATAATACATTTTCCCCAACCTTGAACTCCAATGACCTCCTCCTATGATCGACATACAACTTTTTTCGGTCAGGTGCTGCTTTCAACTCCTCACGGACAAGTTTCACCTTCTCTATATTACTATTCACCACATTCAGACCAAGAATAGTTGCCTCCCGAAATTTCGTCCATCACAAGGTTGAACAACACAACCTCCTATATAGATCTTAGAACAGATCCATACCAATGGAAGAGTGATATCTATTATTGTAAAAAAACTCTACTAAAGAAAAATGTCTCACCCAAGACCAAATAAAATCCAAAAAACATGCTCCTAACATGTCCTCCAATATCTGGATGGTCCTCTATGACTATCTATCAATTTTATGGTGGAAATTAGTGCTAATGCATAACTGAATTCCAATGGAATGATACAATCCCTTCCAGACTCCCAATGTAATATGTATATCCTAATTAGAGACAATCGATGTGGGAACTCCATCCAGCCACACCTCTTCATCCACATACCTCTGTGCTAAGGCATCCATTGTGCTCAACTCCTTGATTGTTAAGAAGTGATCTGATTTTATGAATGGATCCACTGCTACCCAAAGAGCATCACATCCTCCATGATTCCTAGTTAATCCTATGACGAAATCCATCAATATGTCGTCCCACTTCAACTCTATAATATCTAAGGGCTACAACAGACCACTAGGAACAAGATGCTCAGCCTTCACCTGCTGACACACTAGTCACCCTACCACAAACTCCGCCACTTACCGCTTCACCTTAGGCCACCTAAACTGTTCCTTCAAGACTAGGTACATTTTAGAAACTCATGGATTCACCACCATGGGTGAGCTATAGAACTCACAGAGAACTCCCTCATGCATTTCCACTGAGACAAACAGGTTCCCATGTAAGAGTATCTGATTCTAACTATCCTCTCACCATCCCTCTGGAGTATCACCCTAGACAGTGTGATCAGGCATCAGTTCAATATCTGAGTCTCCCCACTAAGACTCCTCCACCTACCTCACCAAAGAAAATTTCACTATAATCTAAAATAGATAGCCTCTACCGCCATCCATTCTCGCATCTAGATGCAAAGAGTCTAACTCCTCAATTTCCTTACAAGAATCCATGAATTCCAAAACAACCTCCTTCTGCGACTTCCAACTTAAGGAATCTGCCACCACATTCCCCATTCATGAGGTGTAAGAGATCTTAAAGTTGTAGTCCTAGATAAACTCCTTCCACCTTCACTGCTGCAGGTTTAGGTATCCCTGGGAGAAGATATACCTAATGCTCTTCTGATTTGTGAAGACCACATAGTATCCCCTGATGAGGTAATGTCGCCACAACTTCAGCATGAATACGACCGTTGAAAACTCTAGATCATGGGTTGAAAAATTATGTTCATGTAGACATAACTTCTTAGACACCTAAGAGATCACTCCCCACTGCTTCATTGGAACACATCCCAATCCTATACTAGAAGCATCATAGAACGCTTTGAATGTTACCCCTTTCTCTAACAACCTAAGCACTATAACACTGGCCAGCTTACCCTTTAGTTAGTTGAAAGCTTCCTAACACTGCTCACTCCACAAAAAGGCCTGGTAATTTCTAGTCAAAGATTTAAATGGATATGCAAATTGAGAGAAGTCGAATACAAAACTCTGGTAATATTCCACTAGACCCATGATTCTGTGAACATCTTCCATGTTCTTGGGTGATTCCCAGGAATCAGCTGCCTCTACCATTGATGGGTCCACTATTATCCATTTCTGATACACCACATGTCCAAGAAGTGAACCTATCACGTCTAAAACATTCACTTGGACAACTTACCATAGATTTGGTGGTGTTAGAGGACCTCCAAGACTATCCTTAGGTGCTCCACATACTCCTCCTATGACATTGAGAAAATAAAAATATCATTTTTGGACTTGACAATTAACTGGTCCAGGAACTTGTTGAAGATAGAGTTCAGGAGCCCCATGAACATAGATGGTGCATTTGTAACACTGAAGGGTGTGACGATGAACTCTAAGTACCCATACCTACACCTAAAAGCATTCTTCAAGATGTCACCATCCTTAACCCTCAATTGGTGATATCCAGACTTTAGATCAATCTTCTAGAACCAATCATCTTTTATTAACTAGTTGAAAACAACATCTATTCTTGTGATATAGTAACAGTTCTTGACAACTACCAAATTCAGTATCCGGTAGTCTATGCACAACCTTAGGCCACTATCTAGCTTCTTCAAAAACAAGACTAGAGAACCCTATGGAAATAGACTTGGCTTCATACAACCCTTTATATCAAATATTCAACCTAAATCTGTAACTCCCACAACTCATAAGGTGACATCCGATAGGGATCCATCAAAATTGGATATGCACTGGGTTTCAAGTCTATTCCGAACTCAACATCATATCTATGGGGTAGAGTAATAACCTCTTTAAGGGAAACATACATGAAATACCTGAAAACTCCAAAAACCTCAATCATTTTAGCCCCAGTTGACCCCTTTGACATCTTGGCTAGCACATAAAGAAGATTATCCACACACCCTCTTCCCTCTGGATGACTGCGATCACCAAAAAAAGCTACACACCAGTTATCCATATTCAAAAATACAACTCTCCTCCAAAAGAATTTGACAATGGAATGCACAGAGAACAACCATTCTATGCTTAGGATGACATCGTATGGATACATTTGTATTAGAAGAGCATCCCCACTGAACTAATATGGCCCCAACATCGGTCTACATCCCCAGAAAACATTCAACAGACTCGTATGACCTCTAACTAGCATTCTCAACCCCAGGAGAAAAATGTCTCTCTATGTCTATTCCCAATGAACGGGCTAGATTGGGTTCAACAAAGGAGTGAAAATCTCTTGAATCAAACAAAGGACATGGAAGAGTACTAAACAGACTGATCATACATTGAAAAACCTCTGACCCCACTATAACTACTGCCTCAGTAGCGTGAAACTACACACACCTAGCTACTTTACCCCTCTGATGTCGACTTGCTCCCGGACTATGACCTAGTAAAGGACCTTGTGGTGTACCCTAAGGTTGGCGTCCTCTAGTATCATCCACCCTTGGTATAGAGGGAGCCTACTGACCTTGCTGCTGGAATGTTCTTACCGTAAAATGTTACTACTAAGGTGGGCGCAGAACCCACGCACCCCCACCATACTAAGATTGAACTGAGCACTAGCTCCGAAAATTTCCATGGCCTCCACAAACAAATAACCTTGGTCCCTAGATCATGGGAACATGGAGATGACCGGGAGATTAGAACTGGAACTGCTGAGGCCTACTTCCCACTGTCCAAAACCTGGAAGGCCCTAACACCAGAGTCATATTGCTGACTGCCTTCCCCTTTAATAAATTCAGTTATCTCCCTTCTCATGGTACACCTCCTTATGAGTGAATCCTCTCCACTAATTTGGGATTCTTTTGAACTTCTAAGTACTATTGTAGGGAAAATGGAGTGATGTCATATTGAAGGGAAGGTTAGAGTGAATCCTCCAAGAATATCACCTGAGAATCCTTATCTGAAAAGAGATCTGGAGAAAATCATAGGAGATCTTTGAACTTGATCCCTAGTTTTGTCACTGACATACTTCCCTGCTGTAGGGAGAGTAGATCCTGCCTCTTCTCAGCCTTCATTATCGAGGAATGAAACTCTGTCCGAAACTCATTCACAAAGTGATCCCCTAAGACAACAGTATCCTTCCTCTCCCCATGGTAGAGCATCCACCACTGATGTGCCACTCTTTGCATCTAGCTC
This sequence comes from Viscum album, assembly GCA_963277665.1. NCBI lineage: Eukaryota > Viridiplantae > Streptophyta > Magnoliopsida > Santalales > Viscaceae > Viscum > Viscum album. Next base: position 998,819,549 of record OY728138.1, on the reverse strand, counting down.
ACTATTAGAGAAACCCAATACTCCCTTGGATAATGGACCAAGGTAAAGGTGATTGTCAGCTCTTCAAGCCATTTCTCTGTCTATATGTCTAAAACACTACCTTCGTACTTCCCGAGGGTCTTCCGTTGGAAAGAATGAAGCGTCTTTTTCCACAATTCAACTTCTTATTCTCTATCGGCCTTCTACTGATCAACCAAGTCATCCTTTTGGGCCTCAACTTCTTGTACCACACATGGTCAATGTCTGTTGCCATTTATGAAAAGGTAAATAAATCCTATGCATGGCTAGTGTAAGACTTTATTTTAATATTTATTTTAACAATTTATTTAAATTAAATTACAAAACTTCTCAATACACACAATAAAACAAGTCATTGTGATGTATGTACCGTTCCCAGGGTCTCAACCAATCAATCAGCATAGCCTCACTTAGTCGTTTGGTAGTCCTAGAGTCCTTGCATTAGATCATGAGGTCCCTAAAATCATGAGTCCTGGCTGGTCTTCCCTAGACTATTTCACGCAACAAGATTTCCTAATACAGTTTCCCTATCATCCCATGAAATCCTCATTGTGCCTAACTTCAAACTCCATCATATCTCTCAACCATCACCTTTGATACCCTTCTTTCATGGCCCTCCTTATTCAAGAAGTGGGAAGGGACAATAAAGTATCCTGCCCTTAATTCTTCAATATAAAGTAGAGATAATAACCCTCGAGTACAACCTTCAACAAGCTCTAGAGTGGCGACTAGAACAAAGCGTATGGAATATCACAGAAAAGGGATGGAAATACCATTTTTAAGGAAAACAGTATCAAGATATAAGATGGTAAAAATAAAAAAACCCAAACATTTATACAAGGGAAACCAAAATCCTACCCATTCCTGATTTAATCATAAACTACCAAAAAGTTAAAACAAAAACTCCAACGCAAGGTACCAAAAGAAAAGACTAAGTAGAAGGACAAAAACTATCGCAATGCCCGAGCTAGTAAAGTCCATCATGTTTTTCAAAGTCATCCTGAAAACTTGAAAATAGTTTAATATCATAGGATGAGTATACAAGTATACTCAGTAGGGAAACCGAAGTCACTCGTGCACAAGTGGGAGTATCATACTAATTCCCCCACGAAAATAGTAGAAACCAACAACACCTAACAAGGAAAGCTAACCATCCCAGCCTTACCAAGGCACAATCCCTAAATAACGCAATTCAAGTAAGATAATAATATAACCCCATCAATAATTTTGGTACCCGACACCACCTTCCCACTAGTTATCTACTCCTACCTAATGTCTAACGTCTCTGTATAACCGCTCTTCCCAAATGAAGTCCAACTCACACAACTATCCACACACTCTTGGGCTACATACCATACATATCCCACCCACAGACACCTAGGTCACAATAATCACACCTCTTTCCCTCAAACACCTGGGCCTCATCTCGAAGACACCTGGGAAACAAACGTAGAATGTAAAAACCTAGGCCTCTCACCCACACCACAACCTAACTAAATGATATTGGGAAATAGTAAACCTCAAGCCATTACAGGCTGTCGAGATATGCTCGATCTGTAAGAATCGAAATAGGGTGTGTGGAAGAAAGTCAGTAACCATCCATCCATCCTCCCACTGGGATGTTGAGAAAGACACCCTCCACCATGAAGTGGGGGTTTTCAGCATGTAGTTATCAACATGGGTGGGGTGCATATTGAAAATCAATAGGAACTAAAAGTTTATACATATAGGTAAAGAAACACTCAACCCAACCTATGGGTTTCCAAACAAGAAACCATCCCACACAAACCACCTTTTGTTTCTACCCCTACATACATGTATCACCAAGAATGATGACCACTTTTTAAAGTGGAAGTACACCACCAGCCAATCCATTTAACAAATTTTAATTCTGAATTTATCAATTATTAATTTATTCATTACATCCCTACCTATAAAACTAACTACCAAAACTCCATAAATCTTTCTCAGAAGGAGAAGATCATGATTAAGTAATGTGGGTTCATGCTTATTCCACAATTTCACCCATTCAAGGAACAACAAGGCACCGATCTCGAGAGTACAAGTAAAACTTTAAACACTTACAAAATTAAAAAATGGAATAGGGAATAAGGATAGGGCTTTCCATTTTAACACACATTCACAAAAAATAGGAAACAACTCGCTTGTAGCCCCGCCACACACCAACACAGCACCCAACACACCCATAAACATGAAATCGTGATAGCCCAGTCCTACAACCGCACTTACCAAATGTAGTCCCATAGCATAACAAGTTCATCCATTCCATAATCAATCAATATTTTAACCTGAGATTCCATCACACTTTCGTTAATACCCCATACACAAATCCCATAGAAAAACACCCCCAAACTGCCACCCTGCTGCACAAACTAGCAATCCCCGAAATTCAAGTGAATTCTCTCTATCCACTCCTATAACCATAAAAAGGTTACCAATAGAAACTTCACACAACCCCCACGATGTAAAAAAACCAACCAAACAGAGCACACATTTATACCATTAGGCAAAGAATATTCATATTTACTAAGAGGGGTACTTTATTTCCACTTTAAATAAAAGCGGTGATCACAAAACAGGTTTCATCCTCAAGTATCCATTTATATAACAAAGTATATGTTATTAAGAAGATTTCATGTTACAACCATTTATCAAGAACCACAAAAAAAATAAAGAACATCACTAGTGTGCAAGCAAATACCACCAATGGCCATGATTTTTAGAAGGCCTTACAACCCATACAATTCAAAACAAGGTTCATCGATAAAAATTAAAACTGTATACGTAACATCATCACTTACCTACCGTTATTTCATTGACCCAATTTATATTTTGATCATCATATTATGTTACCCTAATTTATTACTTGTTAAGGAAAAGGGTTCAGCTGTTCTTCACGAAGAAACATTACTACACCCACCCCTCATGATACATAAATAAAGTGAGTTAGAAGAATCCCTACAAAAAAAACAGGCGACCAAAACTCCTCTTTGTATCAAAACAAGGGAGTCACGTGAGCAGTAGTAATGACTCCAAAGGAACTCAATTGATATCTACGGCACAACACACAACTCCATTAGGTGGGATAACTCTAGGAGAACAAAGATAAAAGAGAGGATATGACCTCCTCTTAAGAAAAATTTATCCTATATCAACAGAATATAAATAGTTTCTAAATTCATTATCATGGTATCATGTTCAAGATCATACGGTTTGAATATCTCAAAGTCCCTAGAGCATTAGGATATTAAATAAATGCTTAATATCTATCGAAATACAATTAAAAATGACCAGACAAGGCTTTAATCTCAATTTACATCAAATAAAGTGTAAGAGGGGAGAAACTAGGAAAAATGGGATAAAATGGGAAATGATAGAAATTTGGAAAATGGTGAGCCACCATTTGGTGTTCCACCATTTCGGTGTACCACCATCTCGGTGTTCCACCACCACTGTGCCCCCATTTTGGCGAAGCCATTTGGTGGAACTATATTTTTGGAAAACTCCAGAAACAAACCACTGCGACCCCCAAGAATACCATAAGCACTGAATTTTCAAAAGGGAATGGACTGGGGAAATCTGGGTCATTATACAAGGATAAATAATAGATTTAAGAATGAATGATAATTACATGCTTGGTTTTTGAGTGTATAGTTATATTATTTATTTGAGAGGCTATGGGTGAGATTATTCAAGATTATTCCATCTTTGGAAGAGGTATGATCGGTTTGGAAAATGGTTCTGAAAGAAAAAGAATAATTCTGGCATGAAAATTTTGGATTTTATGATTTCATAGAAATTACAATGTCCCCGTATATGTAAATTTCATCTTTTGTATATTTAAGGGTTACCAGATTTTTTAGTATATTTCAAAAATATAGAAAAGTCTAATATGAAAAGGCAATGAAGCCAATATGTAAACGTAACTAGGCTATTACATAAAGGTAACCAATTTCAATAATTTGGGAAATTCTAATATGTAATAGAAATCATGTCAATATATAATTTTCACTATGATTATATGTGAAATTAGTGTTAATAATTCATAAAATTCCGTACATGTAATAGAAATCCAGGACAATACAAAAAGGTTACCAATACTCCTTATATTAAAAAAAATGGTATATTCTTATACATAAGAGTACTCAGGAGAGTATATGTTAAGGCTGATATGAACATAAAATTTGGAAAAGGGAGAACTTTTATTGTGATATTTGAAGGTAACTTGGTAGAAACATTGATACCACCACTACAGAAGTGACTATTAAAAGATCTAGAAATTTTCTTTATCAGCACTAAAAAATAAATTTTATTCTATGCGTTGTTAAAAGAGGCCATCTTTTATCAGTGATAGAAAATTTTTGGTAAAGGGATTCCTTTATCAGTTCTAAAAACAATGATAAATGTGGGAATTTATCATTGGTTTTCTATCACTATTAAAGGTTTACCTTCTATTGTTAACTATAAAAATTACAGCACACTACAACAGAATATATTCTTATAGATAGAAAATTCATAACTTAATTCAAAAACAAATTACATCACAAATACAAGAAAAAACACTATTTTATACACTTTCCAAACATTTTTTTGTACAATTACATTAGAAATTAATTTCAAAAATATTAAAAATAATAATTGGTTTTATTGTCTTTGGTACTCTACCCCCTTTCAAAAACCCCAATTATGGTATTAGTTGCCAAAAAATTCACTCAAAATCAAGAAAAAGAATCCACTTGTATACAAAAAAATTCTTATTTCACTAGTAGAAATAATTAATTTTTCTTTGTAGTTATAAAATTGGTATTTTATCACCCAACATTGGATGTTTTGTGGGTAATTTTTTATGTTTCGTGAGAGAAACTAACATTACAATTTCATGTGTATGATTTTTGAAGTCTATTTGTTTAAAAAAATGTTAAAGGTTAAACAAAGGAACTTTAAACATGGATTTTTAAAAAACTAACATTCAACATCAAGAAAATTAACATCAGTTTTCTCAAAAACTGACATTGAACCCTAATTTTGATACTCATTGAAAAAAACTTACAGATCTCGAAACCTCATTCAATATTTTCCATATCATGATTTTAGCCCAACCTTTGAAGGCACATAGGCCACCCATCATTATTCAATCATAATTTTATTTATTTTAATAATAATTAATCATATTTTTACTCTCATTTATCCCCATTATCTCCTCCTTTGGAATTTTTCCATAATCCATAGATAAATATTTTCCCAAAACCCTAGTTTGGTCAACCACATATCCCTAAACCACCCAAAGATATTCTAATCATATTTTATCCCATTTTAATCATATTTTCAATATAATTTACCCTAAAAATTTTGAATTTAATAATTTTTTAACAATCAAAAAAGATATTTAGTTATCATAAACCCTATTCCGGTCTATCAGTAACCACAGTTAATTGTTTTTTATTATATTTTTTCGAAAACGCATTTCATCAATATTTCAGTATTCATCCAATCACTATCTTTGAGGCAGTACATCTATATCTGGGATAAATTTTGTATTATAAAAATCCAAATTTTGTGAATTTATTTATTTTTGAATATTGAATTGTATTCAGTTTCTATAAAATTTATTTAATTTTAGTTTTACCCTATATTACCCCCATAGCTCCTAGGTATTCTAATAATTACTGATATTTATTATATTATGATAACTATGATTTCTTTATTTTCCTAATATTTTATTGAGGAATATTTTATGTCGATCATTCATTATAGTTTTTTTGGGTAATAATATTGATTTATATTACCATTTCCATTCTTTTTAAAAGAATAAATTCATCTCTTATGTTATCTTTACAAAGGATTGTACTTTTCCTACATTATTCTTATACATGGGTAGTTTCAATGTGATATTTTAGAATTTATATTTGTATTAATGATTCTTCTATTTAATATATTTGAGTTCCATATTATTTTTAAATACATATATTTTATGATTTAAATTAAATGATTTCAAATATTTATAATATGTTATAGGTTTTTAATAAAAATGAAAATATTACATTTATTGTTTTATTTTGAACTAGCATAAAATAAATTTAATTTTAAAGGTTATGCATGATTTTTTGAGTAGATACCTATTGGGGATTTATTCTCATACCTATCCTATTATAGGTTTATCATAGGTTCCTCTTAAAATTATTGAATATTACTATATGGTAATAGATTCCCTGATGATTTTTATGAAAAAAATAAGTTGGATAAAATTATAGGTTTAATATATTATAATATTCATTTTTTATAAATGATAGAATATTATGTTATAGTGAAAATGAATGTTCACTTTATTTCCCTCCAATAATACAATTTTGTGTTTGGGGATTTCAATCAATGAGTTTATTCTATTTTCTTCTTATAGTAGTAAATGATTCATTTGACCTATATTTTTTACCTTATTAAATTAATATTTGATGTATATAATGATAATTTTGAATTTATGTCTATCGTTATTTATTCTAGGTTCACTAAATATGAATATTGATGACTATCTTGAATGATCTAGGCATAAGAAAAGTGGTGTTGTGTGATATTCATTTGAAAAAAAATATAAACATGAAAAAAGTATCCTTGTTCCTTTACTAAGATCATAAATCATAGTATATAAATAATTATTTAAATAAAATAAATTCATAGATTAATTTATTTTTGATTTGTTTCCAATAATAATTGATATTTCCCACCTGATCACCAATCCTTTAGATTATATGTTTTGATGTTAAAAAATTATCTATTTATATATATTTTTAAATTTTTATATATTATAATATATTCATATTTTATATTGTGATCTTAGATATTTAATGGATCGTAATTTGATAAATTTATGAATAACCACTAATGAATTTCAAAAAGGAGTTGATGATTTATTGGAATTTACTAACGAAATTCATCAAAACATATATTTGATTTTCTATCCATGTGTAAAGTTATTGAATATGTGAATGTTATATTATAGATAAATCAAGGATCATCTCATTTTCTATGCTTTTATCCATAATCATACACATTGTATCTATTATGGTAAAATAATAGAAAATTAAACCTAAAATGCTAATGAAAATATTCAGAATGACACATAGGATTATATCAAATAAATAGTTCATGATGTAGGCATTGAAACCATCAAAAAAATAAACTACTGATTTATTTTATGGAAATTATAAGAAATTTTTTTTCTTAGGTTTCACTAAATATAAAGTGTTCTTATAATTTTTGAGATTAGTAAACCTAAAATCAATAAATGGGTGGAGTGATAAAAGTTTTTCTATGTTGCTTGAACTTTTAAAGTAGATACATCAAAGAAGGAAATGGTAAATAAGATTAAAATTATTAAGAAAATAAAAAATTATCCCCAGTGGGATAGGGTTATAAAAATATACAATATTTTCCCAAGGATTGTGGTTTGTGTAGGAAAGATACAAATATTTATAAAAATGTTCTTAATTTGGTACATCACACTATAATATGGATGAAATATTCAACTCTACTTTACCCTTGGGTACTGGCATTTAAACTCCTGCAAAATAAATTTGGTACCCTCTAATAATTTTTTTTAATAATTCCTTCAAATAATTCTAATAATTAAACTTGGATTCATTCTTAGGTATTTGAATCAAACCTTACACTAAATAAATTTTTTACCTTCAAATAATTAATTTTTTAATTTTTTTTAAAATTAAATTGATTCAAAAAAGTTAATATGGCATACATATGATCCCATCTCTATTGGTAACTTATGTCACTATACAGATTCACCACATTAAAATAGATTTGATAAACAATTTCCTGATTTTGGAAGTGAAGTTAGAAATCTTATAATGGGACTATGCATCAATTGAATTAATCCATGTCACAACCTAAGTAGCCACAATAGTTCATGGCCTGTTTTATTTGTAGTTTTCTACTTATCCACACATATATGTATGAATAAAAATATATTATGAGGAGATTGATTATGTTTTGTCCAAAATAGCGGGAAAATGATATTGATGTGTATCATTCACCACTGATTGATGATTTTAAAATTCTATGGGTGACTGGTCCTATGATTTTTAACTCATATAAGAATTAGTATTTTCTTTTTCATGTTATGATAACATTTACTATAAAAACATTTCATTAATATGTAAAATTATCTATATACAATGTTAAGGGACATAAATCATGTCCACTTTATAAAGAAGAGACTTCATAATATCAATTCAAGAGTGGAAGAAAGATAGCGTACATGGAACATCAAATATTTTTTAGAAATTATCAACATTATTTTATATTAAAAAATAATTTAATGGTTTATAGTAATAAAATATTCCCTCACAACCATTTTCAGTTGAATAATATAATGATAGGGTGAAAATTTTGATTAACATTTGTAAATAAAGAATGTTCTATTCATCAAAAAATATTTGGAAGAAATAGTTATATTTTTTGAGCTACCTTATTAGATATTTTTAGAGATAAAACATTACATTAACGTTATGCATGTTGATAAAAAAACATATGATAGTTTGATTGGAACTTTGTGGGACACAAAAGGAAATACAAGATGATTATTTCATGATATATTGGATTTAATATCAATGGTAATATGTTTTGAGTTATCCCCCACTATGAAAGGAAACAAAACATATTTACCTCAGGCTTGTCAAACATTAAGAAAGAGTGAGAAGAATAATTTTTTTCATTGTCTTCATGGTATTATTGTACCTAGAGGATATTCATAAAATGTGAAAAATTTGGTATCATTAAAGGATAATAAATTAATAGGTATGAAATATCATGATTATCATTTATTTATGCAACAACTACTACTGGTCACATTGCTTGGTATGTCAAAAGACTATCATTAGGTTATGTAATTTTTTTATATTCATTTTTCATAAATTCATTGATCCAAAAATTTTATTTGTGTCGAAGAATGAATCTTATATTGTAGTTTAAAAACTATAAATGCATTTCCCACTTACATTTTTTGATATAATGGTTCTTCTGGTGATTCATCTTGTGCATAAGATAAGAATATGTTGGGATATTTATTTACATTGGATGTATCCTTTTGAAATATATATGAAACTTTTCAATGTATATATTAAAAATAATTATTGGCAGAAGGCCTATATTGATAGAAAATATGTATCTGAAGAGTTTATTGAGTTATGTACTGATTATTTCTATGAAGTGGATCATATTGGTCTCCCTATATCTCGATATATAGAAATTGATTATGATAGAAGACAGGTTAGAGGATTAAATGTAAAGTTCATTACACATGATGAAAAGATGAAGGTAAGTTTATACATTTAAAAAAAATATTAGGTTCAAATATATATATCATCACATACTACTGAATTGAATATATGATATCACAAATGAAATGAAAAGTGGTTGATGATTCAAAATAAAACAACATTGGTTTCATGTTTAAAATAGAATTTCATCATAGATATATCTGCATCATAGTCATCGAAATGTTTTTCAGGGGACAACCAATTAATGTGATCATATGGTCTAGTTTTTATATTAATGGGTGAAAATTTTGCAAAAAAATCATGATAACAAGAGTGCCATTCAAAATAGTGGGGTAATGGTCGTTGCTAAAGAAATGCATTTTTTGATTAAACAATATAGAAACCCAATTTCTACATTAATGACATATTTTGGAGTTCTTCAGGATATATGATGTTTTTAATATTTTCATAACTTATTATATACTCCCTTTACTTATTTTATATGAAATGTGAATAATCTGTCTGAAATATTAATGTTTAAATATTAAATTTAATATTAGAGCACTATTTGAATTCATCCAGATTCAAGTCTATTTAATTTTTTAATAATAACTCTCATCCTACATATCCATATTACATGATTATTATTTTTTAGTTTTTCTTATTCATATTATAACATTCCATTATAAGGGAAAATTATCCAAATCATCCATTTGGAGGGCCATATGATCCACGCAAGAAGACCCAAAGAATTTGTGAAAAAACTAGACCATCTAAGATTATAGAGTTACTGGGCTAAATACAGAAGCCCACGTTTTATGAAACTCCACCATATGTTCAGGATTATCCTAATTTATCATGGAAAAAACTTTTTATGGTCCAACTACAACAACAAGGGGCATAACTAATCTTTGAAGTCCATCCCACCATTCTGGAAGGGAATTAAAATCTGGACACGATTCATGCCATTTATCAGGATCTAGTCATCGAATCAAGATGGTATTTTGCAGTGTTAAAGATAAGATATTTTCAGCCAACTATTTAGAAGAAATAACATTTATTTGAGGGAATATTAATATTCATAAACCCATTCACATTTCGGCCTTATAAAAAGTTTGTATTAAAATAGACAGATTAACATGGTTTACACAAAATGCCATACCTTTATATCCATAAGTCCAAATTCCTCCCAATTTTGAGAGTAGTCAGAAAACTTTATTATATAAAAATTTTAAGAAGAGGATATTTAGAGATGCAGCTTTATGTATGGCCAAATTGGCGATGCAAGTGGAGGGGTAGATTAGTAATGCAAACAGTACACTTTCTTGGGCTATGAATACAACCTCATCTTCTCCTTTCATGTGGTTGGAATTTCAGAGCAAAGTATGATAGGTTTGGACAACCAAGGATTTTATAAAGGATTAGAAGGATCTTATATACTCATGTTTCAACATCAGATACCATTTATCCTTGCTTATTTTCATTTACTTTTTTGTTCTTCTTTATTTGTTATCTTGTAAGTGTTTGTTTTATAATTTTGTTTTAATACATATTTCATTCTCATTATATCGTTATATAATACACCCCCTGTTTTTTAATATTAATGTTCTTAAAATATTTTAAACCATGTTAAAATCCATTTTCTATTTTTTCGTCCTCATTCAATCGAAATTTGGTTTTTAATTATCATCATCGTTCGTGTGTGTGGGTGTAAGACACACAACTACTTTATTATACCTTTATTTTTCATATCTTATTAATTCATGATCATAAATATAATAAACTAGATTAATATTAATCTCAATGGCTGAGTAAATATATCATTGGGGTGAGTCAAAATTTAGGTATGTAAAGTGATTGAGATTATTTCCTCGATGAATATTCTTTAAATTAACATTGTGTCTGTTGGACTTAACATGTCCTGGATTAATAACTTGATTTCTTTAATGTGTGGTTCTATGGATTATTGAAACCCTAAATACACTACCATCAATGAGCTCTGATTTAGATTAGAACCCTAATTTAAGTTAAGGCATGGATTAAAGCCTTAACACTTAGGAATCCCAATCAACATTATCAAGTTAATTGGGAGTTAAATTAAATGAAATATAAATCAAAGCTTAAGAATATCGAAATGTTAACTCCATAATAATGAACTCACCCAAATCTTTATCAAATTTTCAAATCAAACACCAACCATTAATCACTTCATTTAAGCTCGGCAAACACCCCCCCCAATCAAAATACAATCAATTAAAAACAATCGACTATTAAAAAGTATCATCACTGAGGATTTGACCCAAGTGCTTCTATACACATTAGCAGAGCACCGAAACCTTCAATGGTCGATAGGTGACAAATTTTCACACACCAACCATTAATTACTTTATTTAGGATCTGCAAAAAAACCCAATCTAAATAAAATAAATTAAAAAAAATGACTATTAAAAAGTCTCATCACTGAGGATTTGTCCCGAGTGCTGCTATACACATTAAAAGAGCACTGAAACGTTGAATGGTCGATAGGCGAAAATCAGCTACACTTTCAAATGGAGCTGCTGGCAGGGATGGTGTAATTAATTAGTCTTTATTTTCTGGTTATTGTAAAACAAACCTAAAAACAAAATTTCTAAAAAAAATTAAAAAAAATACGTAGAAAAATTTCTCTTCCTCTTTCTTCCAAAATATCAATGAATTCCCCATAGCCTCCCAAAAAATACCTTAGATCTGTTTAACCCTAAAATTGAGTGAACACTTCACTAACATAGGAGGAACATTAGGGATAATCATATAATTCAAGAACTAGTCTGCATCCAACCAGTTGAATTTGAAATGTCCAATCCTAGGGAAAAAACACTTAAAGAACTCATTGACCATGATATGAATTACCTAACTCTTGTTATTAAATATCCAAATATAGATCCTAACATCAAACTCAAATCGGGTTTGACTCATCTTCTCCCTCATTTTGCACTGTCCAGGTGGTGAAGATCCACATCTTCATCTTAAAGAGTTCCAAGTGGTGTGCTCTACCATGATGCCTCAAGGGGTTTCTGAGGAACAAATAAAACTTCAAGAATTCCCTTTTTCTTTAGCTGAATCCAAAAATTCATGGATCTACTACCTTCCTTTTAGTTCCATGAACACATGGATTGACATGAAGTGACTTTTCTTAGAGAAATTATTTCCTACTTATCATATTGATTCCATCCAAATGGAAATTAGTGGTATCCATCAATTCCCCCAATGAATCACTCCATGAGTATTGGGAGAGATTAAAAAATCTTATGGAAACCTGTCCACATCACCAAATACATAACCAACTCTTGATCCCATACTTCAATGAGGGGTTATTGTCTATATAGATAACCTTTATTGATTCTGTAAGGGGCGGTGCTCTTTTTGATAAAACTCTTGCAGCTGCAATAGATCTCATAAGTAACATGGCTGAAAACACACAAAAATTCCATACTCGAGCACATGATCAAGTAAACAAATCCCAATATAGTCAGTAGATAGAGATAAACAAGATGACATAGTGGATGAATGAAGTTACAGGTCTTGTGCGACAACTAGTTGTGGCTGCCAAAGCCCCAACCTCGTATTCTCCACATTCTTTATTCCCAGGACCTATCAAGAACTATGGAATTTGTAGCTCCCTATCTCATCCAACTGAAACATGTCAATAACTACAATCGGATTCATCTGATTCATCTGGACCAATGGAGATCAATTCATTATATGCTCATAGGAACACCAACCCTCAATAATCAGGTCAGATTATTAGAAACGTCAACTATCACCACTCTGAGCCCTTCTCTTCTACCTTGAGCCAAGGCTTGAGGTGTGGAAATCCCATTTCTCATCCTCCTTAATTCCCTTCTCAAAACCTGAACCAATTATAATATGGTCAAAGTGTTGGTAACTTCCAACAACCTTACCCTTTTGATCCTCAACCTCAAAGGATAAATCCCCCTCTTCCTCCTCCTAGATTCCACTATTCTAATGAGCCTTTCTAATTCCCAAAAAAATACAATTTCTTTCCCAAGAACAAAAATCAAGGTAATCCCAATCTAGTACAATAAAATTCCACATGATCCACCAACAACAATAAAATTCTTCCCAACTACCAAATCAACCATTACACAACCCCAAGGGTAATGTAAGTTCAATTTCACTTAGATGGAGGAAGAAAATATCTATGCTTTAATATGATTCCTCCAACTCCACTTTATATGATGACTTAGAAAATGAAAAGAAAAATAAACATGAAAAGGAATCTAAATCCATTCCTTCAACTCTTTCCATTCCACTTAAAAACCCAAGTCCTTTTCCTCAAGGCATTTCTAATCCAAAGAAGTCATTTGATCTCGATCCAAAAATCCACAACACGTTTAGACGTGTTGAAGTCAATATACCTCTCTTATATGCCATAAAACAAATCCATAAGTATTCCAAGTTTCTTAAAAAATTGTGAACCCATAAGAGGCATCTTATGTCCTTAAAAATGTTTCCACCTAGCAATCTATTCCAATAAAGTGTAAAGATCTAGGGACCTTTACGGTTCCATGCCAAATTAAAAGTTCCATATTCAATGATGCCCTCAAAAACCTATGAGCATCAATTAATTTCATGCCCAAATCCATACTCTCTATCCTAGGTCTTTGTCCCTTACATCTAACAAGTATTGTCATTTAATTGGTCAATTGAAGCACTACTAGTCCTGAGGGTATAATCGAGGATTTCCTTGTTTGTGTGAATGATATAATCTTCCCTGTTGGTTTCTATGTCCTTGACATGGAAGGTGAGACAAAATCTTCTAGATATCCCTTAATTTTAGGAAGAACATTCCTAATCATAGTTAAAACCAAGATTTATGTCTATTCATGTATCTTATACATGGAATTTGGTGACCAACTGGTTAAGTTCAACATTTTCCAAGCCATGTGATACCCATCTGAGGATAACTCTCCATTCTCAATCCATGCTTCTGAGGACACATATGAGAGTCAATTGAAGCCCAATCCATCATGTTCATTTTTTTATAGGGATAAAGTATATTTTGAAATATGAACCATGATTAAGAAATTCATAAATTTTGAAGTTTATATGGACCTATCATTAATAGAATCTATCAATATAAAGTATCTCGAAAACTCTATTGAATCCCACATCAACTCTGATTTCTACTACACCACCTTGGATAGTATTAAGGAAAATTAATCTGAAGCAACTAAAAGCCCTTCCATCATTCCTAAGTTATCTAACCCACAAAGGAGATATTATACTGATCTAAAACCTCTTCCTAAACACCTAAAATATAAATTCCTTTTCCATGATCACTCACATCCAGTAATTATCTCTTCTTCACTTATTGAAACTTTGGACTCCATACTTGTTTAGGTGTTAGAGGAAAACAAAAAGGCCTTAGTTTGGACACTTGATGACATACCAGGAATCAACCCTACCCTTTTTATGCATCACATTCGTCTTGAGGAATCATCTAAACCAATTAGAAAACCGCAAATATACTCAATCAACTCATACTTGAGGTAGTTAGGGAAGAGATCACCAAGCTTCTTCAAGCTGGTATTATCTACCCAATTTCTGATAATGAATGGGTTAGTCCAATTAAAGTTGTACCTCAGAAGTGTGGGATAACTTTTGTCACAAATGAGCATGGGGAGGTAGTCACAACTCGAGTGAAGAACAAATTATGTCTGTGCATAGACTATATGAAATTGAATGTTGAACCCAGAAAAGATCACTACCCTCTCCCATCCCTTGATCAAATTCTAGAACAATTAGCTGGAAATTCACACTATTACTTTCTTGATGGATACACCAGATACTTCCAAATCCCAATTTCACCTTAGGACCAATAAAATAATAATTTTAATTTCCCCTTTGGAATATATTTATAAAAGAGAATGAATTTTGACCTTTTTAATGATCCTAAAACATTTCAGAGGTGTTTGATAAGTACCTCTTCTGAATTCATTGAACACTACATGGAAGTATTCATGGATGACTTTACCATTTATGGTAATTCATTTGAATCTTTCTTCAATTCACTCTCTCTAGTCCTTAAAAAGTGTTTCAAGTGTAATATTGTGTTAAATTTCGAAAAATTTCACTTCATGGTTGAAAATGGGATTGTTCTAGGGGATATAGGTTCAAAATATGGTATTGAAGTTGATCCTAGAAAAATTGAAGTGATCCAATCACTTCTAGAACCCACTTCTATTTGAGACATATGTCAATTCCTCGGTCATGCTGGTTTCTATCGTCGATTCATCGATAACTTCAATAGGATTTCCCTCCAACTCACTTGGTTTCTCCAAAATTATGTCACTTTCAATTTTGATGAGGTTTCCAAGAGATACTTCGTTGAACTCAAAACTTCTCTTAAATCTTCACCAATAATCCAACCCCTGGATTAGTCTTAACCCTTTGAGTTGATGTGTGATGTGTTTGATAGAGTCGTTGGGGATTTTCTTGGTCAAAGAAGAGAAAATATTCCCCATGTCATCTATTATACCTCAAAAACATTGGATGAAACTCAATATCACTACACTATCCCTGAAAAAAAACTTTTAGTAGTGGTTTTCGCCTTAGATAAAAATTTTCCCTATCTCTTTGGTACCAAAATCATCAGATTCACAGACCATTCTGCTATAAAGTTCTTACTCAAGAAAATTGATTCCAAACTAAGGCTAATAAGATGGATCCTAATGCTCCAAGAGTTTGACCATGAAATCAAAGATATACCAAGAAAAGACAACCATGTGTCAAATCACTTAAGTATAATTTATAATTTTTCTCATTTAGAAATCATTGATCCTGAATTCCCCACAGAGAACCTTTTATCTCTCACACCAAGAATACCATGGTATGCCTCAATTTCAAATTACTTGGTTTCTAGTGTTTTTCCTGAAATTTTTTCAAAATAACAAAAAATGAAGTTAAAATGTGATTCAAAACACTATTTTTTGGAAAGATAATAAACTTTGGAAAATTGGGGCTGGCATGGTAATTAAGGGATGTGTTGATGAAGATGAAAAATCCTCTATCTTAGAATTTTGTCACTCACTTCTCGAAGGTGGTCACTTTGGACCATGAAGGACCTCTCGAAAGGTCTTAGACTCTTGATTCGTTTGGCTTTCACTCTTCAAGGACTCACATGAGTTCTTTAAATCATGTCCCACTTGAAAAATTTTTGGCACAATTTTAAATAGAAATGAAATACCCCATAATAATTTAATCTTTTATGAGATATTTAATGTTTGGGGCATCGATTTCATGGGACCATTCCCCCTTCCAATGGATTCTCAGACATTCTTCTTTCGGTTGATTATTTTTCTAGGTGGGTCGAGGACAAACCCACTAGAAAGGATGATTGATATACTGTTAGTGAGTTCTTAAAGACACATATCTTCCACTAATTTGGCACACCATGTGCCTTGATAAGTGACTTAGGAACCCATTTTTGTAAAAGAACCATGTAATCTCTTTTTAACAAGAATAGGTTTATATATAAAACTTCAACTGCATATCACCCCCAATAAAATGGCATGGAATAACTTTCTATTAGAGAAGTTAAAAGAGTTCTTGAGAGAATTTTTATCCCCACCCGAAATGATTAGCCTGAAAGACTTGATGAAGCACTTTGGATTTATCAAACTACCTATAAAAAAACATTGAGATGTCTCCTTTTAAGCTAGTTTTTGTTAAAGTGTGTCACTTAGTAGTTGAAATCCATCATAAGTCATTTTGGAATCTGAAAACTTGTAATTTAGATTGTGAAAAAATCAGGTGAAGAAATATTGTTTTAGTTGACTGAGTTGGAGGAGATTCAACTTGATTCCTATGATAATTACAATATATACAAGGAAAATGATATGGTTCTCCACGAAAAACACATCCTGATAAAGGTATTCCATGAAGGTGAAGAGGCATTTTTCCCGAACTCTTGATTTTGGTTTCACCCAGGTAAGCCTAATTCTTGTTGGGAAGGTCCTTTTATTGTATCTTATGTTTACCCATTTGGTGCAGTTCAAGTCCAATACACCTCTTCCAAAAGGACATTCATATTTAATGGACATCGGTTAAAGCATAACCATAAGAGGACACACATCCTTTGAACCACCTCCACTTCTGTTAGATCCACAATTTCAACCGACCCACCTCTATATGGGGACGACGACCCACCAAATCCAAACCAGGGGGCATCCATTTCCCTTTAACTCTCTCTATATCTTCCTATCTCTCCCAATTTCTTCTAATTCCTCTCTCATTTATTTTTTACCACATTCATCATCATAGTTTTTATTTACTCCTTTTTGTGGGTGGGTCTTTATAAAAAAACTAAAAAAACCAAAAAAAACTAAAAAACAGTAATAAAAATCACTTAAAAATATGGAAAATCCAGAGTCATGATTACTCCCCTTCAACTTTTGAAATTTTCTCAAACCATTTTGGGGATTCAAAATACATGGTTTCATCTCAAAAAATGTACGTTTTCATCATATATTTGGATAAATAATGTTGTGTCAAAACCAACTAATTTTGAATACTCAATTTTTTATTTGGAAAATTATTTTCCCCAACCGTGAGGAATAACATTAGCTTTCATGACAGGGACACCTATGGACATCTTTTCAATATGTGTGTTTTTACCCCCATTTGTAAGTATTTAGTTTTTGGGCCATCGAGTTGCATTTCATACTTTGGTGTGGATTAAAATGATAGAGGCATTTTCTAAACCTCATGAGAATCACAATAGCCAAATAGCCTTCCATTACCCTTATATTAATACTAATTTTGAAAGCCCATATGATCCTATGAAAACCTTTTCTCTGATAGCCACATTACAATTCCAATACCTTATCCCACCCAATATCTACATGGATTTTCAGTGCATTATTTATTTAAATTTATGTGTGGGGGAATGGATTTCATTTTGGGTTCCCTTTTATTGATTTTTAAATGTTATTATATGTTTGAGGGAAAGAATCCATTTTAGTGTGGGGGATAGATTGTCATTCAGTGAGTTTTTGTAATATATATATGCTTATGAAATATTTTTCCAATTTTATTGAAAAGTGTTCAAAAAAATCAAAAAATCAAAAAATAAGAAAAAAACAAAAAGAAAAGAAAAAAAATAATGGGTTGTGTCTTGGGTGTGTCAAAAATCACTCTTCATAAACCTTTGATATTGTTATAACTATTACAATTAGTTTTGTGAATAGATCAATCATGGTTTTGGATATGATTGTGAGATCTTTTTCAAGTTCATCTTTTGAAAAAAATAAAAAAATTAAAAGAAAAAAAAATAAGACATGCATTATATATTCTTTTGTCATTGTGAGAAGTTTTGTATTTTGTAAATATTCCATCTTCTCATTCCATTAAAATTTTCTTCCACTTTTGTGTCTTAATTCACACAATTGTTCCCTTGTAAATATGTGGTTCCATTTCTTTCAATGTTTTATTTCAAAAATATTGTGCATTCCTTTTTCCATGTTAGTGTTCTACCCCTCTTTCTACCATTATAAATACTTAATTTCTACTATCCCATAGCCATAGAAAAACTCCTTCAAAATACATTTTGATTCTTTTTCACTTTAGGATAAGGAATGTAAGTTGATATCTCTTTCACACTCTAGGATTTTCACTTTTGGTTGGTGAAAGAGTGAACCTCCATTAATGAATTTTATCATCTTGAGATGTCTGAGTTTTGGGTGTCCACATTTTCGATTTCTAAATTTGAGCATGAATTTTTTTTTTTAGAATGTTGTTTCTGTAACAATTAGTGGTGGAATTCAATATGGAAGAGTGAAATGATCTAAACCACCCCTGATTGGGGAAAACAAAATCTTAATATTTGTTGACAAGTGAGAATGATTTTGTGATGTTTTTTATATTTTTTTTACATGAGGACATATACAAACCAGAGATTGTGGAACATGATGTTATTAATATTTTCATAACTTATTATATACTCCCTTTATTTATTTTATTTGAAATGTTCATAATTTGTGTGAAATATTATTGTTTAAATATTAAATATAATTTTAGAGCACTATTTTAATTCATCCATATTCAAGTTTGTTTAATGTTTTAATAATAACTCTTGTCCTACTTATCCAACATGCATGATTGTTGTTTTTTAGGGTTCGTTATCCAAATTAAAACATTCCATTATAAGGGTCCTTTGTCCAAATCATCCATTTGGAGGGTCATATGATCCACACAAGAAGACCTAAAGAATTTTTGAAGAAATCTAACTTTAAATTATTTATTTATTCTAGTGTAGCTAATCGTATCTCAAACAATTCCATTTTCTTATTTTTATCCCACTCTTCATTTCTTTTCTCTAAATATGTTCAGGGTGACACCCTAAAAGTTTCACCTCTAATGTGGCCATATTTTTATAGCTACTAAAAGGAAAATGATAGTAGTTATTCACTGTGTACATCTAATGATTATTCTTATGTATAAGTCAGATAAAAAATATAGGAAAAGAAGTAATCATTATTTTATAATACCAATTTTAAGTAAAAAAAATTAATTATGTCATACTTACACATGATTCATACACTTTTTATGTGTTTTCATCTATTATTATATATTATTTATTTACACATGAATTCTTCTATGGAACCTGATCTAGAATGGAAGTGTCTTCATATTTCAATTCATCAATCTAAATTTAAACAAAGGAACATAACTATGTTTTTGTTTCATTTCACATAAAATTATTGAAGTAGATTAAAAAACATACCATTTTTTAATTGAAGTGTATCCCATACTTGATTTATAGTAGGGGTACGTTGGTTTTGTTGCATGTTGCTTAT
Organism: Viscum album; assembly: GCA_963277665.1. Taxonomy (NCBI): domain Eukaryota; kingdom Viridiplantae; phylum Streptophyta; class Magnoliopsida; order Santalales; family Viscaceae; genus Viscum; species Viscum album. Next base: position 998,799,385 of record OY728138.1, on the reverse strand, counting down.
TTTGAGCTCTCAATTATTGTTTTATAAATTAAAGATTCTTAATCAAAGTGATTAATACATGAAATTTCAAGCAATGTAATACTATTCAAATTGTACCTGATATGATGTCTTCTCATGATGACCAGTAAACACATCCCTGACTTGTTGTTTTATTATGTATGCGTGCATCCATGGTGAGCGAAGGTTTATTTTCCCTTTATTATCTTTGATATGATACTACATAATAATTTTATGAAATCTTCTATGATCCTTTCTAGTGATCATTTATAAAAATTTCATTTAGGAGTCATATACAATAAATGAACACTTCCAGGGATAATGAAGATTAAATCAACATTTAATTGTAATGTTTATTAAAATAGACAAATTATATCATAATTTTACCTTAATATCTTCCCAAATTAGTGTCTTATGTGCGAGAAAAACATTATTCTAAAAATCTTTATCAATTGGCATGTTCATTCGAGTGGTGAGCCAAATGTAACTTATGAACATAGTATTTTGGGTTAATAGGATGTCCAAGTGCATTCTATCCAACCAAAAATTTTATGCCTTTATTTATCACCTTAATAATTTTTTTCTAACACCATAATGCTTTTCTTCTCCTATTTGTTTTATGGTAAACATGTTTTTCATCATCTATCATTTCATCGTCTTCAGCGTCTAAAATACATTGTTCCTCAAGATTGGTAATATCAACATGTGATGAAGGTTGTTGTTCCCCTACATTGGGAGCACCACCATGTTGAAAAACTTGTTATTCATCATGATTGGTAGCATCAACATGTTAAAAAGTCATTATTTACATAAGGGATAGAAAATTTAATTTAGATTACATAAATACAGTAGTGAACATATAATAATATGATGTTATGTAATGTGTATTACAAAAAAAACATAACGTAATTGTTGAACTCTATTTTTTTATAGTTTAAAGGAATTTTAACCCTATATATAGTATCAAAATACCTTTATTGTGGTCTCCTATGATATAAAATACCCCATTTATATTGGGACTGATGAAAAATTACTGAGACATCCTAATGAAATGGTCATGCTTTGTTGAATTGACATATGACCATTAAGTGGTTTTGGTTGATAACATAAAAATTAATAACTTTTAGTTTTCAAAATAAGGAATATAAAATACATGTACTAACTATGTTTCCATTATAAAAATTTCATCTTTATACTCTTCCTTAATGAAATCCACTTTTATGAATCTCAGTTCATCTATTTTAACTGCACTCTAGTTATCAACCCACTTTCATTGAAATATTGGTTCTTGGAATGTTATATAATACAACTACCATTTTTTTAATGATTCCATTGAATTAAATATTCACAAAAATTATATTTCTATCCTTGGGACTAGATACATGCATCACTTCATCCCCAAGTGTACCTCCACGATTTTTCATGGTACTCCGTTCATCATTTTCATCTATATAGAATGTATAACTATAAATTACATAATCATTAAAAGATCATACATGAACACATGATCCTCTTTTTATCCATTGAATTCATTCTGAAATTGAATATATATTTTCAATTGAATCCATTAAAATATTAATTCAAAACCATCCTAAAAATTATTGATTATGTGTATTTCATATCCTCATTTTATCCCTTGATGGATTCAAATATAGAAGAATTACTTTTTGGGTTTCAATATATGGTGAAAACTCTAAACTATTATGAATAATGTAAATATGGTCTTTCTACCACTCTATAATTGTAATTGTGACAACATCAATTATAGAAATTCCATCACCCTAACATTTCCTAGTGTGACAATATTTTATTAGACCAAAGCATTCCACATCAGACAAGTAGTTGGTCTAGAATTCAATGGCTTCCTCAACAACATATCACTCTACAATACTAACTTCTGTCCAACATTGAATTTTTACATACCCTTTCAAAATCATCATATACAATTCAATGGAGTACTTCTATATATAATTTATATAACCACATTATCAAATATCTTGGACCAGGTAAACCATCATATCAAATAAGTTATAGGGAAATAACATCTCTAATTCATATAATATGATAGAAATTTCCATTTCTATAGATGAAGATTTTGTTGGATCTATAACTCTGTTACATATAACATTGCAAAGGAAACATATCTTGGTTAATGTATGATGTAAATTTATAGAAAAAATAAAATGTAAAGATATAGGTTTTGGATATTACATCAAAACATGACATCCATGTGATTTCAAACCCTTTAACATTAAACCAGTCATTGGAACAATATTCTTGATATTTGATGAATACCCCTATGGAACTTGTAAATTATTTAAGAAGGTTAAAAAATGATATTTATCTTTCTTAAAAATATTGTAATCAGTTTTTGGAATAAAATTCTATTTTTCACTCTTCGCAGGAAATAACTCTTCCCAGACTCCCATTTCTATAATGTACAGCCAACCTTAATTACATCGTTTGTTTTGTTGGGTGCATTTAGTAATATGAAAATGAAACTATCACATACATTTTTTTCAATATGTATAACATCTAGAAAGTTATTGAAATAATCACAATTCAATTATAGTATTTCAAAAACATAACCGATATCTTTTTCTAACCATTTTTTAAATAGTTTTTTGAATTTTTTTACCAAAAGGTGTGTCTATATATTTTAATTTCTCAAATAGTTTATCACCTATTAGTGGATACGGTTTTTTATGTTCTTCTAAACTCCCATCGAATGATTTCATCCAAGATTGGTAATTTTTTAACAAAGGAAGAAATATGTGATGTCCTAGATATGTATTCTTTGATGAGTGTTTCAACGTAATTTATTGTGTTCCTTGTTCAGAAATGGGACACCATTGAGTTACATTAATTCTATATCCTGATAAATTTCCATAATCAGTAAATTCATTTATCTTCCCACACAACACATCTCTCAACGAGAAATCTTTATATCTATTATAATCATACAACATCACACCTAAATACCACAATAATTTCAAATATTTAATCAATGGATCCAAATAAAAATCAATATCACTGCCTTGTTATTTTGATCCGCATATTAGTAGAGAAAACATAATGTATTTTTATTTCTTACATAAACACGGTGGAAAGTTATAATTTACCAATATTACTATCTAGGTATTATGAGTAATAATTTGAAAACCAAAAGAATTCAGTCCATTTTTAGATAGGTCAAAAACAATCTTTCTTAAAATATTTCCAAATTGAGGATACTCGTGATTAATTCTATTCCAATGAGGATATTCTCTTGTGTGATGAAGTTTTCCATATTTATCTCTTATATATACATGCCACATCAATTATCTTATAATCTCCTCACTTCCATATTGGTTCATAGACCATGTAATTATTGTAAAGTACCGTACAACATACATTAGACCTAATTTATCTTTTTTGTATCGATAATAACCATACTTTAGGAAATTTTAAGCGAATTGTTGTTCTTCAGAAATAGTAAACAATCATTTTGACAAGCATGAATTATTTTAGAGATCATACCCATTGAATGTATATTTTTTTAGAATCATATCTTTAGAAAGGAAGAACATTATCTTCTGGGAAAATATAATTTAAGAGAGAACGTAGTTCAGTAAAACTGGTTTCACTGAATAAATTTCCTCTTTTTAAATTATATACCTATAGTATAGTAGAAAATATTTCATATTTAGTAAAACAAGTATATAATTGATTATTTTCACAAAACATTAACTTCTAAAACAATTTTTTACAATCATGAAGTTCATCTTCAACTTTCATTGTCATTTTATCAATATGATCTTCAACATCATTCACACCTGTAATCACATCATTGATACAATATTCACCATTTTGCACAATTATAATCATATCAGATGATCCATAAAAATCATTATTATCCCATTAACTAGGTACATTCAGTTTCCCTTGATGTTTAGTCCTACATTTATTACTTCAATCTATTTTGGGGGAGATGAATTGTTCATCTATCTCCTTTGGACTAATTAGTCTTGATTAACAACATCATAAACACAATTAATGTATTTGAAATGGTTCATAAGCATGATCTTTTGAAAAATTGATGAACTCTTTCACCCCATTCCTATACACTTTTTTATATGATTGGAAACCTTCCTTTTTCTATTCATATCCATCATATTTGTTAAATAATATCATTTTTTTACAAAATAGTGAAATACCTATAAAGTCATATATAGTAACCCTTAAAAGGTCATTCTAAAAGAATTATTTATACTATATGAAGTCATTGTTCTGAGATAATAATATTTTAATGATGGTATTCAGATTTTTTTAGTGGTTTAAATAATTAAGGTAAATTAATGTTTTATATCTATAAGTTAAAATGAAACTAATTAAATTTTCATCTATTGAAAAACATATAGATCTTGAGTAGTATTAATTTGATGATACCACATATGATTAAATAGATATAAAATACCCTAAAAATCAATGCGAAACTGAAATAAAAAGGATGCAGTATTTATTGTTTATTTATTTTTTTCTCTTGGTATGTGGTAGGCCAGGTGGTGTTTTAGTGATAGGATTCCTAGGATCCAAATTTTATAATTTTTTAGATGATGAAAATTTTCATAGAGACCAATCATATGGTCTTGAGTACCCAATTTTTGAAGAAACTCTTGAATTTAAATCAAATGAACCTGAAGTCTCAAGATGGGGTCCTTATATTCTATTCTCATTTCAGACAGTTCACATTTTATCAAATGGTCTTTTCAACAACCCATTCCAATGTATTCAATTCATTAAACACCGCATGAAACTTTAAAACATTACATTTATTAAATAAAACTTTAAAAAATTAAACAACCCAAGTGGCATAAAAAATCACTATCATTATAACAAGGATTTGAATAATTAAATCTACTTTTATAAAATGTGGAAAGATAGTAAAATAGTCAAACTAGGGCACTATAATTTAAAGGGAATAACAAATTTGGAAAATACCATTTGGAGAATCACATTTAATATAACATTTAAAACCCTTTTTAAAGATATAAAATAATATATATATATATTAATATCTATGTAGTTTTTATTTAATTCCTTCATTAATAAGAAATTAAAAAAAAACATTTCTTCTTCACCATGGTAAATCAATATATAAATCAACTATAATTTTCATGAACTAAAAAACTGTTGATCTTATATCTATAACCTTAAAATAAATTCAAGTACCATAATTTTTTAGATAATGAAGAACAATGTCAATAAAATATACTAGTTTGAAATACTCAACATGTAGTGTATGAGGTTAGAGTTCAAAAATAGTGGAGGATTCGAGCATCGTAATGCTTATTGTGTTAGATTGATTTTGTTAGATGCATTTAAGATGGTTTGATGAAATATATTCTATTGATATAGTTGCACTCTGTTAGTGATAATATAATATGTATTGGGTTTTTATGTAAAATAAACATATGATGACGTGTAATAAATTGACGACAACCCCTAGAGAAAGGGATTTTTGGAACACTTATAATTAAATGAATCATGTACTGATCAATGTGGCTTGAACTGCACCTATGCCCAATAAATGTGTGGGAATCCTAGAGATTTTAATCTAGATCCATATTTGCCATTGGTTGTGCCAGAGGCCTTGTATGATCCAATATATGCTCTGAAGCACAGGTCCTTTTAAGGAATTATGGATTCCCTCAAATCAACATCCCAAAAAATCTTGGTGAAGGGGAGAAGTCCATCATGGATGCTACTAAAGGCATCATATCATACAATAATAAGTATTGTAAGAATTCTATTATTTCTCACATTTCATTTAAATTCATGTAATTAAAATGGATCCTTTCTGAGATAAGGAAACATCACACTAATATATGGGTCTTTGATGATTGGAAACTCACCTCACTAGGGAAGGGAGTGTTTCTCATTATTTTCCCTAATGCAGCTTTAAAGTAAAAATAATGGGGGTTCGGCCTAGGGATTTTTAATGATGGGGTCCTTTGGATTTTTGATTGGGATCCTACATTTAATCCCTTAACTAAAAATAATTCTTTATCTTATATTTGTGTTATGATTCATAGCCTTAGCTGGGATCTATGGAATCCACAGATATTATGGGAGGTTGCCTCAGACATAGGTGTTCTTCTCAAGATGGATATGGAAATAGATAAGGAAATATATCTCTATTTTTATGACTATTCATGGAGGTTTATCTCATTTTCCCTATGATCAGAACAGTGGTGTTGTCTGCTGATGAATACAGGTTCGATTTAGAAATTGACATAAAAAATGTTCCCAATTTTTGCATGGGTTTCCACAATATTGGATATATCTATGATAATTATAGAATAAGGATTTCTTATAGTTAATATTGCATGAAGGTCCCAACGGATGATAAATGATGGATATGCTCTATGAAGGACTCCACAATTGGAAAAGAAAAAAGATAATGTTCTACAACAACATCCTCAGGGTGACGGGGGAGGTTTACATATGGAGGGTGGCACACATCTTCAAAAACAATACATTCCCAGACATGGGTAAGAGAAAGTAGACCATAATGATCTAAACCCCATGGAGGTGGGGGTTGACTACCATGGATATACACATGATATGGTTCATTCATAATTAATATGTGAAATGGTCAAAAAATTTGTTTTCTCCTACTATTATATACCTATAAATGGCAGGGATAAATGATTTAAGAGAGGTTTGAGGCCCTCATTTTACAAGGATACAATCTCAAAGGAGTTGTGGCATGCTGTTAATAAGGTACAGGTACATGGGATGGGTCATTGGAATGTTTCTCATGTCTTTAATTAAACTGTAAGGATAGACCCCTCTATAGATACAAATAAACTACTGTGAGTATGTACTCCTACTTCTTCCAATGTTGAAAACTCAAATAAGTATGATTTAGATTACATCCATCATGTTGATCCAAATTTTAATGAGATATATGAATGCATTAAGTGATTATGGATAGTTACAGCTACTGAGGAAGACTCAATAGTGAATGTTGGCTTAGTAGAAGGACTTCAGACTGACTATGATAAAATGGTAGCACCTGATATAAAATAGGGACTTCCCAAATAGACTTGTATTTCCAAGGAAAACACAGATCACTATGTAAGACCTGATGAAGTATCAATGGATTATAAATCCATTAAATAAGATGCTTCCCAGGAATCCACTGACCATCTTTTAAGGTAGGAGTATCTGGTTGTGGAAAGGGCTTATAAAGAAAAGAAAAATGTATTGGATGGTGAAGGATTCCAAATGATTATCCATTAGAAATAAATTTCACATAAGACTTTGGCTACACTTGGTTAGATTAATGATGACCCGTTGTAGATTGGGAATCTAAATGTGGCTGAAAATTTGGATTGGACTTATCCATACAACATCAATGAGTTAATGAAAAAATATTATGTTTCTTTTATCAAGGCTTCAGCTGAGAAAGGTATCAGTACTCATGAGAGTAATTTTAAGGTCATTGTTCCAAAATACCAGGAAGGTTAATGACCCATTGAAGATATCAAGAAAGAAGATACGGATTGGTTCTTCTCACTACTTTTGGTCACCTTCTCCATGATGGAGCTGTAAGTGTTCGACTTTAGAGATTACTTATTAGTTCATAAGCTTCTTGCAATTATATTTGAATATAGACTCCACTCAAACTCAAAGATGAAATTACTATACTTGACTTAGAATCTCAAAATCTTGTAGGAATCCTCTGAGTTGTAATCTAAGGGGGATTTGGACCCCCTCAAATCCAGACTTAGGGGAGGGTCTAGCATCCAAAGGGAAGTGGAAACTTTCCCATAAATATGGGAGCTATGGGAATCCAAAGGAAATGATCCTTTGTTTCATTATGGGCACTCTATTTCATGTTTGTACCTTTCTCCCCACAATACTTCTATCTATTTTCAATAAATTTGTAGTAATGGGTTTGGTCTCTGAACCCATGACTAATCATTTTGAGTAAAAAATAAACCATATAAAATATCATTATGTTTGTAAGTATTAAAAGTATGATGAAATTATTTTTATCAGGCATTTTAAATTAAAAATGCTGAAACAAATCATAAAAACTAAATTAATCCCATTTCATAAATATTTTTAAAATTATATACAAATGAAGAGATATTAAAATGATTGGGGATCTTATTCCTGGTAATAGAAGAAAATGGGAAGAAATATTTGATTTAATCCATGGGAATAGGAGTAATACTTGGAACTTAGATCTGATTACCATTTGTGAACAACAAAAATTCTTCCTACTTATAATTTATAGTAACCACCTTACATGATATATGGGAAGGGTTTTTTTTGGTGCACAGAAAGGTCCTCCATACAATCAAAGTGAGTGATAATGATGAATAAGTGAAAATGAACATGAATTAGAGGGAGAGGGTGAACAAAAAATGGCTTGAGGAAAGGGAGACTGGGTTGAGAATTGGTGATGTAGAACAAGAAAAAATAAGGTCACAACACATACCATTCAATGAATTTGAAAAAACATTAAAACTAAAAAAGGTGATTTAGGGGGTGATGGATAATAATTTATAACATACCTTGGATTTTTAAGGTGTTGATTTTGACAAAATTATTGAGGGAGAATGATAATAGAAATTATATTCCATGAGAGATAGAATAGCACAAGCTAGGACAAGTCTATCAAGGTTCTATTTAAAATAGCAGGAAGGATTTTTTTCGCACTTTAAAAAAATTGCTCATAAAGAGTGGTTTTATCAATGCTATAATAGTAATTGTTGATAAAACCATTCTTTATCAGCACTATAATTCTAGTACTGATAAAGATATGTTTTATTAATTCTTTTTTTGTACTGATAAAAATAATTCTTCATCAATTCTAAAAAGGCACTCAGAGAGTCCAAATTTTTATAATATAATTAATATAGTTAATATAATTATAATAATTAAATATATATTTATTTATTAATATATATAAATATATATAATTATAAATAAATATTTAAAGAATTATAAATATGTAATTATAAATATAATTATATACAATTACAAACAAATAATTATTTATGTGACTAGAAATATATTACAATAATTATAAATATTTATTAATAAAGATAATTATAGATATATATTTGTAATTGTAATTATAAATAAATATATTTATAAATATTTGAATATAATAATAAATAAATTTGTATGTTTATATTTATTTATTTATTTATAATTAAATATATATATATATATTATGTGTTTAGTGTACAGTTACATTAAACACACACACACCACACATATAGGTCAAAAAGGTAGGTCATATCCTCCTAAAGGGATAACCCACCCATGAAGCCTTATTTTATTCAGTACATGGCCCAAAGGCCCATTGCATTATCTTGCATGCATCATGCATGCTTCATCACCTGCCTGCATCATGCCCACGTTAACGCCTACAATATATATATATATGTATTTATTTTAGTAATTATATATATATATATATTAATATACAAATATATATAATAATAAATATATCTATTATTTAAATATATCTATTATAATTTTATAATTATTTAAATATATATATTGATTTATAATTATATTTATAAATAATTATATTTAAAAATAATTTTATATAATTATATAATAATATATATTTTTTGGGAAAAGGTTGAGGCTGAGGTCCCCCTTTTATTGAAAATAAAAGTAGAATAGTGGAAAAACTGAGGAACATAGAATACTTGAAAATTCCATAGAAAAAAAACAAAAATTCCTCAACCCACTCAAGATAGAGTTTTCATAATGTGGTTAGAGATCCTACAACACTGTCAATGAGGGTGTTCTCCCCTCCTCCAAGTCGTTTCCTATATCTAAGGCCCACCACTATCATCCGAGAGCTCAACAACTGCATCAGCCTTCATGACTTTAGGTCCAGAAACACCATCACTTTTTTCCCATCATCATCACTACTGGTCGAAGCAAGTATTTCAATAGAATTATGTTACTCAAATTTTTATTTACCTTATCATTTTGAGTCCAAGAATGGACATTTGTAATAGGAAAATCAGATTTCCTTGTAACATTGGCCTCATCTAACAAGACCGCTAAAGGAGAAACAATAAGAGGTGTTACTATTTCTTGAGCATTCTTTAAAACTGATGTTGGTTCATCGAGAATTTTAATGATACTAGTATCTAAATTAGAGACCTGCAAGTCATGTTTATACTTTGAAGGATAACTCACAGAGATACCCATTATTATGGAAACATGTCCAGATTCTAAAAGAGAACCAATGGTATCAAAACTAGCTTCTTGAGTATCCACTTTCACCATAGCAGTTTCTATTACAGGTTGAAAAAAAAAGATTTTATAAGGTGACCCATCTCACTGGAATCATAAAAAGAAGAACTAAACTCTTTACCTTCCAATAGATCTGAAAAAGAGTACACTAATACTATGGAAGAGGGTTATCTTTTACATAAGAAGACTTATTAGGTTGACCATGCACTAAGGGACTTTTTTTTATATTAGAGGAACATTCAACTGGTGTATATTATTTCCATTTAATTTATGAAACCTCCCTATGGGGGAGGAATAAGAATCTAGAATCAGAAGCTAATGACTTGACTATTGAGCTCAAATGACCAGTATTATGACCTGAAGAAAAAGTCTTAGTAGAAATAGTCACCTTCTAATTCCCTTTCACATGAGTATATTTTTGATAATATTTTATATCACTTTTTTCCGTAGATCTCTTAGATAAAAAAATATCTATATAATATTTACCATTCGTACTTTTATCATTGACCAATATCTAATCTTACCACAAGTTGAATTATACCATATCCTAAGTAGATTGTTGCTTGATATCTTGATGATCTACCGAATCACCATCATCTTTACCTGCCATAACTCTAGACAACATGTCTTTAAAGGAGGCCCCATATAATACATCATTACCAATATCACCATCAACTTGAAAATGATTATCTTCTATAAGATCATCCCAAGATAAAGGGGCCTTACCATTCATTTGACCAGGAGAAATTGCCCTTAAGAATCACAAGATATGAATCTATACCTTAGGTAAGGACCTTAAAATCAATTATTTTTCTATACTCAATAGACTCAACATCATTCAATTGGATCTTTCCTAAAGAGGACTTTAAAACCATAGGATCAGGGGAAAGACCATTAATTTTTTTCGACAGAGTTATTTCACTAATCATTAATGATATTTATAAACTCTTGATGTTTCTTCCTTTAACAATTATATAGATCGTATCCTTCAGTCTTATGGTTAGAGAAAATTATATCTCTTATGCATGATGATTCTTAGTGTCCAACAATTTCAAAAAATTCATAGAATAGTGGCATTTTCTCAAACTCCATTCAATGGAAAATTTCATCATGCGGTGTGTACAAAACAACCCAATCAATCAGTGTAAAACATAAATAAACTTCCACCAAAACATGGGAATATTGACCATATCTAACTATCTCATTAGTATAATCCATCCTAATTTGAATTCCAATTTTAGAGGCTATGTCAAAAAAAATATCATCATGCAATAACACCCAATTAAGACCATGTAATTTAATCCATAACTGAGTGCATGTATCCTTGAAATCATTCAGATTGAAGCTTAATTTCCAATCATGAATCTAAAGTTTTCTTGGCCTAATATTGACAAAGCCTATACTCCAAGAATCTCCTTTGAGCTTCGCAGAAGGAAATAAAATGTGTAAAAAATCCAAGCTGAGGGAAACACACTTGATGTGGGAAAACCCCCAAATAGAAGCTAAATAGAAAATATGGTCAACCAATTTCCAGGGTTTCGTACCATTCATTAGTGAAATATGAGAAATTATATAATTTTTTTTCCAAATCAACCCTATCTAATATAGCATCATCTGATGTTGATACATGCGTAATAGACCATTTGTGGGTGATTGGATGTGGACCGTGATTCATAAGTGGGAAAAAACATCCCCTTGAGAAACTAGAGAAAGATGGCCCTTCAAAAGTTATGTTTCATGATCCTTATTCTTTAATATGGAAGTCAGTTCATTCAAAATATCATGTTGATTCAAAGCAAAGGAATGAAGTTTCACGCTTCGTGGTTGTAAGGAAATTTAATCATTGGGAAGTGACAGGTGTCGCCTCTCAAGTTCCTCCATCCATCATCCATATAATTATATATATAATTATATATAATTATATAATCATATTACTATTTTTTAATATATATATATATATAATTATAAATATAATAAGTATATTTATTATTTAAATATATTTATTATAATTTTATAATTATATATATATATATAATTATAATTATAAATAAATATATTTAAAAAGTATATTTTTATAATTATAAATAAATTCATATAATTATATATATATATATAATTATATATAATTATATAATTATATATATTAAAATATAAATTTATATAATTATAAATATAATATATATATTTATTATAATTTTATAATTATTTAAATATATATATATATATATAATTATATATATATATATATATATATATTTATAATTATAATTATAAATAAGTATATTTAAAAATATTTTTATATAATTATATATTTTTATATTTATATAATTATATATATTTTGTTAATTATATAATTATATATGTGTTTCTAATATATAAATATATATGCGTATGTTTTTCAAGAGGAATTTTCATGGTAGGGTTAGTACAGATGCATCGATCGCAGAAAATGGACCAAGTCGCTCCTCTCTCTTCAAAGATTTTTTCATTGGATGTCTCTGGCATAAGGATAGAATTTCTCATTTGAAAGAAGATCCAGAAGTGATTTTAGAGTGACTAGATATTGGAAGAAACTCCATAATCACTCATCTTATTCTTCATAGGGGTTTTAGTCCATGGAGAATAGGGGCAATGTTATAAAACTCTTAGAAATTTTGTGATTTGAGAGCTGGAAAAGTGTCTCCATGGGTCGTGGATTATTTCACATACTTTTCCCCTCTGAAGTCTTGAAGATGTCATTTGGGGTTTTGGACCACTCTCCCTCAATCTGTGTGCCCTTCACATCCGAGAGGGGATTGAAATTTAAATCCATTAGAGTTATAAAATTTCTCTATTCAAACATGGGTCAGGGGGCATGGATTAAATTGGATTTTCTAGCATCTAAGAATCTTTTATTACATTTCACTGGCCATCGGTGTTCCTATAAAAATGGATAATGAATGTGATTTTTCTAAGTTTGGAAATTTTTCATGCTTCCTTATTAAAGTTTATTTGTATAGGAACCCAAAATTTTAATACATAAATATTACGTCATTTTTTATGAATATTCATTATATTAAAAAATTGCATGCTTGAAGACCGTAATATTTTAGTGATTTTTGAAAATTTAGGAACATAAACACTAAACCATAAGTGGGCTATGTCGTCTCCCACTGTTTTTTTAAAAACTAACACCCTTCTTAGAAAAATCCTATATAATACATTTCTTTATAACCGAGGAACTAAAAAATAAGAAATGGTGATCTAAGATTCTCAGTAACGGTAAACAATGGAGATAAAAAAGAATAACATTTGCATAAAGGGTATGAGTAAATGAGCATAACATTTGAAAACCATACCCTGCATAACAAATATCATAAACTTGAGTCATAGAATAAATATTGGTATTTCATAAAACATGAATCATAAGGTAATCAAATAACATGATCCATGTGAGCATAATATTGGTATAAGACATGAAATTTGTGGCATACTCATAAGCATATAAAATCATTTCCATATTATTCAAGGCTTGCATCCATGGTTATCATAGTGGAAAAATTCCATTACTGAATCGGGTTTACTTCATGTTCTAGCCATATCTTACTAAACCTACTTCCCTCCATGTTCCAGCCCTATCATATTAAACTGGGTTCACTCCTTATTTGAGTCCTTTAAATCTCATGATATATAAATATTTACCCAATGCATTATAGAAAGATAAAGGTCTCTCCTATCACATAATGAAAACCATATTTATGTGTGACATAGGATCATAAAAATTCATCATATAATAACCCATGAATTGAAATGGGAATAAAAAACATTTCAACATATCATAACATTTGGAAAAGATAAAGTTTTCATAATGATATCATCATATAAAAAACCGTGAAAATAATTGGGTTTCAAAATAACTTCCACATGGTAAAACATATGGAAGGGAAATGGGTATTATAAATATCATTCCATAAAAACATAAACAATTAAAATAAATAATATGAATGTTATCCTTGCATCATATCCCCAATAAGTCAATGGTAAAAAACTTATTACATATTTTATGGAATGTAATTTTGAAAGATTAATACATTTCAGTAGGAAAATATCACTTCCACTTTTAAAATAAATTAAAACATAAAACATTTTTATAATATTTTTCTTTGAATATAACCTTAAAACTTATAAAGGAAGATATAAAGATCATTTAAAATAATTTTTATAATATTGAAATTTTCCATTTAAAATAAATTTGAAAACTGCTAAGGAAATATTGAAATCATTTATCCTTTATGACAGTGGGAAATAAGGTTCATGTCGTGCTGTTAAAAACAAATATTCTTCTCACGTTTTTTAGAAAAATACAAACAGACATTTCTTTCGAAAATGAAATGAAAATTACTTTAAAACAATTTTATAAAAAGTAAAAAATTGGTGAAAATGTCTTTTAAAAATCATACGATATTAATAAAACATTGTAATAAAACATGGTTTTTGGAGAAAATAGATTTCCATCAAAAGAAGTAAATAAAATTAGATTTTATTAAAAAAATATTCTTAATCATTTGAAATACCAAAAAGTAAAAAAACGGTACCATTACTTCAATATATAATTAATAAATATAGTATTAAAAAATTAATTAAAATTATTGAGATTAATTTCCTAATATTTCAACATTTGATTCATAATCATAAAAAATCCCTCTAAATTATGAGATTGTGACATTAAATATTTACAAATTGGTAACATTGAATAATAATCACCATGAATGAATAAATTAAAATGAAACCTAAAATATGATGAGTATGAATAAATTATTTATATTACTTTTCAAATGTTCTTTATATACACCTAATGAGAGAACATAGGTGCATAACATAACGTATTCTTCAAAGAAGATAAATCGAGATAAAAATCACTTACCGATTTGGTAAATTTTGAACCGTAAACACCCTGAAAGAGAACAAATAAAATGGATAATTAAATACCAAAAATTTTAATTATAAGAATCATAAAATATATTCATGTAAAATATATACACCTCATAAAAGAAACATGTGGTGAATACGTCATCTGTATCACAGAAAGTTAAATTGACACGCAAATCCCTTACCATAAGCCTTGACTTTTATTGTAATATTTCAATCCTCCTGTATAATAAATATAATTTTTTTAACCATTATTTTACCAAAAAATATTAATATATATAATTACATGTATGATTTTTTAGGACCTTTTAATACTCCTTTTTTTAATAATTCAATGTTAATGTTTTGTTCCTGGTAATAACTGCTTTGTTTTTCATATATGTTTTGATTTTTTATTTTTGGTCTGAATACTTTAACCACTCTTTAATCATATCCATAATTTTAACCATGATATAAATATAATATATATTCAGTATAATTTTAGTTATATTAATCCATAATATTTAGAGATATAAAATGGAATGCACTGTTTGTGGAGACATCAGGTTATACGTACACATGAATGTTGTTCCAATTTTCATGTTAGATTGAAAGAAAGAAAATTAATGTATATATATATATATTATAGAATCATTTTTATATAATATATATATAATATTTCTATTAAACTCATCCTTTATACATTCTATGTAAAGCGTCAATGAATCACATCACTTCCCGAGGCCGTAGTCCTCCATACACACGAGCAATGTCATCAAATTCCCACAAAGTGAAGAGTATGAAGGTTTATGTGATATAATAATTAAAGAATCATTATAACATCACAAATATAATATATAAACAATAATTACATCAATATAAATATCCTTTATTGGTGGTAATGTAAAAATGAATGGCCTCAGTTCACAAGGCATTAGTCCGCCAAACACAAAAATGATGTTTTTTAACCCATTTGATGGAAGTAAAGATGGATGATGTTTATTCCATCAACATAATAACACATAATTATATGGGAGTTATTTTTTTTTTATTTTTATTTTTAACAAATAATCTAGGGAGAAAAAAAATAAGGAAAATGAAATATCTTGTTAAGAAAATTGTGTTCTTTATAAGAAACCTCCATTGTAACACCTCTCAAGGACCTTGAGGATGGTATTTTTGGAGGAACAATATCTCTATAGAATGTAACTAATTATTTTTGGGTGATAATTATTCATGTTTTATTCTATCCAAAGTGATTTTTATTTTTGAATAAGTTAATGGTGGTGGTGGCTTTTTATAAGTGGGGAAAAAGAACCCAATCAGAAACAATACAGAAATTTCCAAGAAGACTCCAAAAAATTAAAGTCATTACCAAGAAGAAAGATTAAAAATTACCCTAGGATATAAATTAGAAAATATAAGGTGGAAATATTTTCATAAAATAATATTTTTACAAAATTTTAAGTCATTTTAACACTTATCTTCTTAGTTTAATCCCACGGTAAAACGATTTTTACCTCAATTGCGATAAATAATTTTTATTGTTTCCACTATTAATTTTGGTAAAAAATTATGTTGACCTTATTAGTTAATATAAAGTACTATTATTCCAAATATTGAATACATTTTTCAAAATTACATTCATATAAGTGTAAATATTTAATTAAAATTTAATCCAGCAAATGTGATGAGAAAGTGGGTTTTTAAAGAGAAAATGTTCAGAAGTTTACAAAGTTTTTATATCTAAATTTCATAATAAAATGGTTCAAATGAAAAAATTTTGATTCATTGATTAAAATTGAAATAATTTTAATTTAAAATAATTTAAAATATAATTTATTTTTTTAAATTATTTAAATGAAAATGAAACTTTCAATTAAAATTCAATATTTTTACTATTCATCAAAAAATGAAACTTTTGCAAAAAATCAAAAAAAATTACCACTAAGTAATTATGATATTATGGTTTCAAAAATTAATTATTTTTTAAAGATAAATTTTATAAAAGTATCGAAAGTTAAATTGAAAATAAGTGTTCCATAAAAAGCTAACAAAACTACTTCTTAGAAAAAAAATATTATTTTTAATCATAAATTTAGATTTATTCTTATATATTTTATAGAAAAAACAAAAGTTGAATTTTAATTAGTTTTTTGAATATATACTACCTACATTTCATTAAAATAATTCACCAAAAGTGGTTTGTTTGTTTTATTGAGTTAGAACACATTTTTTTCAAAAAAAATTGTTTCCTTGAAAAGGATTTACTTTATTTTATAATAGTTTTTATTTTCATTTATAATTTATTGGTTTCCAAATAAATCATTATATATAGAATTGAAAACTATATTTTCATAATTTAGTTATTTCTATTTATACCCATCATTCCGACACCTATTTAATAACTATCATATTGAATAATAAGATTTTAATTCTATGTTATGTTTCGTTTAAACATGGTGTTGTCTATAACCCCAGATAAACATGGGAATATGTCTAACACAAGAAAAGATTTATGTTGAGTGTAACATAAGATAAAATAAGCGTTTTTCAGCATAAAATATTGAAAATATTAAATATATTTGAAAAAAATCACAAAATCTATGGGTGTTACATTCTACCCCCCTTAAAATGAATTTCACCATTCTTCACTTTGGTATCAAAATCTAAGGATAAATCACCCTCATTACATCCTCAAGTTACCACATAGATTCCTTAAGATAGTGGTTTCTCCAAAATAAGATTAACCAGGTGATTGGTCTTGGTTTGAATAACCTTCTTTATTCAATCCAAAATCTCTATAGGTTCTTCCACATAATAAATATCATGCTCCAGTTGTAAAACCACTAAGTTTAGTATATGTGATCTATTAGGTATGTACTCTCATTGGAGTGATATAAGGAACACATTCTGAAGCATAAGTAAGTTTAGTGAAGTCAATAAAAAGTAATCTACTTTCTTGGATAAAACCATTATTTTAACGGGACCAATATACATAGATATTAGTTTTTCCACTTTTCTACTGTGGATATATTAATAGAAATTTCTTATTTCAAAATTCAAATTCAATATCACATCGATGATTGTAAACATAACATTTTTATCATTTTTTTCCTTACATGTTATTGAATGGATCTAACCTTCCATACCATCACATCATCTTGATGAGGTCCCAATATCATTATTTTTGTTGCTTTATTTCAGTACATTAGAGTTGTAAACTTTATTCCATAAAGGGTTTT
The DNA here is from genome assembly GCA_963277665.1 of Viscum album. Lineage (NCBI taxonomy): Eukaryota > Viridiplantae > Streptophyta > Magnoliopsida > Santalales > Viscaceae > Viscum > Viscum album. Next base: position 998,780,975 of record OY728138.1, on the reverse strand, counting down.
AAAATTAGTAATCTTAATGATTGAGTGAAAGATATTATTGAAATGAAAATAATCTTTAGGAAGTTTTTATCCCAAACAGATTTTAAATCTATAGAACAAGATCTTAGTATATCCTATAGGGTTTGAATTATTCTCTCAAACTAATTATCTGTATAAGGATGATAGGAGATACTAAAATTCAACTCTGTATTAATATCTTTCTGAATACTTTTACAAAATATTGAGGTAAATTCTATAATCCAATAAAATATAGTTGAATGTGGTACTCTACTCAACCTTACTGCTTGTTTAATGTATATTCTGTAAAGATGATCTGAAGATAAATCTTCTGTGATGTCAATGAAGTGTAATAACTTCGTAAGGTGACAAAATAAAACTTATAATTGTCTTGAAATCAAATACAAGATAAACCCTAAAGGTCACTATTAACTTTAATCATATATCAAAAAAAATTAAATTTATTCCCTCTCAAATAACTTTTCCACATAATAAAAAAACAAAAGGGTTGAATTTCCATAAATGTCTCTTGAAATATTATTAATTTTGATAATCTCATCACATAAAACCTTAAAATGGGTGTCAATAAATTTGAACATATGATCAACCTTAAACTAATAATCCCTTAATAGTATCTATAACTGTTAATTTAATCTTACATTGATACATCTACACTTTAAAATGTTAATTCACCATTTATTCCTTATATAATCTCTTATATTATACCAAAACATTTTCATTGGAATCTTGGATTCATCCATATACTGATAGAATATAAATGTGATTTCATCATTCTATAATCCATTTCAAGGGAGACCACTACATGAAATTTCATAATAATATTTTCATAGGGATCATTCATAAAAATTCAAACATGAAATACCCAACTAAGGAGTGGAGGATAAGTGTTCCCTTAATTATCATGATTCACTTGATCCATTATTATTGCATAACATTTACCTTTGTCCATTTTTTAAGGTTGGTGTGGCTCATCATTCACATGATCTCTTAGATTAGGGAATTGATTCACATAATTCTCATACTCATAGCATTTAAAACACTAGAGTGTGGGTGATGTATTCTATGTACATTTCTCTCTATTCTCATTGTTAACTAACTTCTTCCCATAAAATTGACAATCAATTTTTTAATTACCTTAACTTATACACTTAATTAATTTACTATCTCTCATAATAAAATTTCTTCCATATTTCTTTCCACACTTTGAGCATAAAGGAATGATCATCTTCTTCTTTACATGGTTATTATATTTTCCTTTGCACTCCATCTTTCTTTTCTTTTCAAAACGATGATATTGGTACATAACTCCAACCTCTACTTCCACCAGGATAACACAATGAAAAATCTATTCATAGGTAATAAATTATCTTATAGATAATTCCCTTTAGAGATTAGGTTTTAAGCCACTGAATAATCGATCAATATTACATTTTGGTAGGATTATAATACCAGAAGAGTACCTCTCAGGTATTGTAAAATTTTCCTCATAGGCACCAATAGATTCATAATCCATTTTCTTTAACTCATGGAATTCATTATCAATATTCTTATAAATAATAATTTGAAATTAATTATTAAAAATAAATTTTCTGAACTCATCCCAATCCATGGAATCAATTTCATCTCGTTGCCATGTATTCTTGATTAGATTCCATAATTTATCCACTTCAAATTCAAAATTTTTGGTATCCAAAATGAATTTGTCATGTTCTAAACAATGTAGAATGAAAGATATATTTTTAGTGGTACTGATCCATTACTTAGAAACTATAAGATTTTTAGTTCCTTGAAAGTATGGTATATTTTTCCTCCGGAAGGAATCAATAGAATGTTTTTCTCTATTTTGTTTATTTGGAATTATATCCTGGTTTAGGATCAAAATATAGATGTAGATGCTCAATTAAATTCGGGGGTGAATTGAAGGTTTGAAAACATTCATTTTTATCCTTAAGAAAATATATGTTTAGAAAAGTTAAACAATATGTATTCACAAACCCTCTTTAATTCTTAACTGAGAAAATAACTTTTTTAGGATCTAAAAATATGGATCTGCTAATGAAACTTAATATAAGTTTACATAGGGAAATATTCTACCATAAATAATATAAAATCTTATTTATCATATTAAATATGTATAAGAAATAATAAGAAATTTATACTTTTTTCTTTACCAAAATGCAGTAGAATTAAAACTTTTAACAAAAAAAGAAATGTATAAGAAATATTTTAACCCAAAGAAAAGGGTATCCAATAACCATGGATAAAGTCCCCATGATTTATACTTTCAATAAAGTCTTTCTTACCCACACTAGGGTAAGGACTCGATATGAAGATTGAAATCTATATTTATATCCTCACAAGTCCTTGATCTTTAAGGTGACTTGTACCTTTGCCTTTTTATCCCTAAAAGCTCTCGATTGTTCAAAAAAAATCGGAATCGTACTAAGCAGGATGAAAAAATTGTTCATAGTTGAAAAATTTGTTCACAACATTCTCACAAGGAAGGTTTGAGTAAAGATTTTGTAGCATAAATTCTCTCTCTCTATAATTTATCACAATTGTAGTAGAGATCAACAGATCTCTACAAAAACTCTTACTTTGATCTCATTCAAATAGTTTGGTATTTATAGGCATGAATTCCAACAGTCGACTTCCTCCTCCAATGGTCATACTTTTTCGTTAAATTTTGGAGGGACCTATACACATGTCACTCAACCAATGGTTAGTTAAAAAACATATTGTATGACATCGTTTCATGTGAGAAAACATGGGAAACATTATCATGTGTAAGAAATAATAATATGTTATAAAAACATTGTCAATATTAACAAACATTAAAAAGTTTAAGACATATTAAAAATTTTAAGATCCAGTAAAATGAAACATTAATTTAAGTAAAATAGGTAATTGTAAGAAAATAATTTAATCGGATTATTAATAAAGTGAGAATCAGATTTTAAATTTTTATGAATTCATAATCTGATTTCTGAAGTAATTGGAGTCTGATTTCATAAGAAAATAGAGTCTAATTTTCGAAGACATCATAGTCTGATTTTAGGAGAAATAGAAATCTGATTTCCAAATAAATGGGAGTCTTATTTTAGAAGAAATTGGAGTATGATTTTAGGAGAAATTGGATTTTGATTTTAGGTGAAACCATATACTGATTTCAAGAGAAATCAGAGTCTGATTTCCATCGAAATAAGAGTTTGATTTCAGGAGAAATTAGAGTCTGACTTCAAAATAAATAGGAGTCTAATTTTAGAAGAAGTCAGACTCTAATTTCAGAATAAATCAGAGTTTCATTTTAGAATAAATCGAAGTTTGGTTTAAGAATAAATTGGTGTCTAATTTCAGAATAAATCAAAGTTTGATTTCATAAGAAATTGGAGTCACATTTCTTGGAAAATTATATTCTAAAGATCTATTAGATTCTATGTAAGATAAGGATCCTATTTTTTTTTAATAAAAATAAGGTTAGACTTGGTTTAAGGAAATATTAGATTAGGAATTAAAGACCAAGGTTAAGACAAAAACATTCTTGTACAAAGAAACATTTTTTATGAAAAAGTTTCTTATAGAAAGATAATTTTCTATAATAAAGTGTGTTTGGGATTTTAAAAAAGAATGGAAAATTCATAAGGGAAATTATTTACTTAGACTACTTGGTTATCTCTTTAAAATATCTTCTATGAGCATCATAATCGATTTGAAAATTCTTGAACTTAGCTCCATGTTTGAGGAGCTTTTCAATGAGATTTATTGTTGAATCTGACATTTGATTGATTGTTTGTTGAATTAGATGACATCAAGAATCAATACAAGGAAATAAGGGAATGAAATTCACAAGCTTCTTTAAGGACTAAACAACAAAATCATGTCCTAATGAAGATGAGAAATCGGAAGAAGATTCTTTTGTTATCTAGGTAACTTTATCTTGCTTTTCTTCTTTTCTATAAGATGTTCAAATGACATATTTCATGGATTTTTCAACTTTATATTTCTTTGGTGACTCAAAAACCACTTGTTGACCTTTCTTATCATTATATATTTCTCTCTCTACTTTCTGATTCTCATGATCACTATCGAAAATTTCGACTATTTTATCATCATCATCAACTTATTTATCAACAAATTTTTCACCAATTTTCTTATCATAACTAGGATGAATAAAATAAATATTAAAACTCTCATCATTTGAAGGTTTATCAATGTCATGTTTAGCATCATCAATTTTTGGAATTGATTGTTCTTTGGAAATAATCTTGGTTGATTCATCTTAGGAAGTTCTTATAGAGAACTTTCCAAAATGTCTCTCTTTATCCTGATATTCTTACAGCCTTTTGATTGTATCATCACTTTCATCTTCCTCTTATTATTATTCTTTTTATTCCACTTCTTCTTCTTGAATAATGGGTTCTATAATTGGAATAACTTTATTTCTCTTATCTGCACCTGGATTTTCAATTTTCGTTAGTTCTTTCAATAAAGATTCTAGTACCTAAAATTCTCCATATTCATTCTCTGTATCTCCAAGAAAATATTGAACAATTCTATCTTGGGATATCTTTTTCTTTAACTTCTTCTCTTTAGCTTACTTCTCATGTTGTCCAACTGCTTGAATATTTAAGGACTTAGCCTTAGTAGGGTCTAACACAAAAAGTGCATCTCTATCTTTATTTTTCTTCTTCTTCTCTCTCCATTTAGCTACCACTTCATCAGAAAATTTCTTTTGATTTTTTTATTGGGTAGAGGAGATGCTGACTCATGTTCTGGTACATTCTCTTTCGGTTTTGGTTCTTTAACTTTTCTTTTCATTGGAGTTTGCATGGAAATTTTTCCCACTTCACCTTTATTCCAGGTAGCTTGATTGTTATTAATAGAAATTTCAAATAACTCTCATATCTTAATACTAAAACCAATATTTATCCTTCTCAGACTATCATCACTCAACAACATTATCTTGAAAACTCTATCCATTGAGTTTTATGAAATTTTGAAGAATTCTAAACACAAAACAATAATTTTTGACAAAATCATGGGATAAATTATGATATGAGACTTGATGGTCCCATTATTGATATTATTGATTGTTAAAAGTATGTACTTGATGAGGTTTATCTTCCATAGATTTATCAAGAAATCTATCATGAAGATATCACATTTCTTAAGGTAATCCTTATCTCCCTCTCTCAGAATTAAAAAACATTGTATCCACAAAGCTACCAATCTATAATTTTTTGAAAAATAAGAAATATTCAGTTAATTTACTACTTTAAGTCCAAGACATTCAATTTCCTTAACCTTGTTGAAATATTTTTCTTTTTCTTGTAGTCTTTTTGAGAAAACGACAGTCTCTCTTTCATATGGAATATCCAAGATACTAGCTGCCTTATTGAAAGACAAGGAATAAGCCTCTCCATAACTCTTGAAAGAAAAAGTTTCTCTTCCTCCTTGTTTATATAAACTAATTGTATCATAAAATTCTATAATAAGATCAGGATATACCAGATCTTGATTCTTTTCTTTGGCTACGCATAGACTTTCCCAACTATTTTTCTTTATGATTTTTGAAATCATAAAATCTTACATGAAAAAGAAATTCAGGTCCACCAACCTTTCTTTGAAAATTAACCAATCCTTGTGTTCCTTGTTGGTGGCCATTGGATTTTTTGAGAAAACATTAAGAGACATTCATAAAATAAGGAAATAGAGAAAATTTAATGGTAGCTTTTAATAGTGGAAAACCTTAGGAACAAAAAACATTGGGATAACCGATGTAGAATGCGAATAGGGGGTCCTTTATACAGTCTTCGTGCCACGATTTCACATTCTTGAATCAATCCAATAGTTGATATTTTTGTAATCTAATCTGAAGGTTGATATCAATGTCGAATAAGGATTTGTAGGCTCCGATATATTGATGTTTTATGGAAAAATCATATTTAAGGAAAGTGAATCTAATAAAGTTTTCCTAAAACAAGATAGAAATTCCTACCAAAAAAATGAAATTGCTAAGATTTAAGTATGGAAATATACTTTATGGATTTCTTATAAGGAATTATAAATATTTATTTGGTTCTTCTTATAAAACTTAGGTTCTGAAAAGTTTTTTTAGGGAAAGAAAGCATTTGGGGTTCCAAAAAATTTAGATTCTGGAAAAACAATTGGAAAGGGAAACATAGAAGAATAAACATATTTAATCCCCCTATGGAAAGGATTATCTTAATGTAAGGAGATTGGTTTCTAAAAATTTAATATGGATGATTAATTTATGGTTATTATTCCTAACTTTTGTTTAATGCGTTCAAATCTATCTAAGTGTAATGATTTTGTAAAAATTATAGCAAGTTGATCTTGCATTCTGATAAATTGAAGAATGATATCTCCTTTAAGTGTGTGATCCCTAAGAAAGTGATGCATAATGTCAATATTCATTACACGATAGGGATTTATAAGGTTTTTTCTTAGGGAAATGGAACTAGTATTCTCACACATTATTTGTGTTTTGGTAAAACTCATGCCACAGTCTGTGACTGTGTGTTGCATCCACAATACTTGATCACAACAAGTTCAAGCTACTATATATTCAACTTCAGTAGTGGAAAGTGCTACTGAGTGTTGCTTATTTCATGACCAAGAAACTACTAAATCTCTTATGAAATGACATGTTCTGGATGTACTTTTCCTATCCATTCTAAATCCACTAAAATTAGCATCAATTTTTTTAAAACCAAATCATTTTCAAAAGAATAGAAATGTACTAAATCCATGGTTCCCTTTAAATAAAAAAATCTTCTTTTAAAGTATATTCCTTTTAATTAGATTGATATCTTGAAAATAAGACTACTAAACATAAGAATACTCAAAACATTAAGTTCAGATAACTAACTGTTAAGTATAATAGACTTACTATCATACCTCTAAAATATGTTTGATCTACTAGTTTCTCAAATTCATCTAGATCAAGAGTATTTGAGGTACCTATTGTAGTAATTATAATTTTAGTGTTTTAGTGTCCATTATTTAGAAGATATTTAATATACTTATGTTGAGATATATAAGTTTCTTCTAATTTTTGAGAAATTTTAGAACCAATAAAAATTGTTAACTCACCCATCATACTCATTTCAGACTTTCAATTCATGAGATTTGAAAATAAATTAGTTAATAATTGATGATTTGATTAGAATATAATTTCATCAACATAAATTTGAATTATCAAAATGACTCTTATCTTTCATTATAAAAAGTTTTGGATTAGCTGTTCTCGTAACATAATTTTTTTGTAACAAAAATCATGTAAGTTTGTCATACTAGGCTCTAGGGGAATGTTTAAGTTCATATAACTCTTTGGTATGCTTGTAAACATGTTCAGGATGTTTTGTTTCCTTAAAACTATGATGTTTTTCAACATAAACTTCCTCTTGAACATATCGATTAAGTAAATCTCACTTCATGTCCATTTGAAAAACATTTGAAATTATAAAATGCTGAAAAGGATAGTAGGATTCAAATAGATTCAAGTATTTCTAATAGAGAGTAGGTTTCATCATAGTGTATTCCTTATTTTTTTTATTATAGCCTTTAGCAACTAATCATGATTTATTTATTACAATGAATCCATTTTCATCTCATTTATTTCTGAAGACCCACATTACTCCATTTATAGAAGTTTCTTTAGGTCTTTCAACTAAGTCCTAGACTTTGTTTATTTGAATTAATTTAGTTCATCTCATATAGATTTAATCCTATAATTATCACCTAAAGCTTCATTATTGCTTTTAGGTTCTAATTGGGAATGAAATTTTATATGTTCTACTTCATTTCATAGAGAAATTATAGTCCTTATATGTTGATTTAGATAATTAATGATACTACCACTAGGATGATTCTTAAGAAACAACTAATTTTAGTTTTGTAAAATATTATCATCAGTATAAGGTAAAAAATACTCTCGGGTAAATACTTCAGAAACATTTTATTGATTATTTTCCTTATTTGAAGAATCCTCCAAAAAAGGTTGATAATAAGTTCTTGAAAACACATCCTAAGATGTTGGTTGATATTGTTTAAAAACAAAAGCATTAGTTTCATCAAATATAACATGTATTGTTTCTTTAATAGTACAATAATTTTTGTTAAAAACTCTCTAATCCTTAGATGTAGGGGAGTAACCTATGAAAATTCCTTCATCATATTTTGGTGAGAATTTATGTAAGTTATCTTTAGTAATAAAGATTAATACTTTGTATCCAAATAATTTGAAGTAAGAAACATTAGGATTTTGACCAATCCCTAACTCATAAGGTGTTTTACTAAGAAAATATATAATTAAAACTCAATTTATAGTATAGAAATTAGTACTAACAACTTCATCCCAAATGTTTTTAGTAATAAAATATTCACTCAACATGGTTCTAGTTGTATCATGAATAATACGATTTCTTCTTTCAAGGACACAATTTTTAGGAGTTTTTGGAGTTAAGGAGTAATGATTAATGCCTTTCATACTACTAAAAGTTTCAAAATATGAACTTTAAAATTCTCCCCCATGATCACTATGAATAGTTATCAATGAAATGTTTTTATCATTTCCAACTTTTTCTAAAAAATATTTAAAATTAAAAAAGGCTTTAGATCAATTTTCTAGAAAATAGACCCATATAAATCTAGTGTAATCATCAACTAAAACAAATACATAGTATTTTACTCCAATACTTTCAGTTCATGTAGGACCAAAATTATCCATATGCACTAGCTATAATGCATCAGAAGTTGAGACATCACTAATTTATTTAAAGATTAAGTTATGATTCTTTCCATATTGATAAAGATCATGAACTCTTAAAATATCAAATCTAAGATCTGGTAGATCCTTAAAAAGTATTTTCTTTGAGAGTTTTCGTAGGTTCCTAAGGTTACAATGTCCTAGTCTTCTATTTCGTAACCAAGATTTATCTTCCATTGCACTATGTCAAGGTAGATATTTGCATATAATTTCTTCTATGTTATGTGTATAAACATTCTCATGCCTATGGGAATACATAATAAAATCTTCCTTAGAATTGTGTACTAAACATTTAGCATTCTTAAAAATCATAAGGTAACCATCATCATGTAATTGGATTATTCTTATAATGTAGTTCTTAAGACCTTTGACAAATAAAAAATTTGAAATTAATGATATTCCAAGAAGAACAGTGTTACATGTACCTATAATTTCTCCTTGAGAACTATCTCCTAATGTTACTCTTCCGCCTTTCATCTTAATTATATTTTCCAAGAATTTTTTGTTACAAACCATGTTCTAAGAACTTCCAGTGTCCATATACCATGTATTTTTTTGGCACTTCATTTATTTTCCAGAAAATAAAATACTTAGGCTATCAGAATCAAAATTTTCTTATATATATAATTTTTAGAAAGTAAAATCTTATGTATCCACATTTTCATAGAAAATTAAGCTTTAGGAATACCAAATAATTGGGTTTTATTCAAAGAATAATTTTTCTACCAATGACCACCACATTGACACTTAGTTCCAAAAGCAGCACTTTGGGGTAAAAAATATTTATGACTAGAAATATTTTTTCAGTAAGTACAATCAAATCCATAACTATTTCTTAGAGGAAGAAGTTTTGAATATATTTTATCAAATTCATTCCTTCCAAAAGTGAAATTTTATAAAATTTTATTTGAGGAAAATAATTCAGATTTTAGTCTGATAACTAAATTTTTATCCTCATAGTCATTAGTCTTAGAGTTTGAGTTATTCTCTAAAACATTTTTCTTAAAAATAAAATTTTCATGATCCTTATAAGGTTTATCCTTATCATAATTAAATTCCTTAAGTTTTTTAAAAATATTATCAAAATCAATATTTTTCTAATCAATATCTTTTGAAAGATCTGATACTTATTTTTTTAAAATAGATATTCTAGAATTTTCTTTTTCTAACTTCTTTTTTATCTTACAATTCTTGTTATCAAGTAACTTAGAAAATCTAGAGACTTATTCAAAAAAATGTAACGTTTTATCTTCAAATAAATAAAATTATTCATCCAATGACTCATAAATTTATTTATGAGGATAATTCAAATTTAAAAGAAATATTGGTTAAATATTCAGCATTGTGTACCTTATCCATAAGACATTTATTTTCAATTGGTAATCTAGATATAAGAGCAATATTCTTCTAACTATAAGTTTCATATTACAAGGATTCATCGGATGAGTTACCTACATAGGAACTCCATGATTCATTTTACTTTAGGACATTCTTATCCTTATATTTGTAGTATTTCTTTTTGTTCCTTTCAGAATGCTTTTCATTTCTGTATTTTCTCTTGAGAATAAGACAATCTGGTCTGATATGTCCAGCCCTTTTGCATTCATAACAAGTTACCTATAAATATTTCTTGTCCATTCAGTCTTTCTTCTTATATATGTACTTAAAATATTTATTTCCCACAATATTGTTCATCCTTCGAGTAGGATTGGCTATTTCATTCTTAGACTGATCACTGTCACTTGATTCAGATGTTACAATAGCTCTCTTATCTTTAAATCTAGTTACTATTTCTAGAGTCATGGATTTAGATGTAGTAGTGAAATCAACACTTCCATTATAATTCTTCTTATTATTAATGTCTTCATCTCAATTTATCCTTGTTTTATTCTGAAGAAGAGTTCTAAATAACCCATAAAGAGTGATGTTAGATACATTCCAATTTACATTAATAGTTTTCCTTTTAGATTCCCACTCAATGGGCATGATATCAATTATATTATCCACATGTATTTCATCATCGAGTCCTTTTTCTCCCATATATTGAAGACTGTTGACGATAGTCATAAATCTTTTTTCTACTTTGAAAAATTGTTCTCCATAAGGAAATACAAATCCATGATATTCATCTCTTAACATATATCATCTTATTTCTATCACTTTTTATGTTCCAAAGTGTGTAACTTCAATTTTCTTCCAGATACTATTAGAATCTTCACAATAGAATATTTGGTTATAGATATTCCTGGTCATGAAACATAAAAGTGTATTGTGTACCTTGTTACTTAGTTGATATTCTTGTTTTTTCTGATTTTTGAATTTCCTGATTCCTTTGTCAGAAATCTATTATTCACCAGTTAGCATAAAAAAGTTATAATCACTAGTATTTATAATATTAATATTCATCTTATCTCTCTAGTATTCCTAGCCATTCCCATCAAAGATTGGGGTCCAATAGGATTTACATTGTCTATAGAACCAACGTTCATTCCTTCTATCCTATAAGAAAATAAAAAATATATCTTCCACAAAAAGGATTAGTAACAAATGTTTATAAAAAAAGTGTTTATAAGAAGAAATATTAAGAAAAACTTGAATATGTAATGTTAAGCAAGAAAATTAGAGAAAGAAAACTTATATGTAAGTATATGTATTTCAGATACCTACACTGATATCAATTGTAGGATCAAAATATATATGTAGATTATCAATTAAAATAGGTGGTTGAATTATACGTTTAAAAACTTTCACTTTTATCTTTAAGAAAATCTATGATTAATAAATTTAAACAAGATGGATTCACAAACCCCCTTTAGTTATTAAATAAAAAACTAACTTGCTTAGGATCTGATAATATGGATTCAATAAAGAAACACAAGAAAAGTTAACTTAGGGAAATATTCTAACTTAAATCCTATAGAGTCTTATTTATTAGAGTATACAAGTATAAAAAAAAGAAATTTATACTTTCCTTCTTTAACAAAATGAAGAAAAACATAAACTTGTAACAAAATAGTAAAAGGCTGAAAAATATTTTAACCCAAAGGGAAGGGTATCCAATATCCTTGGATAAAGGTCCTTTGATTTATACTTCCAAGAAATTTGGTCTTACCCACAGAAGGGTAAGCCCTTGATACAAAGATTAGAATATGTCTTGAAATCCCCACAATCCCTTGATCTATAAGGTGATTGGTACCTCTGTCTTCCTATCCCAGGAAGCCCTCGATTGATTAAAAATAATCGAAATCAGACTAAGCATGTTGAACAAGTTATTCATGGTTGAACAAGTTATTCACAACATTCGCACAAGGCCAGTTTGAGAAGAGCTCTCACAACACAAATTCTCTCTCTAGAATTCATCATGATCATTATAGATATCAACATATATTTGTAGAAACTATGGCTTAAATATCGTTCAAATGGTTTGATATTTATACGCAAAAACTCCTATGGTCGACTTACTCCTCTAATGATGTTATGTTTCATTAAATTCTGGAGGGACCTGTACACCTATCACTCAGCTAATGGTCAGTTAAAAACCAGATTGTACAACATCATTTCATGTAAGAAAACTTTGGAAAATTATCACGTGTAGGAAATAATAATATGTAAGAAATAAAATTTCATGCATAAGAAACATTAAAAAATTCAAAAAACATTAAAAAATTTAGGATCCAATAAAATGAAACGTTACTTTAAGGAAAATAGGTAACTGTAAGGAAATAATATAATTGGATTCATAAGAAAGTGAGAATCGGAGTCTAAATTCTGATGAATTTGAAATATGATTTATGAAGATATCATCGTCATATTTTAGATGAAATCAGAGCCTGATTTATAAAGAAATTGGAGTCTGAATTCAGAAGAAATCGAAGTCACATATTAGTAGAAATAGAAATATGATTTCAAGTGAAATCAGAGTCTAATTTCAGAAGAAATCGAAGTCTAATTTCAAGAAAAATCAGAGTCCGATTTATAAAGAAATCAAATTTTGGTTTTAAAATAAATTAGAGTCTGGTTCCAAGAGAAATCAGAGTATGATTTCAGAAGTAATCAGAGTCAGGTTTCAAAAGAAATTGGAGTCTGATTTTAGGAGAAATAGAAGTCCCATTTCTGGGGAAATCAGATTCTATAGAACTGTAAGATTCTATGTGAGATAAGGATTCTATTTTCAGTTTAAGAAAAAGATGGTTATAACTGGTTTAATAAAATATTAGATAAGGCATTGAAGACCAATTTTAATAAAAAAACATTCTTTGAGAGAGAAAAATATCCCTAATAAAAAGTTTCGTTGAAAATGATAATTTTCTTTAAGAATGTGTGTTTGTGATTTTCCAAACATAAGGAATGGAAAAGACATAACGGGAATTATTGACTCAACAACTTATTCATAACTTGAGAAAGTTTTGTGAGAATATCAATAAGCTTCTGCATTCCAGATCTAATAACATTTGGTTTCATAGGAGGAAAATCATTAAATTAGCATTATCACTCCACATTAGCATGATTCCTTTAGGTTCTAACCATTGATTATAATCAAAAAAATATTGTGATTAACACTAATCATATTGGAAAACCACATAGTTTTAAAAATCATTTAGGAGGTATAAATAAAAAAAAACGTTTAAATCAATGAATCCTTAGCTTTATCCTAGGCTATTCGTAGTAATATTCTATTTAAATTCTTCATGATGGTTCATAAAGTCTTTGTGGAATTTTAAATAATATCCCCTTGGAGTGTCAAACTAGATGTGTAGATAGGTCCATTATCATGCCCCAGTTTCTGATCGAGTTTAGATTAATTCATTATTTTTATTATTTTTACCCATAGGTACATATGTTCCAGATCCACATCCACTTGTTGTATCTTATAGGGATTTATTTCTAAGAACCACTCTCATTATCCTTTACCAAGCTTCCAATACGTTTTCTAATACTTTGATTGATACTTAGACTTATATATAATCATATCCTTAGGGATATAACTAATATTTTCATATCCTAGTTTACAAATCTTAATTAAACCTATTCTCTGATACAAACTATAGTGACATATAATTTTCATAGATTGATATTACATCATTTTTTATAAATATTCACTACATTACATAGACACATGCTTGAGGACCATAATAGTTTAGTGGTCTTGGAAACATATAAACATAAACACTGGTACATAAGTGATCTATATCATCTCCCACTATGTTATTAATAATGTAACCCCCCAAGATTTCATAGTACGTTAGTTCTTCAAAGTAATTCAATAACTTACACTACACGCAACATCGGGTTCAAGCACACCACGACTTACCAAACGAGCCGTTCAAAAGCAGTTATGAATAGTATTAACAGAATTTTGAACTTTATATAATCCTTATAATTTAAGAATCCATGTTATGAGTTTCTTAGACATAATGTAAGGAAAAATTCATTTTTTTCAGATAAAATGAGTATTTTCCAAAAAATGCAATTTTACCGCCTTTTAATGGAGAACCCTTTTTAAATATAATATTTGAAACTTTTTTATATTAAATTTGAAAAAATAAACTTCTTCTTTGGGATTTAGACATAATAATTTAGTTTCAATAAATTTTTGGTGTTTTTATGATAACTTTCATATTTAGGGTGAATAGTGAAAAATAATATATTTTAACTGAAAACAACTTTTTTTATCGAAATAATTAATAGAGATAAATTATGTATTTGAGTCGTTTGAAAGTATAATTATATTATATTTTTACCATTTAATCCAATGTTGTTCATTGGACATTATTTCACATTTAAAATGGACATAAGCAAGTGTCAATCTTTTGATAGTTATTATTTCTTAAAAACACGCTTTTTGTTTTGACAAAAAGAATTACTTTTAAATTGATTTCTGCCACTTATGTGTTTTGAATTTAGAAAAATGGATTCCATATTTAGAATCATGAGGTCAAAATTGTGTAAATAGGTAACTTTTATTTTTAGACATTTTGAATAATTACTTCGGTAAATATTTTATTTACCATGGTTAAAGGGTAAATTCAGTAAATAAGGGTAAAGAAATAATATTATAATAATATTAAATTACCCTAAAATGTGTCCTAACCCTATTGGATGATACATGTCTGACCATGGGAATCTTTGGGTCAATTTTGGGACCCCATGGAGCCACTTGTTTTATATTAATGAAGTTAAATTAAATACAAAAATTACATAAGCATATATCTTTTAGTAAAAAAAATTTAAATAGGGTTATACATGTTATCTCTTCAACTATAAATATTCATTAGAAATATAATAATATTTCCTACATAATGGTATTTTATTTATAATTTTTAGACATTTAATAATTAAATTTATTTATGACACAATGATGATGCAGTATTTTCCTTATTAATGAATGAATCAAATAATTGGTATTATAAATGATAAAATAAATATAATTTGAGAGTTTTTATGCCATATAAGAATTTGATAGGTTTATATAACATTTTAGTATTTTTTAAATGATTTGTTTTTAATTAATCAAGTTTTTAAGACTTTAACAAAAATCAATTATTAAATAGTGTCAAAATTGACATAAAGGAGTTTTTAAAAAAAATATTATATTATTAATTGATATAATATTCCTAAAAATCTAAGGTTCGGCCAAAGGACTTATATAACGATATTTGTATCATTAATGAACCACTTGGGGTTCTCTTAGAAGTATATATAAAGTTTATTAACCATATAATATAAAAATACAAAGAGATGTGGTAAATGTCAAACTATTTAACTAAGAGTTAAATCTAAAAGTTAAGGTTAATATAGTGACCCAAACCAGTCTAAAATTATTGGTTGACTGTTTTTCGACCCATCCCAACCTTAGCCTTTAAATAATCCATTTTGGAGCCATTAGAAACAGAAAATTATTTTATTATAAAATAATATTTCTAGCTTTTCCTAAGGTGCCCCTCACCCCTCTTATAAAAGGGAACTCTCCCTTCTCTCTAATTCACACCATCAAAGACTTTTGTCTCGGCCATCCCCTTCCCAAATATCCTCTAAAGTTCCTTCACTTAATCCTAGAGGCCTTCTTTTAGTTAGAAATCCAACTTAAGAATCCCTTTTGATCAAATCAAAAGGAAGAACCCAAAGAAGAGGTAATAATTTCACCAAATTTTTTGTCACAAACTAAGCCGGGTCGCCATCCGACCCAGTCCGCGGCAAGGCCCGAGGGGCGTTCCCGATCTCCACAGGCTAGTAAATAGTGTCGGGAATCAAAAAAAGACAAGTGGAAATGATTTCTCCTAGAGAAAATAAATAAAGGAGCGGAAAGAAAATAGAACAACACATAGTAAATAAACAACACGAAAAGAAAGAACGACCAACTACAACAACTAACCTGACCACGACCAAAACTCCTCACGACTCCGAGAGTCGCTCACAAGCCCATAACCAAATCTCACTCACAATGAGAGAGCTCAAGTCAACCTGCAACAGAAACTAAAAATAGTAAAACACTATAGGCCTAAGTATTAAAGCTCAATAGGTTGGCCCGACTAATTCTATTCCCAATGCACATACCATTAAGTAAAGAATTTATCAATTCCAGGTTTGAACTAAATTATATAAAATATTGGTTTCCACACACACTTTTATTTCTAAAACAAGTAACAATCCATTGCCATTTTTAATATAAAACAAGTTTAGTGTTTGAAATAAATAGATGCATTGCATTTGAAAACACTTTTTTGAACCCCTTAGAAATCCAAATTTTAGTTGTTGGTCAAATGGAAAACTACACACAACACACAACACACACTAAGGGAAATAGGGAAACAATTGGCACACGGGGCCAGCAACCGAACTAGACCTCTCAATCATCCACCACAAACAAATAAACACTAAAAGATATATGGATCAAACCTAGAAGATCGTGAACAATCCAGAACATACTATACATGTGACCCATCCTGAAGGCATTCCCTAACTTGATAACATCATAAATCCCATACTACTACCCAGTATAGCCCTGCATGGCCTAACCATGGGGCCCAATCCCCATAGCAGCAGTATCTCAGTTTTACCCTGCTATGGGGCCACTAGCCAGTGCGTATTCTAAACTAGTGCAACAATCGTTCTAAGAAGATTCCCTCACTATGCCAGGTTCCCATGTCAACACATACAATAAAAAGGGGTGCGTCCACAATGTAAATCAATCAGTCATGATGCAAAAACATCACATACAACTCACACAATCAACACACAACAAAGATCACCCTGAATGGGTTTTCCAAAATAAATTATTTTATTAAAGTGCCAAACGGGCCTTCACAAATTTTAAAGTAAAACCTCATTTCTCGAGAAAGCTCAAAACCCTTGTTCAGAAGAAATAATATATCTTTAAAACTAGAAGTACATTTGAAATTCCTGGAATTATGTTTAAAGGGAAAATAGGCATTCTTTCAATACTAGGTGTCCGCTCGTCAAGAAAATGTTTCAAGTGTTTGGTATAAAATAAACGACTCTTTTTGCAAAAAATAATCATATAAAATTTATTTATATTATATTATTTCCAATTTATTAAAATTAATAAAACATCAAGCAATTAAAAAATTCTAAATCTAAAGGTAAGTGTAGTGGGGGACCTACCTCGACGCGTAGTGGAAACATGATGACGCGACACTCCTCGCAAAGGTGCGCAACCACGCAAGCCGATGACCGGAGTATCACGGTTTTCATCACCGGCACGCTGCAACCACCGCACAAGAATTAAAAACACATAACCAGTGACCTAAAACATTTCAAATGAACAAAAGGAAAAAAATAACTTTTTGAAATTCCTTCAAAACACAGTGCGCACCATCTACACTATTTAATAAACCCCTTTAAAATTTATTAAACCATTCCAAAGACACCCACGACCTTACACACCCAAATCCCCTTAAAATCCTTTGTTATGATCATCCGCACATCCTCACCATTCCATAATAAAGAATGCATGAGTTTCATTGCTGAAAAAAACTAAATGCACATTTTTATTGAAAATACATCAAACAAAAATTAAATTCTTTTAAAAAGAAAAACAATTTTTCACTAATCTAATCAATCACAAAACACGTCAAATTAATTTACTAAATGAAACAATTATCCAAACAAGGGAGAACCAACAATTTCATAATGATATCATCAATTTATCAACAAAAACGAATACTTAGCAACCTGAGAGGTGCGAACCTCAAGTAAAAAAAATTAAACTTAATTTAAAGAGGCATAAGCAATGACAATTCACCTCAAGAACGAAGAAACTTTCATAATTCCGAAGTGAAACTTCAAACGCACATTGTTCGCACCCCAATACACACTACAAGTGAACCAAAAAGGACCCTCAACCAGAATTTGAACCAAAACATCAATAATTAACCTAAAAATTTGATGCAAACCCCCCATTGCATGACAAACACACCGCAAGAAGACCAAACACAACCCAATACTTCAAATTAAAAACCCTAAAATTAGAACATAAACCTGGTAAAAAAACAAGCAGAAAGACCTAACTGAGGGGGGGTGTTTGTCGGATGGAGAAGGGTGGTGGCGGTTCGGCTCTTCGCCGAATGAAACAGGAGGGCAGCAGTTCCGAGCGGGGGAGGCTGGGGGTCCAGCAGGTTCCGAGCCAGAGGGGAGGTTCCGACCATGGAGGGCAGGCCGATAGGGGGGTGTGTGATAGTGGATGGCCGAGTAGGGTAAGGCAAGGAGGAGGGTGCCGAACGGAGCAGGAGGAAAGGGCGGCGATGCTATGGGAGGTGGCATGCGGCTGGTCCGGTGAGCAGCGTGGGCGAGGAGGCCAGCGGTGGAGAAGAGGGAAGGGGGTACCGCGACGAGCTGCAGCGCAGATTGGGGGTGCGGCGTGATGGAACTCCAAGGGTGAGGGCGGTGGGATGAAGAAAAAAAATAGATCTGCAACCCTAAAAAAATAAAAACAAATGAAAATAAATAGATAATAATAATAATAATAATATATAGAATTTAATAATAATAATAATAATAATAATAAATTCTAACAATTGTAATAATAATATTAATAGTAAATTAAAACAAGAATGATAATAATAAATAAAGTAACTTAATTATCATCAATAATTTAAATAATAATAATACACAATAATAATTAATAATACCCTCAAATAATAACATTATTATTATCGGTAAAACAATTTATTAATTTTATTTTTATCCGACTCTTCTTGTTTTATTTTATTTTTTTATTTTATCACTCATCTAATTTTATTAATTATTAATTCATTTCATTTAATTTCATGAGCATTGGGAAGGTGTGCCGAGAACCTGGCAAGGTCGCGCGGTGACCTTGGCGAGGCCGCCCGGCTTCGACAGAAGCACACTAAAAGTTGTCAACGACAAAACGCTCATTTATCAGTGCAAGAGTGAAAAACCCTTGTTGGACTCAGCCTGCACCTCATATATATATAAATAAAAATCATAAAAATTATTTGAAGCAGATAAAATTATAAATATAAAACATAAAAATTAGAAACACGCTGCAACGCGAAGTCCGGGTGTGACACTCTTTTAAGTTCTTTTCTTCTTGCACTTATTCTTTATTTGTTATTTCTATTATAAAATAATAACTCCAATATCTTCTATATACTTTGATGTTATTATAAATATGGTACATCCATATTCATTATTCTATCCATCCTTTTAATTACATGTCACCATACGTGCATACGTATGGATTACCATCTCCACGTCGTGCTGTAATTGTTATTCAATACATTATTATTTGGATGGGTATAATAATGATGTGTAATTCATGTAAATAATAAAATATAACATGATAATGATTCTGTATATATGATATACCATCCAATTATATATTATTTTAATATCAAAAGAATGATATTGTCGCTCGTGCATACATACGGATTACCGTCTCCACGAACGCGATAAGATTCATTCCCCATCGTATCCATTCAAGACTAAATTTCATTTGATGATTAAAAATAATGTTTAGAGACATGATATCATTCTATATTTGAATAAGATACATCCCATCCATAACCAATATGTCTCACATTATAAACAATATAAAGGAAAATGAATCCTTTAACATCCGAAATTACGATAATACTAAGATATTATTAACAAATCAATGTTAAAAGATCATATATGATATCATATTAATGTATATGATTATTGTATAGTTCAATAAAAAATATTTCAACATTATACAGGAGTTTAACCTACCCTCGACCAAGGAAAAAGTACAAATTAAGGTGTTTTTTATCTCACTTTTAATTCCTTGAAATTTCCATTGTTTACCACTTATTTATTGCATGTGGTGTGTGCACTACCCATGATTGTATTAATTGTGTAATATACTTTAATTTATGGATATATACATCATCATTTTATGATACTTATTTCATGGGTGTATTTTTTTTAAGTTACCAAATTGATAATGGAATTTGAAATTTTAATTTCCACTCATTCGGCTTTGCGCATACTTCATTGATTATTTTACTCCAAGATTATGTGTGGAATCAATATTCATTTTCTTATGTCATAATTTCCACTCCCATTTCTGTGTATATACTTTTGATACACATAATCACTCCATTGATAAATTCTCAAGTCATCGATATTAGCTTAATAAGAGTAATTTTAACTCAATCTCCATTTGTTGAGTTAAATATTCAATTCATTGGTGTTGTTTTTTCAAGAATATGTGTGAATGTAATCTAATTGATTTACACTGAATATCCAATCATATTGACTGTATTTATATTTTTCACACATAATTATGTCATTGATTTATCCTTAACCTAAGGATACGGTCTCTATAAGATATTTCATCTCAATTTACATTCCATTGATACTTATTTGTTGTTATACACCAAATAACTTTTATATGGTGTATATAATGTACTTTGACATAGTATATCATGAATCCCTTTATTATCATGATATTAAAAAGTTTTTATTACCTCAATTATTTGTATTCGAATGTCTCTCTTTTGGTTAGTAACTCTAACTAAAATATCTATTTAAATGTTTTAAAGATTTACTATTCTGAATCTTTCTCATTAATGTACATGTTTTAAAAAAGGTTTTAAGAATTTATTTATCTGGAAATTAATGTTTTAAAATTAAAATTCCTTGTAAAAGTTTCAAAGTGGAATGGGACACTTTGATTCAAAAATCAATTTTTAAATGGCTTCTTGACAAATAGCGTGACTTTTAAATGATTTCAAGAAAAAGGGGGATATTTCTCTCTAATAGTTTTGATTATTATTTTCATCTAGGTCAAAATCCTTCATTATTCTTGATTAAGGTTAATCTGATACAATAAAATATTCCATATTTTATCGAATGAGTTATTCTTGACTGTGGATGTGCTACTTTTATACCATTCATGTTTTATGGAGAAAGTATTGACATTTCGTATTCTAGTTTTAATAGGAATGTTTATCTTATGTTTAAACCAGTTCATATGAGGAATGAATTGGAATTACTAAGTGATGGGTGGAGCCCGCTATAGAACCTCGAGGCATCGGTAGGTCTAATGAGAAAAACTAGTGTCTTGGCACAAGGCCTTGACAAACTATTATTTGTATTCTTGGCACAAGGCCTTGACTATGTGGTTATGATAGTCTGGAAATATGCATTCCATCATTATGAAAGTGGTTATTGATATTGAATGTGATTATTCGACTAGTATAATATCCATGTGAATAAGTAAATGGCATTATTTGATTTTATCTTTTCCATATTATTCTAAAGTTCAAAAGGATTTTGTTCTTGTCTTTTACACTGCCATAAATGTTTATGCTTATTTATGAAAGTCTTCGCTATAATGTTATCCTTACTGTGCATCTGAGCTCACCCCTTTATATGTTTTATTTTTCCTAGGATTCAAAGAATTATTGTTTGACTGACCTCCAGGGATAGTCTATGGGATCTCAGTGTTGTCTATAGAAACAATGTTGTTGTAGTTTCCCATTTTATGATATAATGTAAACCTTATGAATGTATCTAGTACTTACAAGGCTACTAAACTAATCGGTCTTTTGAGAATTGATATTTTATGATCATGCCAATGATATGTAATAATGCACCGACTCTGGGCTTCTGGGTTCGGGGCATTACAGTTGGTATCAGAGGAAGTTTAGTACAAACCTTCGAAACTAGATTTAGATAAACTCTAATTAGATAACATATCCTTAAGATTGACATTGAGGATTAGTATATAATAACTTCTTAGAATTTTGGTATTGTATAGCTTTTTTGAGTCGTCTAAGAAATACATCCCGGTTAGAATACGAGCAGGTAGAGGCGGCTCTGGTACAGATTTACCTAAGGGTAAAACCCGATAACACCGCTTTGAGGTATACTCGAACGGGAACCGGTGCATGACAACAGGCCTTGTTTCACTCTTGGTTATGACACTCCCGAGGGATATGCTTAGGATAATTTACATTTTCTTTACAAACCAATTTGAAGGAGTTTAATATAAGATGTGAATAAATGACCTTGGTTAATCCTAAGGTGTTTCAAAATTGAAAATATGGTGTCATGATATTTTCTAAATGATTTTATGACTACTGTTACCCACACAATGCTTTATAGATTTAGTCAATGGATGGATTCCAAGGAAGTCATAACAAATTTGAGCATGATGTACAAGGTGGGAATGGTGGTGGAAATGGGCAACAAAATGGAATGTTGATATGTGTAAAAGATATCTTGTTCTTGCCAAATCAGTTTTCCAAAAATATGATCAACAACATATATATTAACCAACTCCCAAACTCAACAAAGAAGGGAAAGGTGATGAATTATAAG
The DNA here is from genome assembly GCA_963277665.1 of Viscum album. NCBI lineage: Eukaryota > Viridiplantae > Streptophyta > Magnoliopsida > Santalales > Viscaceae > Viscum > Viscum album. Next base: position 998,758,333 of record OY728138.1, on the reverse strand, counting down.
AGCTCTAGCAGTGGAAACCATGGAGAAAAGAATCCTCAATTTCCATCATGTAGGAAATGTGGAAGAGGACACCCAGTATAGTGTCTCAATGGAACAAAGAAATTCTTTATGTGTGGTAAATAAGGACATAAAGTGAAGAATTGCAGAGGAAAAATGAAGAGTACTATGGAAGAAAATAAAAATGGTCCCAAGAATCCATTTATAGTCATTTGGCGTAAATGTAGGGGACCTGGCCATTACCTGATTGAATTCCCTATTCTATAGGATATTTTCATGGTCAAAGAAGAAGCTATGTGGAAATAAATGGTTTGAGAAATGTTTAAAAGTATTAGTGATCCTTGTTGATGGGATTACTTTGGAATAATTTTTTCTTGTATTTATAACCCTACATTTGTCATCTAAAAATGATATTTAAGGAAGAATTATCTTTTCTCTTGTGGATATAGTTATAAATAACCATTTGGTTCTATATGATCATTGGGTTTGAGGCAATTACAAGTTATTATATTTTGGGATGAAAATGCAGGGTATGAGATAACATTTATGGTTAAATTATATTATGGTTATTTTGAGGAATTTATCTCATTTTGGTAATTTTATAAAATATAGTTTTTGAAAAAGGAGTACACGAAGACCATGTGACAACCCGTCGCGTCGGACAAAGTTGTGGGAATCGAACCCACAACCAAAGTGCGATTGGGATTTAATACCTTCTACTAGACTACGTAAAGTCCCTGGTTAGTGTGACTAATTATTTTTAGTTAAATGATTTTATTGATCAATAATATGTTGATTTGAGATCTTATGTCTTATCAAATGAATACACTTGGTATAGGAAAATGATTTGGTGATTAAGTGATAAATGTTATTTTGGAAGATGTTCGCTTTTTTGGGAACACTATATGTCCAAGGAAAAAATAATACTATGGTATATCATTTGAGGAGTAATGGTGGATTTTTATCTATGTTTTTATTGTGTATTTATAGTGATTTGGGTTATTTATGGAAATGATTAACCTATAATAGAGAATATATGATTAGGTTAATTACTTTTAAGTATGTGACTTTAAGAGTAGTTGATGTCATTTGGAGATACAAATTAACGTGGAAGACTACATAACCAAATTCTTCTAAGTTTTGGGTCTCAATATTAGATTAGATTATATTGAAGGATTTTAAGGACAATTGTTTATTGAATGGTATTTATTTAACTTTGGGGTATTTTTGGTTTAATTTAAGAAATTAAGATTAGTGTTTCTTTCTCTGATGGAATATCCTTTTGGGGGATCATCAGATCTTATACTAACAATTTTGGTTTTGATTAATCTCTAAAGACAAGGTAAATATATATTTTATCCTTTGTGGATCATGTGATTCTATAGAAGTTTATTCTAGCTCTTCCAGTATGACCAAGTCTTCCTGAATACTCATCGTTTAAAAAAATGAGTTAGTGGTAGAAATTTATTAAAGAATGGAAATCTACTTAAAAAGTAAGTATATCTCTTTATATTCTTAGTCAATATAATAAATTAATTCCTTATCTTTATGTAATGTTACTTAAAACAAAAAAAAATGTTGTCCGTTTAATTTTCATACTGGGAGACTAATGACCGTTTTTCCCATCACAAGTTTGTGGTTTTCTTGTTGTTAACTTTATTCTGATCATGTTTTCTATCCCTCTCCATCAGAACATGACACTTAGTTTATCTTCCATATCCATGTTTTCCTACATGGAATCCTAGTATGGGTTATCTTGGGTGACCTTTGTACCTCTCTTTCTTTCTTTTAAAGTGATATTTTTATTGACTCTTTTTCCGATTTGGGACTTTCCATTATATTCCCAAGCCTATTTTTAAAAATTTCGAGGACACAATTTATTGAAGAAGGGAAGAATGTAACACCCAAATATTTCATAGTACGTTAGTTCTTCAATGTAATTCAATAACTTACACTACACGCATCATAGAGTTCATGCACACCATGACTTACCAAACTAGCCATTCAAAAGTAGTTATGAATATTATTAACATAATTTGGAACATTATATAACCCTTATAATTTTATAATCTATGTTATGAGTTTCTTAGACATAATGTAAGGACAAATTCATTTTTCTCTGATAAAAGAAGTATTTTTTTAAAATGCCATTTTACCGCCTTTTAATGGAGAACCTTTCATAAATCCAATATTTGAAACTTTTTTATATTAAATTTTACAAAAAAAACTTCTTCTTTGGGATCAAGACATAAAAATTTAGTTTCAATAAATATTTGGTGTTTTTCTGATAACTTTCATATTTAGGGTGAATAGTGAAAAATAATATATTTTAACTGAAAGCAATTTTTTTAATTGAAATAATTAATAGTGATAAATTATGAATTTGAGTGGTTTTAAACTATAATTAGATTATATTTTTACCATTTAATCCAATTTTGGTCATTGGGCAAAATTTCACATTTAAAGTGAACATAAGCAAGTGTCAGTCTTTTGATAGTTATTATTTCTTGAAAACACGCTTTTTGTTTTGACACCGGGAATTAATTTTAAATTAATTTCTGCCACTTATTTGTTTTTAATTTAGAAAAATTGATTCCATGGCTAAAGGGTAAATATTTTAGACATTTTGAATAATTACTTTGGTAAATATTTTATTTACCATGGTTAAAGGGTAAATCTAGTAAATAAGGATAAAAAATAATATTATAATAATATTAAAATTACCCTAAAATGTGTCCTAAACCTATTGGATGATACCTTTCCGACCATGGGAAAATTTGGGTTAATTTTGGGACCCCATGGAGCCACTTGTAAGTGATAATGACACTTTGTATTAATGAAGTTAAAGTAAATACAAAAATGACATAAGCATATTTCTTTTAGTAAAACAATTTTTACATAGGGTTATACATGTTATATCTTTAAATATAAATATTAATTATAAATATAAAAATATTTACTACATAATGGTACTTTATTTATAATTTTTAGACATTGAATAATTAAATTTATTTATGACACAATGATGATGAAATATTTTCCTTATTAATGAAAGAATCAAATAATTGGTATAAAAAATGTTAAAATAAATATAATATGAGAGTTTTGATTCCATAAAATAATTTTATAGGTTAATATATTATATTATTATTTATTAAATGAATTTTTTCTGAATTAATATAGTTTTTAAGACTTAAAAAAAAAATTATTAAATAGTGTCAAAATTGACATAAAGGTGTTTTTAAAACAAATATTATATTATTAATTGATATAATATTCCTAAAAATCTAAGGTTCAGAAAAAGGATTTATATAATGATATTTTTATCATTAATTAACCACTTGGGGTTCTCTTTGAAGTATATAGTATGTTTATTAACCATATAATATAAAAATACAAAGAGACATGGTAAATGTCAAACTATTTAACTAAGAGTTAAATCATAAAGTTAACGTTAATATAGTGACAAAAACCTGTCTAAAACCTATTGGTTGAGTGTTATTCGACCCGTACCCACCTTATACTTTAAATAGTCAACTTTGGATCCATTATAAACAGAAAAGTATTTTAATAAAAAATAATATTTCTTGCTTTTCTTAAGGTGCCCCTCACCACTCTTATAAAAAGGGCACTCTCCCTTCTCTCTAATTCACACCTTCAAATCCTTTTGGCTCAGAAAAACCCTTTCCCAATATCCTCTTGAATTCTCTCACTTAATCCTAGAGGAATTTCTTTAGTCATAAATCCAACTTAAGGAGCCCTTTTGATCAAATCAAAAGGAAGAACCCGAAGAAGAGGTAATAATTTCACGACCCTCTTTCAAGTTCTTTTCTTCTTCCACTTATTCTTTCTTTGTCATTTCCATTATAAAATAATAACTCTAGTATATTATATATATTTTTATGTTATTATAAATATGTTACATCCATATTCATTATTCTATCCATCATTTGAATGACATGTCACAATATGTGCCTACATACGGATTACCGTCTCCACGTGGTGGTGTAATTGTTATTCAATACATTATTATTTGGATGGGTATAATAATGATGTGTAATTCATGTAAATAATAAAATATAACATGATAATGATTCTTTATATATTATATACCATCCAATTATATATTATTTTAATATCAAAAGAATGATATTGTCGCTCGTGCGTACGTACGGATTACCGTCTCCACGAACGCGATGGGATTCATTCCCCATCGTATCTATTCAAGACTAAATTTCATTTGATGATTAAAAATAATGTTTAGAGACATGATATAATTCTATATATTAATAACATACATCCCATCCATAACAAATATGTCTCACATAACAAAGAATATAAAGGAAAACGAATCTGTTAACACCCGAAACGATGATAATACTAAGATATTATTAACAGATCAATGTTATAAGATCATATATGATATCATATTAATGTATATTATTCTTGTATAATTCAATAAAAATTATTTTACCACTATACAAGAGGTTAACCTACCCTCGACCAAAAAAAAATTACAAAGTACGGGGTTTCTTATCTCACTTTTAATTCTATAAGATTTCCATTGTTCACCACTTATTTATTGAATGTGGTGTGTGTACTGCCCATGATTGTATTAATTGTGTAATATACTTTAATTTATGGATATTTATGTCATCATTGTATGATCCTTCTTTTATGTGTGTATGTTTCGTAAGTTACCAAATTGATAAGGGAATTTGAAATTTTAATTTCCACTCACTCGGCTTTACGCATACTTCATTGATTATTTTACTCCAAGATTATGTGTGGAATCAATATTCATTTTCTTATGTAATAATTTCCACTCCCATTTATGTGTATATACTTTTGATACACATAATCACTCCATTGATAAATTCTCATTTCCTCGATATGAACTTGGTAAGAGTAATTTTAACTCAATCTCCATTTGTTGAGTTAAATATTCAATTCATTGGTGTTGTTTTTACAAGAATATGTGTGAATGTCCTATAATATATTTACACTGAATATCCAATCATATTGAGTGTATTTATATTTTTCACACATAATTATGTCATTTATTTATCCTTAACCTAAGGATACGGTCTTTATAAGATATTTCATCTCACTTTACATTCCATTGATATTTCTTTATTATTATACACCAAATATCTTTTATATGGTGTATATAATGTACTTTGACATAGTATATCATGAATCCCTTTATTCTCATGATATTAAAAAGTTTTGATTACCTAAATTATTTGTATTTAAGTTCCTCTATTTTGGTTAGGAACTCTGACTAACATATCATTTTAAATGTTCAAAATATTTATTATTATAAATATTTCTCATTAATTTCTATGTTTTAAAAATGGTTTTAAGAAATTATTTATATGGAAATTAATGTTTTAAAATTAAAATTCTTTACCGTAAGTGTTGAATTTCATAGTACTCATTCAAACCTATTATATAATAAATATAGGTTTATTATAAATATATTACAGAAACATATTCATATATAACATTCATATGTGATTTTATGAAGATATTTTATTACTTGTTTATTAAAAATTCCATGTTAATGTTATGTTTTGGGTATTAACCGCTTTTTTTTATATGTTTTGATTTTTTATTTTTGGTCCCCTTATTTTTATCATGGTTCAATCATCAACAGAATTTTAACATTTATATAAATATAATATATATTAATAATATATTTATATATACTAATACATAACATTTAAATATAGAAAAAGAATGCACCATTCGTGGAGAGGGTAGGTTATACGTATTCATGAATGTTGTTTCGATTTTCTTGTCGAATTGGAAGAAAGAAAAGTAAATGATATATATATATATATATTATTCAAGATTAATTTTTATGTAATAAATATAACATATTTTTATTAAACCTATCCATAATACATTCCATTTAAAATGTGAACGAATCACATTACTTCATGTGGTTGTAGTACATCGAATATATTACTAACGTTATCATATTCCCACAAAATGAATATTATTAAATAATGTGTTATATAATAAGTCTATAATCATATTAATATAATAAATATAATATATAAACAATACTTCCACCATTATTACTATCCTTTATAGGAAATAATGGAAAATTGGCATCGGTTCACGAGGCGATAGTCTGATGTACACACGAATAATGATTTTATAACTCATTTTATGGAAGTTGATATGGATAATTACTATTATATATACATAATGAAATAAAAATATATTTTAGACACTACTATTATTATATTTTAAGTTATAATACATAATTTAATTTGTAAAAATAATAAATAAATTAAAATAGCTTGTTAAGATAATTACCTTCTCTAAGAGAAACCTCTTTTAGATCTCCTCTTAAAGACTGTAGGGGTGGTCTTTTTGGAGGTAAATTAAATCTAGAATGTAAATAAAGATGTTAGGGATATAATTCAGTATGTTTTGGTCAATAAAAAGTCTTGTGATATTTGAATAAGTGATGGGTGTATGTGGGATTTTATAAATGGGGGAATGGAACTCACTTGGAAAGTACTTGGAAATTTCCCAAAACACTCAAACATAACAAATTCATTACCAAGAAAAAAGATTCCAAATGACCCTAACATAGAAATTGGTAATTATAACATTGTAATATGTCTTGAAAATAATATTTTTACCAATTGGTAATTCATTTTATCACATTTATTTTTAGTTTAACCCCATGGTAAACCCATTTTTACTTTAACCGTGGTAAATAATTTTTGTTGTTTGTGCTATTAATTTTGGAGAAAAATAAGGTTTAAAATATTATATAATATAAATTTTTATTATTAAAAATTTGGAGTATATTTTTTCAAATTCCACCCAAAAAGTTTAAATATTTAATTTTAAATTAACCTCACTAACGCAATGAGAAAGTAGGTTTTTAAAGAGAAAATGTTCAAAAGTTTCAAAAGTTTTTATATCTAAACTCAATATGAAAATGATTTAAATTACGTAAATTGAATTAATTGATATAAAATTTTAGTAATTTTACTTTAAATATAATTTCACAATATAAAATATTTAAACGAAAATACAATTTTTAACTAAAATTCAGTATTTATCACTATTCATCAAAAAATGAAATTTTTTAGAAAAATAAAAAAAATACACCATAAGATAATTTTGATATTATTATTTATAAAATTAATTTTATTTTATAAAATAAATTTTATAAAAGTCTCAAAAATTAGTTTTAAAATAAGTGCACCATAAAAAGGTAACAAAACTACTTTTTTTTGAAAAATATTATTTTTAAGTTTAAAATTGGATTTATACTTTTCTCTTATATAGAAAACACATAATTAGAATGTTAAATAGGTTATTGAGTATAAAATTTATAAATTTCATTAAAATCATTCACTGAAAGTTTTTTTTTTATTTTATCATGTTAGAACACATTTCTTTAATAAAAAATTGTTTTCAAAAAAACAATTCCTTTATTTTCAAATAGTTTTTATTTTCATTTATAATTAAATTTTCACGAATAATTCATTATATATACATGTTTAAATCATGTTTTCATAATTTATTTAATTATATTTATACCCACCCTTCCAACACCTATGTGATAACTATCATATTAAATAATAATATTTTAATTGTATGTCACATTTCATTTAAACTCGGTGTTATGTGTAATGAAAGATAAACTCAGTATTGGGTGTAACATAAGATAAAATTAGTTTTTTCTATAACTAAATCTAAAATTAGTGTTTTTTTAACATAAAATATCTAAAATATTAAATATATTTGAAAAAAATAACAAAATATTGGGGTGTTATAATTCGAGTTATACTCTTATTGATAAAGTGATTCCCTCCATTGATAAAGATGAATTTGAATTGAGGATTGGATATGAAATAATTTATAGATTCCATATAGATTGAAAAGTAATTTGGAATGATATCTTGAATTGTAAAAGGTCTATTATTTATTCTTTCTATTCTTCTAGAGGTCATTATGTGACCACCTTCTTTAAGAAATATAAAAGTATAAAGAGTATTGCGACCAACCCTGATGGTGATATGTAGCAAGGGTTACTTGAAGTGGGTTGTTCATGATGGTAACTCATTTAAGTACACTTATTCTAATTAGTATTACACATGAATACAGGTGATAAATCATGAACATATCTTTGTGTTTCAGATGAACACCGTGCTCGTCTCCCCTAGCTCTCAAAGAAGTGATCCCACATCACCTATTTTGAGGGATGATAATTTGGTTGTTTTATAGGTTTTTAGTTGTACAGTTGAGATTTATTTTCATTATTATCTACTTATAGGACATAAGGATCCCAGTTATGAGTAGTTGGGTTATTCTAACATAGTGCTTGATGCTCAGTTAGATGTGGATTCTCAAATTTTCAAGGATCATGTGATAAATTCTTCTATAAATGGGAAAAGAAAATTAAAAGTTGTTTATCCTTTTCCAATGAATAATAAGAAGGTATATTAAAATTATAAAGATGATAATGTTAAAGGTAAGGGGTTTGGGGATTTAAACATAATCTAGGAAAGATCTCTGGTCAATCAAACTGGTAAGGTTTAAAAACAGAGTGAGAAGGATCAGGCTACTCCTCTTAGTATCTGTGATGTGGTTGGAACTCCTATGTAAGTGTGTCCATCAACTCATACCTATTTAGTTGGAACAGTGGACATGATTACCAGGATTATGGCATAAGGATATTACCCTCATTATAAAAATGATGATTTACATTCCCTTATAGATCTCTCTAATGGTAGATTCTTTCTTACTACTATTAATATAGAGTAAAATTCTAACATGAACTATCATAGAAGTATAATTGTATTACACATGAATATTGGCCACAAAAATTCTTCAATGATATCTCTATCTACATGTTTAAATATTAAAGCATGTAAGGAGGTGTTGATGAATAGTGAAGGGATTCAAGACAGTTATTTTCCCATGTATGGTGGTCCAAACAAGGATGCTCCTTTGATGCATGAAAGTTCAAATGGATGGGTTTCCCTTGAGAATGCTGATGAAGCATATACTGAATCCAAGATGGGTTCATTTCATGATTATATGTATCGAGCTGAGGTATAGGGATTTGTAATGCAAAGAATTCAGTCTTTTAAAAATGAAAATTTGAGCATAGCTAAGATATCCACCTCTAATCCTTTTGAAGTGATTTACTTAACTAAAGAGGTTCCTTTGGAGGTAGTTAACTTGGATGGGTTTTATGGAAGTGATGAGAGAATTAGGGATGGACAGAAAATACAGGACCAGCATCATGAGGTGGTCTCTAGAGATATGGGTTTAGTGAACTATGTTGAACCATCTTCAGATGAAGGCCACGGGCCTTAGCAGAGAGCTAGGACCTGAAAGAATGGTCAGATTCCATGTGGTAGAGACCCACGTAGTAGGGGTTAGAGGAGTCCTTTATTAACTTATGATGTGGACTTTGATGATTAATGATAACTTGGGTCTTTTGATGTTTGCATCTTTTGACATTTGTATGTTTTTTTGTGGGATGTTTGTCATGTATGACCTCCTCTACTCTCATGTATCATTTTTTTAATAAATGGGATAGGGCCTTTGTGTGTTATCTCATACCTATTAAAAAAATTGTATATAATTATAAATATATTTATATAATTATATATATTGGTTTAATTAAACATATTAATATAATAATATTTATTTATTTATTTATTAACATATAAATATATATTATTATAAATATAATAAAAATATTTTTTATTTAAATATATCTATTATAATTTTATATTCATTTAAATATATATAAATTTTTTTATAATGTTATAAATACATTTTTTAAAACATTATATATATTCATAATTTTATAATTAACTATTTAAATTGAGAAATTATTAAAAAAACATTTAAATAGATTAATTATATAAATTTCAGAAAAATTTTAAATGTTGAAAAATAATAAAAAACAAATAAATATTATTCATAAAAATTACAAACATATTGTAAATATTATATGTATAGTAAAGAAATATATGTATAAATAAATATTACGAAATAAATAAATTCTAACAAATACTAAAACCAGTATATATTAAAAATGTATATATAATATTAAATGAAAGTAATATTAAGAAAAATATAATTTAACAGTAAAAACTATTTTAAAAAATGAAATCATATAATATTAACAACATGAATTATAAAAAAACTTACATAAAAAAAGAAATATTAAAAATTGTATTTAAATGACTTACTTATATAAATTTTAAACATTTTAATAATATTATAACTTGTTCAATAAAATTTTATAAATACTAGTCATAGAAATTAAATCATATCAAAAATAATACTTAGTAAAAAATAAATATGTTTAAAAAATTAATAAATTCCAAAAAAACTATATCAAAAATGTAAAAATAGATATAAAATGTGAAATACACACATGTCATGCATACACATGTAGACATGTTATATGTGTGTGTGTGTAAATCCCATGTATATGTGCACATAGACATACACATAAACACATGTGTACCTATACAACATCTATATATGCACATACACAAAACACACATACACAACATAATGCATACGCATATGCATGTAGGCATTGATGTAAATATATAACTTTAAATAACACATATTAAAAATACATCATTTATATTTATATAATTGTTTGAATTATTAAAAATATATATATTAATGTATAATATTTATATTAATTATATAAGTCAATTTTCTAATTAATGTATATAAATAAACATTACTTTTTGAATATAAATATGCTATTTATAAAATATTAATAATATTTTGTTATTAAAAGTTTTTTCCACACTAAGTATAGAACTAATAAATATTCACATTTATAATCAATAAAAATGAACTTATAAAGGGTGCACTTTTATCAGTGTTTTTTTAATGGTGATAAAATTTACCATTATCATCGCTTTTAGCTATCGCTGATAATTGTTACCCTTTTATCATTGCATTATGCTTAGTGGTGATAAAATCTTGGATTATATAAAGTGTGATCTATGGAAGTGTATGTAATGGTCATCCACAGTAAAAAATGGAAAATTTTATAGCTTCCCAATGATACATAGCGATTGTCCAAACTGAAAAAATATGATAGTTTTTGAGCTTCATACTGATATGTAAGGGTTATTCCCATGGAAAAGGGGTGATGTGTATGGCTAATTTATTTGATAATGTGATAAATCATGGATCATGATATACATTATGATTCATAAATTATCAATGATAATGAGACCAATCATGGATTTAATCACACTGTGATAGAGAAGATCATGTCATGATTATAGGAGGATCACACCATAATATTTCAATGATTTAAATATGATATTTCGCCAAAGAATGTGAATATAGTTATTGACTAAGAATCATGTTGTAAAGAATATTGTTACATCGTGATTAGGATGAGGAAGTATAAGATAACTTCATAGTGAAAAAAATACATGACATGAACTAGTTATTTTTATAATATCTTGTAGATTTGACATTAGGGTATAAAATGAAAAGATGACATGAGATTTTAAGATATTTACTCAGTTTACCAAGAATAGTGAAAACATTGGATTCAAAACCCATGGTCTTGAAAGATTTAATGAAAAGAGAGTAAACAAACAAAGAGATAATAGAGATGCAAGAAAAAAGTGGCACACATGGATCCACCAAAAAAACCCGGCCAAACTACTAAAACAATCACCTTTTTGTATCTACCATCCCTTCCTCATGAGCCTCCATGACCACTTAGATGTAGAACACTGCTCTATTTTTTTGGATATATCCAAGTATCACAATATATGTGTATATTAGAATATATAAATAGAAATAAATTATTTTTTATTTAATTAATTATTTAAAATTTCATATATATTTATATATATATATATATATTAGTTTCTTATGGGTACAATTTCAAAGAAACAAAAACACACATCGCACACATAGGTCGAAAACAAAAGGAATATCCCCCCTAAATGGATAACCTACTAATCAAGACATTATATATATATGACCAAATAACCTTTATTATACATGCCCCTCAGCCCAACAACTGCCTAAAATCCCATCTACTGTCTCAGCTTGTGCATTGTTGGGGACTTCCATCTCCCACTTTTTTTCACTATTGTCATTTCCCGCCTTAGGTTGCTATGATATTTCTACCACCACTTAAAATAACTCCTTTTATACACCTGCTTGAGATATTTATAGCATCATCATAGGGCACGTAAGAATGAGACATGTCATCCTATCACTAACTATGCAAATCTCGATGCCTTTACGAAGTCATCAACCCCACCATTAGGTGGGGCCCTTTTTTCCAATCCACATCGCGGGCCCAAAAATCATCTTAAAAAAAAGGGTACAAATACACTAAACAAAGGCCAAAGGTATTTTGATCCCTCGTGAAGTGTAGTCTGAGGGGGTATCTTTTACCTTAAGATCAAACCCCAACTGCAATAATTTAACACACACATACACACATACACACACATATATATATATATTAAGATAAATATTTTATATGAATTTTTTCAAATAATTAATTATTTATGCGGGTTCATTAGATACATATTTAATATAATCGGTCGCTACCTATATATGGTTTATGGGTAACTTTGGTTCATTTATTACACTACATTAAGTAGCGTAATTAATGTTAAATTTATAATGAATTATGATGAAGTATTAAACATTGTGAAAGTAAAATTTAGAATTATTTATTTAAATTGTCAAATATATTTCAGAATCCATAAGAATCCACTAAATTATAAAAAAATTTAAAAATTATGATTAACATATAACTCATATATATTAAAAAATTATTATATATGTTTTATGTTTTTAGTCATTTATGTTATGTTTTTAAACAAATTATATATAAAATATAAAATCCTAATAATTATAATGTATTATAAATATAATATAATTTTATAATTATAATAAATATTTATATAATAATTAAATTCATAATAATAAAATGTATATTTTTTAAGAAAATTAATTATTCCATTTATTTTATTAAACCAATTGAATCTAAAAATAATAATTTATTATAAATAAAATATAATTCTAAAATTATAATTTATATTAATATACTCATTAAATTAATGATATAAAAATTATATATGTTTTAATTTTATTTCTTGTTTCTTGTTTTTTATTATACTAATTACACTTCTACTAAATTCAACTTCAACAACCATCGTCTGAAAACATTTGGCAGTTTTCGTAGCCCCATTGTTAAAGGGAAATAACAACTGCCAATAGTGATCACTATAGAGGTCCCAAAATAAATGTGATTTTAGCCACTAGGAAGGGATTTAGCAGCCACTAAAGCCATAGTTTATAGTGACCTCCATAGGCTATAATGACCAATAATTTTATTAATGAAATTTTCCATTCTAATAATTATTTCATGTAGTATAAAGGACATGCATCACATAGAGAACCCAATAAAAATATTTTCAAAAATAAATAATGATACATTAGTGAAAAAATAAACTAATAAGATTATTATAGTGGGACAAAAAAAATACAATAACAAGATTTGGAAATTTTATATCTAGTCAATCAACTAGAATGACTGCACTCAAAAACAAAGCTATAGAAATAAAACATAAAGTTTACAATAAAATATTATTTTAAAATATGAAAGTATATATAACCTTATGATAAAATATAAGTGAATGATTAATAGAATAAGATATTTTTAAAGGTTGTAGTAAACTCTTATGACCATTAAGAATCTGATTGTCAGAAGAGTAACCTAACCATTGGAATAGTAATATAGTTGTTAGAATAGTAATGTCACCTTTTAAAGTATAATTAAATTAGTGGTATGATATATTTATATCATAGTATAAGTAAATAAATGTTTTAAAAATGATAATTTAAGTGTGGTTGTTTTTGTGAAACTAAAAAGTGTATTTACAATTTTATATTTAATGTATTGGTTTTAAAGATTTTTTTTTCATAAAATAGATTTATAAATTAATAATTTTTTTAATTATAATTATAATTTAATTTAATGAGACCTTATCTAAAATCAATTATAATATTAAAATCGATATTTTTTAAATAAATTATGAATTAAATTAAAAATTAAATTTATCATATTTTAAAAATTATTTTCATAAAATGGGGTCCATTTCATAAATTTAAACATTGAAAAATGTTCGGGGTGAATTTTTTGGATTTTTCTAAAATAGTTTATTTTTTTAATAGTGAAATACGATAATTTACGGTATTTAAAAAATAATGGAATTATTGATTCATGGATGATTTATGGATTTTGTAAGAACCCACTAGTTCAAATAATCTTGATCCATTTACTTTATTTGGTCATAGGAATCAACACCATTAAAAGTCTTTAGCCAAAATAATAAATAAATGATTAAATATTCAAAAACACCCCTCTCCACCCACTATAAATATCACACACACCACCTCTTCTCCTCACACCTTCTAAGCCTTAAAGATTGTCAAAATTCGACCCAATTCCATTTTCAAGCCTCTTATCCACGTGTGAGAGCTACATGTTTCAATAAAAAACCAAACCCAAGTGCCTTAAAGTGTTTCTCAAGGATGTGATATTCAAAAAGTAAAATCCTCCTTCATTCTCTTTTAAATTCTTTCTTTATTATATCTTATCATCACATACCATATCAAAAACAAAATGATAACTCTATTATCATATATATATATATATATATATTATAATTTTAATTTTTTAATGTAATATCAATAATCAAATATCTTCTCTTTCCCGTTTATCTTAAAAACAAAAACATTGTCCATGATATGTCGATTCATCACTTTCATGGATGATGATTTTACTTTTCCCATTATTAGCTTAAAGGATGGTCATAAAACCATTTTTATGGTTACATAATATGTTAATTTGTATATTATTTCTTTTTTCATGACCTGAAACTAATATGTATACATAATTTTAAATAATAAAACAAAATTAGTTCTTGATGATCGAAAAACTTCCAAAATTAACTAAACCATTATCAATAATATTTTATCAAATGAATCATCATTATATTATAAAAAATGATATATAGGGCCATTTAAAATTCTAGAATTTAATTAATAACATATGATTTCACGTATAGGCAATAATTCTAATTTTACATGAACTTCCATAATTATTCCAAAGCAAACTGACCATGAAACCATGAAACGAAAGCTCCTTGAATGACAAAATTAAACTCTATAACTCATTGAAATATCTATAAATTCACTTAATAAAATTTTAATAAATGAAATATATGTATAATAGGTTCTTAATTAATTAATTAATTAATATAATTTTATTACCTAGAACATAAAGTGAAAGTGAAGAACACATTCATACATAAGGTAATAGATCTCTCTGAACCTCCAGATTAACTTTGTGTTTCAATTTCTCTATATTTAAACTAATTAATTTATTTATTATTATTATATAAATCTTATACATTTGGTTATATGTTCCAAAATTATGTATCTATAATAACTCCCTTCAAAATTCCTCTCGATAAGAAAGCCCAATTATAGGGAACTTCTCTTTTTCTTACCCATTTTCAAGTACACTCCATAAAATATTTTAAGATGTCAATATTTTTATAAAACCACAATTTTTATCATGAAAAACTATCCTAGTTCATTTTTTTATACAAATAATTATTACTTTTCATCTTTAAAGACTCTTTAATATTTTCCTTATATTATACAAAAGGGTCTCATTTATAATGTAACTTAAACACTTTTTTTACAAGTTTTCACTTTTGTTGGACATAATTTATCATAGTTGTTGGAAACCTTGTTTTAATGACCACATAAGATTCATAATTATTTTTCTAATGAGTTTTATTTGTTATGATATAATTTTATAATATTGGAAAATTTGATGAAATTTAGTTCAAGTATTGAAAAGACTCGCCATTGAAGTTGAGTCACCACCAGAAAAGACTCACCATTAAAGTTGATTTTCTTACAAAAAAGACTCACATTTGAAGTTGAATCACCTCTATAAAAACCTCAATATTGGATTTTAGTCACCATCAGAAAAGAGTCACCACTAGGATGACAAACTACCATACTTTACCTTCGGTTTAGACGAGTCATCATTGAGATGAGTCACCATTGAGTTGAGTCATTTTTTAGATGATTCACCATTGAGAAAAGTTATTATTTATTTGAGTAACCTTTAAGCCAAGTATCCATTGATACAAGTCACTTTTGGGACGATTAACCAGTGAGACAAGTCACAATTGATATGAGTAACCATTAAGACAATTCATTGCTAAGCATGACCTACCACCAGATGACCTATCACTAGCATGACTCGCCATTGGACTGACTCACCACTATACATGAGTAATTACTATTCTAACTCACCATCAATTTTATTTCATATTTTAATTACACAATCTCAATTGATATATTAATGTAATTAATGCCAAAAATTATTTTACATTTATTTTCTTAACTATTATAGGGATCATTCAAGTCTATATCAGACTTCATTAAGATGATTCAAAGGATCGTGATGATTATTCCTCCAAAAAACATTATATTAAATTTTCTCATATTAAAATAAGTCTTCCTCATATGTGAAGAGAGAGAGATAAAGTATGTTCATGAAATCTTGGTCGAGTGAGAATATTTGATATAGTGTTCTAATTGTTGAAGAGAATTGAACATTACATTCTAACCATAATTATGAAAATGAAATAGTGGAACATACATAGAAAACAAATAATTTATACAGTCAGAACAAAGATATATTTCAATGCTCTATTTTTCCATGTTTTTTCAGAAAAATGGATCAATATTCTCTCTAGCCTACATCTGAGAGGACTGGAGCTTTCTGAGAACATCAGACAGAGTAACACAATATTCTCTAAAAAATTATATTTTATCTTTTTTTGCTACATTTATTTTAGAGAATTGTGTTTTCTACCAAGTTTATAGACACTAACCTATGTTATAACTATGAGATACAAGATATCTACTTCTCTCTCTTTTTATTTTCATACCCACAATGTTTGTGGAAGAGTTCCTTATCTGTCCTTTTTTTCCTCTCATGGGTATTATGGAAGATGATCATGTGTGGCCTAGACCTCTAGTTAGTTGGTATCTATTTACCCAATCCAGGTTTTGGTTCAAGACTATATTTATATAATATTCTTGTCACTGGATGATTTATAAGTGAAGTGGATTAGTTCTCATATTGATATAGAATTCATTATTTTAATTCTGATGTGTGTTTTGTTTTATTTTCATTTAAAATAATTAAACTATATTTGTTTTAAACTGTAAACAACCCAACTACTTGGACAGTTAATATTAACTAGTGTTCATATATTTATTTGACTGAGTAAATTGTTTTCAAAAGTTATAATTATATATATATATTGTTTTTAATTAAGCACTAATTAAAATTTGAATAATCTTTTAAAAGATCCAAATTATATTAAACTACACTTTTGACTTAATGGAAAATTTTATTTTAATTAAGGGATTTTATTTAAACTCATTTTTATATAAATTTTTATTCAATACTCAATTCACACCCCTATTGAATATCTCACTCTAACAAATATTTGGTATCAAATGAGTTTCTAAATCTTTTCTATTTTGATTTTAGTTGTGTTTCAATGGTCCTAGAATTTTTTTAGTTCTAAATTTAGTTATTTAAATAGATAAATGAAAATAAGGATCTTCAAACAACATACTACCCTTATTTAATTGAAATAATTATGCTCAATTGAAAATTAAGTTGAAATTTCATATTGAAAGTATAGTCTTCGAAATATATATGTTTATAGAGGAAAAATATAAATTACCTATGACTGCTAGAGTTAAATGGGTCGATTATACTAAAGTCATGTATAACAATAACTGTAAAGCCATGAAATCTCTATTTTCTTATTTAAGTGATGACGAGTTTAAAAGGATATCTTATTGTAAAATTGTAGATTAATTATGGGATAGTTTAGATATTTCTCATGAAAGAACAAACTATGTGAAGGAAATAAGATTAAATGATTATACAATTAAATATGATACTCTTAATATGAAACCTTATGAAATGATTTTTGATTTTTATCTTAGGTTTAATGTGATAATGAATAAAATTATTTCCTTGGGAAGTAAAATTTTATAAAAATATCAAATCATGTGACTACTGAGTCTTATTCTAGAAAGAAAGATGGTGACATCAGTTTCAATAAGATAATATTGTGAAATTAGTAAAATATCTATCAATGAATTGATATGAAAGATAATGATGTACAAGGAGGAAATTAAATTTAATCAAGGAGGGGAAGATTATCCTAAGATAAATTTTCTATCTTTCATGTATACTTCTTCAAAATGGAAGGAAAAAGTTTATGTTGAAAGCTCAAGTGATGAGGAATCACTATCCAATAGTGGATAAGGAATGCCCGATCAGGCCAGATGGTTTAAGAAATTATATAAGAAGAATAAATTATATAGGAAACTAATATACAAGGTAAATTATGATAATAGAGGGAATTGTACGAAATACTGAAATCGATGTTAATTCGAATGAGATTACCTATTATTAGTGTAAAAGGAAAGGACATTTCAATATTGACTGTCCCAATTTAAAGTATAAAAAGAAGTGTGATGATAAGGATATAAAATATAATAAATAAATACAAGACAATAGGATTTCCTCTGACCATATCTCCATTGAATTAGACTTGAATCATGAAGAAAAACCTAACAAAAAAATATGAGCTTCATGAAAAACATATATGAGGTACCAATTTCCTCTCTTGTACATAATTCATATCATTCTGGAGATGAAAAAAATGAAAAAAATATAAAAAATTAGGAAATTATTGAATGTTATAATATGATTGGGGATACTTTAAATGATGTTAATTATGAATAAAAACCCTTGAAGAAACAACATGCCCTATCAGCTAGCATCAAATATGATCTTTCTGTAGAAAAAGAAAATAAATCTCAATTGTTACAGAAATATAATAAATTGAAATTATCTAATAAGAAATAAAAAAGGAATTATAGTGATTTAATAATGGTATATAAAATCTCAATAAAATACTAGGAAAATTTGTTGCACCAAAATATACCATTAGTATTGGATATGAACCTAGACATAGGAGAAATATTAGGAATAAATTTATAACCAATTCCAGTGCTTCGTCTTGTTATCACTCAACTGAGCCAAATCAAGTTTTTATTTCAAAATGTTTAAAATCCTATTATAGGAATCCAATTAAGAAAATTTGGGTTCCAAAATCTCTAATTACTAACATCTCTGAAACCAAGAAGATTTGGGTAACAAAATATTTTTTTGTATAAATTTTTTGTATAGGGAACTTGATTGAAGAGATCTAGTAAGATTCTATGGTACCTATACAATGGTTGAACAAGGAATATGAAAATAGATTACTCAATATTTTACAAATTGATAATGGTCGACGGTGGACATGTCACCATTTTTGACAATTCTAAAGGAAAAATAATATGCCTTTTCCAAATCAATAATTCAAATTTAGTTTTTATTTCTAATGTACTTTTTGTTTATAGTGGAAAATATAATCTTCTAAGAATCTCAAAGGTATGTTATAAAGGCTTTTATGTGAAATTTAAAAAAAAATGCTTGTAATGTTCTTGAATCCAAAAATTATTTAGTACTTACAGTATTGTGAAATGAAAATGTTTGTCATTAATTTAGATTATTTATTTTCTCCAAATGTTTCTTTTTTAAGTTCATTTAATAAGTAATCTTTGAGTTGGAATAGAAGGCTAGGACACTGTAATATTTAATCACTTAGAAATATTGATAGAAAATTTTTAGTCAAATATCTATCTAAAAATTAATTCCCAAATGATAATGTATGTAACCCATTTCAAAAATGGAAACAACACAAAATATCTTTTAAATACAAGAAATAAGATTCAACTTTCCAGCCCCAAGTATTACTTCACATAGAATTTTTTGGACCTTATAAAGTATCTAGTATAAATGGGAAGCACTATGTAGATGTTATTGTTGATTAATTTTCTAGGTATACTTGGGTATTAATTTTATCCCAAAAAAGTGAAGCATGCTCTCACTTTACCAAGTATGAAAAATTTGTAGAAAACCTAAGTAGACATAGGATTAAGACCTTAAAAAATGACCACGATCATGAGTTTGAAAATCAAGAATTTGAATACTTTTTCTCACAAAATTACCATAACTACATCTTTTCTTATCCTAGGACCCCCAGTATAAGGGAGTTGTATAAAGATAGAATAAAACATTTCAAGAGATAGTTGAGACAATGCTAGGGGAATATGACTTACCTGTATATTTTTGGGCAGAGGCTATGAATATAGCCTTTTATATAATTAATAGAGTGTTAATAAGAATTATTTTAAAGAAAACCCCTTATGAAATTTAGAATAATAGAAAACCTAAGGTTAATTATTTTATATTTTTTGGTTACAACGTCTTTATTTTTTGACACTAAGTATAATATTGAAATGTTTTCCTCTAAGAGTGATGAATAAATTTTCCAGGGTTATTCAATTACTATAAAATCTTATTGAGTGTTTAATAAAATAACTAAGACAATGGAAGTGTCTGTATTTATCATTTTTGATAAGAAGGATAAAAATGAACCAAAAAATCTTTAGAGGACCTTGATGATGATTTATCAAATCTAGATGTTAATGCCAAACCTACTGCAAATATTGTAAAATATGTAATAAAATCATCTAGTTCTGAGGAACTTCTAGAAACATATCCATAACCTATAAAATACCATAAGGTGACAAACCCTTATTTTTCTAGAGCTGTTAAGAATCTTAAATTGTCAGTTTCGGTCATAGCAGAAGCATGCAAAGGGCCATTCCCAACTTTTATTTTTCTATGATTTCGGATCAATATGATATTTACACAATGATAAATGTCATGATCAACAAAACTAAATCAAATAATATAGTCAAGGGATAAAATTCTAGTAGAAAAAAAGGATCATCTGATATTATTTATAATGAATTTAATTATTTAAGGAGTTACCTTGTTGGAATTATTTATTCATTTAACGATATGAAAACAAATCTATGTTTTAATATCATTTCATTGTAAGAATTAAGAAAATGTTTCCTCTCGTGTTGATCCACACATGTTCCCTAAATCTCCAAACATCCTTATAGGAATCTACAAGTGCTTTAATGGTAAATCCAATCTCTTGTGTCATCCTCCTTTGATCTCTGTGAGAACTAATTCCAACGTGTTATCCTTGATCTCTATGTACTTGAGAGTGGAATGTGTGGAGGAATATCACACTCCGTTATTAGAAGAATTATTGGGGAAGGTAGGTCTTTAGGGCCAGATAGGATTCACCAAATACATTGTGCACAACCAAATAAATGAATTGTATCGCTTAGAAAATAATATAATTTTTTTTATATACCACTAGGGATAAAATAAAATAATTGCATAAGTGACCTTTATTATTTATTTTATCCCTGTAGAACCCCTTGTCAAATAATAATAATATTATTATTATTTCTCGACATGATCTTAACTTTTGAAATAAATTAAATATTATTTAATTAAATAATATTCAATATTTATTATTTCTCACAAGACTATTAAACTCATTCTAACATTCCTCCACAATATTTATTCGGTCTTGAATAATGTATATTTATTTATTCAATAAATACCACTACATTATTCTCTAATAAAAAATATATTATATTCACTAAATAGAAAATAAATATTTTATAAATATTATTACCACATTATATTCTCTCGAATAACTTGTGAAAAAAATATATGTGATCAAGAAAACATGAATAATTATTAAACCACATGTATAAAAAATATTTATTCAACTTTTTAAATAATAAATAATAATATATTTTTTAACCATGATTCTGGAAACACTTAATGTCTGACTCTCTAGGCTTAATTGTATTATGTGATGCAGTCTAAAGTTAATCGTTAGCTTCTAAAGAACCACCAAGGAAACCATAGAAAAAGAATTCAATTAAATAATTCTATAATACCTCATACAGATTATTACTATGTAATACAACCCCTCTATCATGATATCTACAATCAAGAAGGTTGCATGTAGTTTCTATCAACCTATGTACACAATTTCGCTTTCTTTAACTTCCCAAAAATTGAACATTCTTACTGAAAACCAAGTCCATGGATTTATTTAGGTAATATCATTTCAATAAAAGGGCCTAAGATATCAACTTTTGTTAAAGAATATAAGGACCAAATATTTTCTCTCATTATTCATTAATTCAATATTATTTATCATTCACCCAGTATATCCTAGCTCACCGTGAACATATTTCATAACGTATTTCATCAATAAATAAAACTACACAACTCATAATACTCATTAATAATAATCATAAATAATAAGGATCAATTCACACATTTATATATAGGAACATGCAATGACACATATGTATGTGGATTTACTACTGGAGAGCCTCGTTCACATAATATCCTACACTGGATATTACCAAGGGTGTACACCACAAGAAGGTTCCTCAATGTCCTATGAGTCTTCACCCTTGATATAATGTATCATTTGTGTCCCTAAAATGATATTATCCAGATATATATCATATAATTAATAATATTTTCATAGTACTTTTGGATTCTCATCATAGTGGGGAACTTCTATGACCTTTTAGTGTGACAGCTACTTTTAGGACATTATCACAAACTATGTTATGAAAAAGAACAATCATGATGTTTTAAAAAGTTTTTTAATATTAAATACTATGAATTCATTTTATCATAAAGTGCATAGAGGTTAGTTCGAGGGAACCAACACCAACATAAATATCACCCTCTATATGGTGTAGCAAGAGATCTAGGTAGAGGTATTGAAACTAGAGATTTTCTAAGAAATCAGGTTGAACATCAATCATTATTATCACAAAATGAACCTAATAACATCATTGATGAAATTAATTATGAATTTTGGGTGATATATATTCAATAATAACTTAACCAGTTTTAAAAAAAACATGAACTTGTTGATATACCGAAAGAGGCCTTAACTATTGGCACTAAATGGGTATTTAGAAACATAGTTAATGAATTTGGAACTATAGTTATAAATAAGGGTATACTAGTTCTATAAAGATATAGTCAAGAAGAAGGTAGAGACTATAAGAAAACCTTTTCACATTTACCCATACTTGAATCCAATATAATACTCAGTGACTTTGTAGCACATTTGGATTTAAAATTATATCTAATGGATGTCAAAAGTGATTTCTTGAATGGGTATATAGTTGAGGATGTTTTTGTTGAAAAACCCCTGGTTTTCAAAATCCCCATTTACCAAGTCATGTATCTAAATTAAAAAAATCTTTGTATGATTTTAAAGAGGATCCTAGAGCTTGGTATGATAGGCTCACCTCTTTTTTTATTTCTAAAGGTTTTTAAAAATGTATAGCTAACCCTATACTTTTTATAAATATAATTTCAAAAGATGTTTGAGTTGTTAAAATATAAGTAGATGATATTATATTTGGATCTTATAAAAATTCATTGTGTAATGATTTTTCAAAAATGATACAAAATGAATTTGAAATGAGATTAATGGGTGAAATGAAAATATTTCTTGGTTTATAGATTTTTTAAAATAAATAATGAATTATTTTAAATAATTTAAGTACACTAAATACTTTATAAAACATTTTGGTTTGGATATAACTAAAATTAGTGACACTCCCATGAGTACCACCAACAAGTTAGACCTTGATGAATCTGGGAAACCAATGGATCAACCAGTTATAAAGGTATGATCGGAAGTCTTCTCTATTTGACTATCATTCAGCCTCATATTATGTTTAGTGTGTGCATGTGTTCTTATTTTCAGGAAAACACAAAGGAGTCACATTTACTTGCTATTAAAATGATTTTCAAATACTTTAATATATAACCAATTTACCATTATTTTACCCTAGAGGAAAATATTTGACTTAGTAAGTTATTCAGATGATGATTTTGGTGCTTTCAAGTTAGATAGAAAAACCACCTCTAGAAAATTTCATATTTTATAAAATTCAATAGTATCTTGGTTTAGTAGGAAGAAAATTTTGACTGCACATTCTACTATTAAAGATGAATGCATAGCTATAGGTAGTTTTTGTGCTCAACTTTTTTTGATGAAACACACATTACTAGACTGTGGATACTAATTTAGGCATTTCCCTAGAAATTATGATAGCAGAAGTGAGATAAATATTTCTAAGAACCATGTATCTCACTCTAGAACACAAAGTATTGAGTTAAGAAATCACTTTTTGATAGATCTTTTTAAAAAAGGTTATACAACTCTTGAGTACATTGGAATTGAATATAATCTGGCTGATATTTTTACTAATACATTAAATTATGAGAGACTAAACTACATCAAAAATCAATTAATAAGGATAAGTTTTCGTTAAACTTTAATTTTAGGGACCCACTATTGGAAATTACTCACTATTGGATAACACACCATTGGACTACCCAATATTAGAATCAATTCATTATTGCTAATTTTATTTTCTAGCCTAATTATATATTTATTTTCAATGTACATGTTTTATTTTGATTTTTATATTTTCAGATCCCTGAATTATATAAATTAAAGACCAAGTATAATTTCGATCCACTCTCTCTCATACCATTTACCCTTTGCACTTCTCTGATATCTTCTCTTTAGACTGTTCACCTTCCCTCAACATTATATGAACCTTCTAAACCATTTTTGGTGGTCATAGTGAAGAGATCCATTAAGTTGACTTAAAAGGAGTCTCATACTTCTAATAAAAAAGAGGATATTCGATCATATCTATTTCTGAGTTGAGAAACCCACAATTTAAAGACCCAATATTTCCATATAATTTTTTTTATAAATATATGGGAACTTTACGAGTCCGCTAAATTTGACGACGCGTGATTACGAGGTTTGGAGTGCCCGGAATGAATTTCTGAGCTTTTTTTGGGTACGTTCAGTAAATGTGCGAGTGGGTTTTTCTAACTTTTGAACCGGTGCACAGAATTGAAATCTAAGGGCAGCGTTGAACTCACAGTGTCGATATTCACATAATAATACTTTCACCTCGACAATAGTCTGTCGAGGGTGAAAGTTAGTTTTTGGGTTTTTTGTGTAAGAATAAAATAAAAATAAAAGTATATGACATTTTTATTTTTATTTGCAACACCCATGTGTCTGTTGGGAGTTGGGGTCCACCGGAACTAAACCTCCATGTTGAAGTTGAGTTGTGGGGACCACCAGACCTTAACCTCACATGAGATTTTATGGCGGTGGGTACCACCCGAACCATAACCTCCCATGAGAGGTTATGGTGGTGGGGAATACTCGGGATTGAACCCCCCTTGAAACCCCCCTTTAATTGAGAGAAACCACTCAACCCCCCTCTTTAATGTGGAGGAGCCTCTTGAGATTCCTCCACATAAATTATGCCACCCACCATAATTAATGAAACATTTTGAATTCTACCAACAAAATAATTGATTACATAATCTATTATTTTGGAACACTTTTCATTTTGGTGGATCCTCGAGAGAAAATCTCCCCAACGAAGAACTACTTCTCCGAACGAAGAACAAATTCTTCTAACGAAGAATGCCAAAGAAGGACGTTGAACTTGATTTCGACCATCTTCCTTGAGACTTCCTTCGATGTAGGACGTCTTTGACTATGATGAATCGACGTCTGTCTTTTCCCAATGATTCATCTTCTTCCCCGTGACTCTATCAACGTATCAACCAGGGGGTAGCGGGTTTATTTTCATGATAATACTTTCATTCATTTATTTTGCGGCTTGGGAAAGAATCATTGCGGAGGTTGCAAAATTTGAAGTTCATCGTTCTTCTTTCTTGTTGATCCAATTTCTACCACCCTAAACGTGGAGGGTGCGGGTCAAACCAACATGTCCAGACCGCTCCGCCATTCTTCTTTGGTGTACTCTTCGAAATGGAAGAAGGTGATGAAGATGACGAAGGCGATAAAGGCAACAGAGCCGCCACCCGCGACCACCGCAATCCGCACCACCCCCGCGGCACTCCGCCTTCTCACCTGAACTGGCCCACACCCCTCATGGCGCCCTGGCCGAACCGGCCCGCACCCCTCACGGCGTTGCGGCCGTACCGGCCCGTGCCCCTCACGGCACCACAGCCGCACTGGCCCGCGCCCCTCGTGGCGCCCTGGCCGAACCGGCCCCCGCCCCTCGCGGCGCCCCAGATGCACTGAACTACGCCCCTCGTGGCGCTCCAGCCAAACCGGCCCCCCGCCCTTGCGGCACCCCGGTCGAACTACCATGTGGCCCTCATGGGCTCTGCAGCCCCTCATGGCCTGCCAGACCTCCCAGCAGATCGGGCTGCATCACAGGTCCGGCCCGACCCAGCGGGTTGGGCCGGCTTGAACTGAACCAGGTCAACCCATGCTAGGTCAGGTCAGGTCGGTCTGACCGGGTCAGACCAGACCCAAGCCCACTACGACTCTTTATGCTCTTTTGGCCATAAATTTCTCACCAGACATCCGTTTGACGAACCGTCAGTGATACTAGAAATCTTGGAGTGAGACAGTACCTTTGAGTATACTTGACTGGAGTTTTTGTTTGATATGGGAAACCGATAGGTTGGATCAAGCACGAATCCAACCGAGCCCTCGGGACTAAAAGACTAATAACCCATAGACCAGGCGTCCGATTGACGCGCTGTCAGTTGCGTTGAGACCCCTATGACGTGGTGGAACTTTGAGATACTTCTTTGTGGTACTTCGTGACAATTTTAGTATCGACCAGTAGCTCGTGGAGCGGATTCTCCTAGAATCGAGCGAGCGTAGTGCAGAGACCTAGTAGCTGGCTGAGATCAGACGACTGCTGACTGTTTCAACTCGAAGTGACTTGACTAGCCCAGTGGGGAGCGCTTTGGTGTCACGATAGACTTATAGTAGGGAGCGCCTTGGTGTCATGGCATACCCACAGTACTCGGCATGAGGAGTATCTCAGTAGGATACGAGGGGGAACACACTTCTAATTTCCAGCTCAGTGCATGAAAACTCTGATTATGGGTGTGTTTTCAAAAGTTTTCTTTATGTCAGCTCACCAGGTCAACTCCCCAGGTATAACTTTTAACTGTAGCGCACCTGTTTCATTTCTGTATGTATCCATGCAGACATCCATCTAGAGTTCCAAGAGTTGTACGCACTAATAGCCCACCGAGTGACAAGGCCTCGGTGCATGGCCCTCTTCCAATAGAGGCATCAGCATAGGCACCAGTGGTACCTTTCCCCATTGGGCCACTGATGCCACCAGCCCCAGCAGCAAAAGGTGCACGCCGCTTGAGCGTGTTGCACAAGTTCCAGTGCTAGAGGCAACCCAGGTTCAGGGGGGAGATGGACCCACAAGCAACTGAGGATTGGCTGGACGCTGTGGTGAGAGTCTTCTGACTTGTATGGACACCACCCGATCTCATGGTGATCCTTTATGCCAACCTTCTACAGGCTGCAGTAGGAATATGGTGTAGCTTGATGTTCCAGGTCGACAATAAGGTGACACTTCCCTGGGTAGACATCAAGAGCCTATTTTAGGAAGATTTTGTCCCAGCAACTCTTTGCGCAGTGCGTATACAGGAGCTACATCATCTGCATCAAGGTTGCATCACTGTAGCTCAGTACTCAGTGAGGTTCACTGACCTATCATGCTACTCCACAATTATGGTGTGGGACCCATTCTTTAGGTCCTAGACCTTCGAACAGGGACTCGGGTGGGAGGTCGTGGCTTAGGTGATCTCACTTAGCATCCCGACACAGGCGGGGGTGTTAGGGAGAGACCTCTTGGTGGAGAGTTTCCTTGTTGACCAGAGACTAGCAGAAAAACCCACTACCAGTCATCATGTAGCGAAGTCTTCTGTAGCTGGAAGCAGACATACGTCACAGAGGTCCAAGAGTACTAGACCTATAGTTGGACAATCACATGACTTGGGATCGGTTGTGCGGGGCACCAGAAGTGTAGGTAGGCATTCCAGGAGCGGGCAGTGTTTCACATGCGGCTGGCAGGTCACATGGATCGTGACTGCCTGACACGTTGTTAGGATGATCAGAAGATGGTCGAAGGACCACCCAGGTTGAAACAAAGATTCGATTGAGGTGGTCCACAGGGAGAAGGAAGATGTGGCAGAGGAGTTGGTCATGCAGTTGGCGGTGGGCGATGATTCGAGACATTACTGTCACCACCACCAGGAGGTACACCCTGACAGTAGGGAGAAGGTGGATAGGGGATAGCTCAACTCCAGGAAGTTGAGGCCTACGACCACAGTTCTCTGGAGATGATACGAGGTACGATCTATGTATACTCCACCTTAGCTGCATTACATATAGACACATCTGTCATTCATTATTTTATTGACACTGCCCTCGTTCGGAGCTCGGAGATTCCGACGGAGCCATTGGCTTGATCCTTACGGCTAGAGACTCCTATGGGAGCAGATTCGATGATTACGCATTGGTTCCAGTAGTGTGATCTTACTCTAGGAAGTGGGAGCTTTGGCTGGGATCTCCTAGTAGCGGCGTCAAGGCCTTATGATGTCATCTTGGGTATGGAATGGTTATCTATAGTCTATGCTCATATAGACTGTATTAAGTGCAAAGTACGGTGTGTCCATATGGATGAGACCAATTTTACCTTCACCGGCGAGAAGGGAGCCTTTGCA
Source organism: Viscum album (assembly GCA_963277665.1). Lineage (NCBI taxonomy): Eukaryota > Viridiplantae > Streptophyta > Magnoliopsida > Santalales > Viscaceae > Viscum > Viscum album. Next base: position 998,729,565 of record OY728138.1, on the reverse strand, counting down.
GCACGAGTTAGACTTACTCAGAAGAGAGTTCGGCCGATCACTCATCAGTTGGCTAGCCTTACCCTTGTAACTATTTATGTGGAGAGTCCGAGTTATCCTATTGGGGTGGACCAGTACACGGATATTTTCCCTGATGATGTCACAGGTCTACCTGCTCACAGATATGTGGACTTTTACATTGACTTGTACCCCGAGAAGGAACAGATATCTACACCATCATATCAGATGTCTTTCGTGGAGATTCGTGAGCTACGGGTACTGCTAGAGGACTTGAAGGGGAAGGGATTCATTCAACACAGTGTTTCTTCCTAGGGGGCCCCAATTTTGTTCTCCAAGAAGGCAGACGAGATCTTGAGGATTTTTCTTTACTATCGGTTCCTGAACCAGGTGACCGTTAAGAACAAGTACCCACTCCAGCGGATGGACGACCTTTTTCATCAACTAAAGGGAGCAAGGTGGTTCTCAAAGATAGACCTCAAATCAGGTTATCACCAGCTCATAGTTCGAGATGAGGATGTGTAGAAGACAACTTTAATATGTCGGTATGGTCACTAAGAGTTCTTGGTTATGCCTTTCGGTGTAACCAATGCTCCAGTAGTGTTCATGGGACTCATGAATAGGATATGTCAGTCGTACCTTGATCGCTTTGTAGCGGTCTTCATCTAAAACATTCTGATATACTTGAATACTGTGGGGGAGCACACATAACATTTTCAGGTAGTACTAGACACACTCCAAGAGCACCATTTTTATGTTAATCTCTCTAAGTTACAGTTCTGGATCTGAGAAGTTCACTTTCTGGGACATGTCATATCGGAGGCTGGAGTTGCAGTAGATATAGAAAATATTGAGGAAATACTCACTTGGGAGCCACCCTGGAGTGTGACAGAGGTACGGAGTTACTTGGGTTGGGATGGATACTACTAGATATTTGTGTCAGACTTCTCCATAGTTACAGCACCACTATCAGCCTTGACAAAGAATGGGAAACCTTTTGTTTGGTAGGAGAAATGTCACCAGAGTTTTCAGGAGCAGAGGCAGAGGTAGACTAGTGCCCCCATCTTGAGGCTTCTAGAGGAGGGTGTAGGGTACATAGTCTACTGTGACGCACATGGGACTGGACTCGAATGTGTCCTAATGCTGGAGCGAGCAGTGATCGCATATGGTTCTCGACAGCTGAGCCAACACGAGTAGAACTATGCTACCCATGAACTAGAGTTAGCAGCAGTGGACTTCACCTTGAAGATGTGGCGACACTATCTTGTGGGCGAGCGTTTTACTATGTACTCTGATCACAAGAGTCTTAGGAATATCTTCTCCCAGAAGGACCTGAACCTGAGATAGTGATGTTGACTTGAGTTCCTCTCGGACTATGACTTTGAGATAGTCAATACACATGGGAAGGGGAACGTTGTTTCATATGCAATCAGTATGAGATCTGGTATATAGCTACTAGGTGAGGCGACGAAGTAGCTGGCCGCTTTTCAGATATCCTTTGTGGATAGAGATGAAGTAGATTTTCTATAGTCTATTATAGTCACTCCCCTACTTCTTCAGTGAGTCAGGGAGGCGCAGTGTGGGTACACTGACTGCAAGACATGACATGCTTAGATATCCATAGGACAATCACCCGATGGATTTTCTAAAGGTGGGGAGCATGTAATCCTCTTCCAAGGACGTACCATGGTACCAGTGTCACTTTAGGAGGAATTGTTGAGGGAGTTCCACACATCCCCTCTAGCGGTACATCCATGAGTGGAGAAGATGTACCAGGACCTCTGACGACGGCACTGGTGGCCGGTAATAATGAAAGAAATTGCAGAGTTTGTCTCTCGATGCCTCACTTGTTAGAAAGTGAAGGAAGAGCATCAGGTACCAGCAGGCTTGGTTTAGCCTTTAGAGGTCCCAGAGTTGAAGTGGGATGGGATATCCATGGACTTCATGACGGGTCTTCCACGTACATCCCAGGGACATGACTTGATTTGGGTGATCATCGACCGACTCACCAAGTCGTCCCATATTCTACTGATCAAAGAGCAAGGTTCAGTAGAGAGCTTGGGACACCTCTATGTGCAGGAGATTATGCGGCTACATAGATTACCCATGACGATTGTCTCTAATCATGATACAAGTTTTACTTTCCGGCTATGGAAGGGGTTGTAGGAGGCTTTCGAGATGCAACTTCGTTTGAGCACCGCCTTCCATCCTTAGACGGATGGTCAGACTGAGAAGACTATTCAGACCCTCAAGGACATTCTGCATGCTTGTGTCCTCAACTTCAGTCACATCTGTGAGGATCACTTTCCTTTGGTAGATTTTGTGTACAACAAAAGCTATCACGCCACTATTGGGATGACACCTTTTGAGGCGTTATATGGGAAACCTTACAGATCACCCTTGTTCTGGACTGACCCAGGGGAGTCAGCACTAGTGGGACCAGAGATGGTACAGGATACCATAGAGAATGTGCAGGTCATCTAGGAGTGGATTAAGACTACACAAAGCAGGCAGAAGTCGTATGCCGACAGGAGAAGGAGACCTCTAGAGTTCTAGGATGGCGACCACGTCTTTCTACGGGTCGCACCTTGACGATGTCTGCGGATATTTGGCAGAGGTGGAAAGTAATCTCTGAGGTTCATCAGACTATTTCAAGTCCTCATAAGAGTTGACGAGGTGGAATACCACTTAACTCTTCCACCTCAGTTGCACCGGGTGCATGACATCTTCCATGTATCCCTGCTGAGAAGATACATGCATGACCCTTCTCACATCATCAACCATGGTGAGCTAGATGTCGACGATGGGTTGAAGTTTACAGAGGTTCGAGTAGAGATTGAAGATCGATAGGAGTGGTTCCTTTGTGGATGGTCGATAACTTTGGTGCGCATTTTCTAGTAGCCCAGGAACCTCCAGGAGAGCACATGGGAGCGGGAGGCTCAGATGTGTGCTCAGTACCCCCACTTGTTCCCTTAGTTTGAGTTGTGGATTATAGGGATGTAAAGCCTGAGGTGGGGAGAATGTAAATACATTGAATTTCCATGTAATTTTTTTAAATATATTGGAATTTTACGAGTCCGCAAATTTTGACGGCGTGATATTCCGAGTCTCGGAGTTCCCGGAATGAATTTCTGAACTTTTTTCTGGTGCGTTCAAAAAACGTGTGAGAATTTTTTTCTTACTTTTGAACCGGTGCACAGAATTGAAATCTGAGGGCACCGTTGAACTCACAGCACTAGTATTCGCTTCAAAAGACTTTCACCTCGATGGAAGTTGGTCGATGGTGAAAGTTAGTTTTTGGGTTTTTCATGTTAGAATAAAATAAAAATAAAAGTGTATGACATTTTTATTTTTATTTGCAACACCCATGTGGGTGTTGGGTGGTGGGGTCCACTGGAACTAAGCCTCTATGTGGAAGTTGATTTGTGGGGACCACCAGACCTTAACCTCTCATGGGAGGTTATGGTGGTGGGGACCACCCGAACCATAACCTCCCATGACAGGTTATAGTGGTGGGGACCACCCGGGATTAAACCCCCTTTGAAAACCCCCTTTAATTGAGAGAAACCACTCAACCCCCTCTTTAATGTGCAAGAGCCTCTTGAGACTCTTCCACATTAGTTATGCCACCCACCATAATTAATGAAACTTTTTGAATTCTGTCAAAAAAATAGTAGATTTTATAATCTATTATTTTGGTACACTTTTCATTTTGGTGGATCCTTGGGAGAAAAACTATCCAATAAAGAACCACTTCTTCAAAAGAAGAACATGTTCTTCCAACAAAGAACGCTAACGAAGAACACCGAACCCGACTTCGACCTTTTTCCTCGAGACATCCTCCGACGTAGGATTTCTTCGACTATAACGAACTGACTTCCATATTTTCTCAATGATTCGTCTTCTTTCCCATGACTCCGTTGATGTATCAACCTGAGGTAGGGGGTTTATTTGCATGATAATACTTTCCTTGATTTCTTTTGCGGTTTGGGAAAGAGTCATTGTGAAGGTTGTAGAATTTTAAGTTCATTGTTCTTCTTTCTTTTTGAGCCAAATGCTACCACCCTAAAAGCGGAGGGTGTGAGTAAAACCAACATGGCTCGACCCTGCTTCCATTCATATTTGGTTTACTCTTCGAAATGGAGGAAGGTGATGAAGATGTTGAAGGCGACGAAGGAGACGGATCCTCCACCCACGGCCATTGCAACCCGCAGCGCTCCGACTTCCCGGCCGAACTGGCCCGTGCCCCTCACGGTGCCCCGGTCGTACCGGCCAGCGCCCCTCACAGCGCCTTAGACAAACCGGCCCACACCCCTCACAGTTTCACATCCGAACAAGCCCCCGCCCCTCGCGACGCCTTGACCAAACTAGCCCGTGCCCCTCACAACACCCCTACCAAAGCACCCCGCGCCTTTTGCGGCACCCCAACCGAACCAGACTGCGCCCCTCGCGGTTCCCCGACCGAACTTTCCCCATGCCCTTGCGGTGCCCCGGTCGAACTACCTCATGAAACCCGCAAGCTTTGCGGCCCCTCGTGGCCCTTGTGTCCTGCAAGATCTCCCAGCGGACTAGGCCGCATCACGGGTCAGGCCTGACCTAGCGGGTCAAGCCAGGTTGACCTGAATCGGGTTCACCCATGCAAGGTCGGGTTGGGTTGGTCCGACCGAGTCGGACCGGACCTGGGCCCACTATGACCTTTTACGCTCTTTTGGATATAACATTGGCACCGACCGTCCGTTTGATGAACTGTCAGTGGCGCTGGAAATCTTGGTGCTAGACAGTCCCTTTGAGTATACTTCACTAGAGTTCTGGTTTTTTTTTGACAAAAGAAGACGGATCCATTAATGATGGAGATCAGCAGAAATATAGGAGCATAACCACGAGGGAAAATGATTGAACCAAAGCAAATCCTCGTAAGGAGGGCCAATGCCTGCCATCTTGTGAGCGGCTTCATTCGCTTCCCTTCTAATAAATGAGAAATTGCAGAAATTGAAGCCTTGTCTCCGCGAGTGAATACACCGGATAATGGGGCCGAAAGGTTGAAGCCCGCCGTCAGTGAGATTGAAGCCCGCCGTCACCGGAAAAGTACAGTTTGGATCGAGCACGAATCCAACCGGGCCCCCAGGAGTAAATTGCTAATAACTCGCAGACCGGACGTCCGATTGATGCGCTGTCAGCTGCGTTGAGACCCCTCTGACATGGTGGACCTTTGAGATACTTCTTCATAGAACTTTGTGACAGTTAGAGTATCGACTAGTAGCTCGTGGAGTGGATCCTCATAGAGACGAGTGAGTGTAGTGTGGAGACCTAGTAGCTGGCTAAGACCTGACGTTTTCTGGCCATTTCGACTCATAGTGACTTGACTAGCCTAGTGGGGAGTGCCTTGGTGTCGCAGAAGACCCACAGTGCAGAGCGCCTTGGTGTTGCGGCAAACCCACGGTACTCGACAGGAGGAGTACCTCAGTAGGATACAAGGGGGAGCGCGCTTGGTGACGCGCCAGACCCACGGTGGGGAGCGTTCTTGGTGACGTGGCATATCCACAGAACTCAATAAGAGGAGTACATCAGCCTTACAAGGTTTGTGGGAAGCGCGCTTGGTGTCGTGGCATGCCCACTGTATTCGATAGAGGAGGAGTTCTCCAGCAGCCGAGGTTTCGACAATGTGAATAGGGATGTTACTTGATACTACCCACCTAGAATAAAATCCTGGTTTGAGTTGAGTTATTTTTTCTGTGTTTTCCTCATGATTAAGATGGATCACTTGATAACATAGGTATATGTGTGTGAATATACCTATGTAGGGTTATCTGTTAATTTCATTATTTTTGGTTTATACTTGGTGGATTTTGTGGGACCTTGAGGGTCTCGGGGTCCCTACTGAGTATCATTACACTCACCCATGCATGGGCTATGCCCGCACCATGTTGTGTTGGATGCAGATGATGGACAACGCTCACTGAGGCTGAGAGTAACAGGACTGGATGATACCTGGAGGTGGACCATACGAAATGTGGGTACACAGAAGAGATGATCAGATGTGGAGTGCTAAGAAGACGATCTGTACCTACCCTTCAGGTAGGAACCTCGGAGGACGATCCAGTAGCTATCTTCCCTTATCTTTCAGTTGTATTGTATCACTGTTGTACTTGTACTTTTCAGTTGGGCTTGTATTCTAGCCCCTTTTACTTTCAGCACTCTTTTGTTATACAGTTTACTTAGTGTTTCGTCCAGCTGTGTGCTTTCTTGTGTGTGTGTTTATCGGTTATAAAGGTATTTATTTCCCTGTTTTAGGGAATTATTCCTTTGGTGCTAGTCTCTAGCCCCTTTCCTATGGACGGTGGGCTTGGGGTAGTCATGGAATGGGCCTCGGGGGACGAGTCGTGACACGAAACTCATGAATTGAATAGTTGTAACTAATAATGATGTAAATGTTGAGTGGTTGATGGTGATCATATCATTTGTGGTAAAAGTAATCGAATACCAGCGATGGGTATAGTGGTTCTAAAATAATGAGAGGTTGTTCTATCCACATTTATTGTACCAGTTTTATGAGAATGTTTAGTTTAGCTTTGGGGAAGATAAATACTAGGTACAAATAATAATAAATAAGGATAAGGTTGTGTTCTCTTCAAATCAATGGGATCTATGTCTTAAAGTTCCTCATGTAAGAGTTTAAAATTATTATATAGGGTCAATTCGAAGTTAAATTGACTCATTTTTATATGAAAATTCTTTAGATGATCTTATCGGATATGGTACATTGAAAAAATGGCTATAATTGCGTTATTTCATGAGTGTCGTTTTTTGTTCAAGTTTATTCAGCATATGTTGTTCAAGAGAAAAGTTTATTTTAGAAAAATGATATATCAAGATGTATATATAATATAAATTATGAAAACAGGATATAAAATCATCCTATATAGATATTTGAAGGTTCATGTGATGGAGATATTCAAAACATCCTCCAGGTCAAACTCCCTAATATGTCCCAATTTCATTTTGGTCATTCTGGAGGCTAAGGGATTGGTTTATGGGGAAGAATAAACCAAGGGGAATTGTAGATAATTTTGTTTTACCATGTTTATATATAAGATAATTAAGATTATTTGGACCCTATGGAATAGGCAATGGGTTATTAATGTTGATAAGTTTTATGAGGAGTTAAATCATATTGATCACCATTCAAGATCTAAGAATATGGTGGATCCTGTCTTGGGGCCAGATGAAGTGGTTATTTATTCTAATGAAGATCAATAAGAATATATTGATAAGGAATAATTCAGTTTTGAAGAGGGTAGTGACCTAGACTTTCCTAAGATCCCAAATGTCACTTTTGGTCCATTTTTCCTCTAAATTCTATACTTATTAGTTTCTTGTGATTTAATGTCAATATAGGATCATTAGGTTGGTCTTACCCCCACAAATATGATTTTTATATTATTAAAAAATGTAGTAATAATGTCAAATCATTTCTTAATCCATATTGACCAATCTAAGCATCGAATATATCTAAGATAGATCGAATTAGATCACAAAAGATTTCAGGAGTTTTCTCATTGATTTTAATGCAAATTAGAATTATTTTTTCTTATTTTTTACCACCAGATAATAGATATGTCATTTTAATACCCATTATTTTAAATCATATCATGTGACACAAACATTTTATGGATACAACATTGATTCCTATTGATCAAAATCAACCAAGTGATCATTTTACCATGATTTTATGTCGATCCAAGTTTTTTTTCTTAGTAAGAGTCCCTTTTACATTATTTTTTACTTAACTCTAAATCAAAGGTACAAATTCCAATTTCAATCATACTAATAAATTTGGGTATCTAATCTATGGGCTAATGATTACTACACATTTTAAATTACATAAAGGTAATTTTACTAATATTTAATATCAATAAGAGACCATTTGGTTAGTTTTGACCACTACACACATGATTTTTACATTTTTTAAAAAATAACATTAATTTAAAATCATAACTTAAGATATACCAATAAATCCATGAATAATATGGATGAATGGTTAATTAAATCATATGAAATTTTATTTGAGGAATTTTCTCCTATATTTTCACATCAATCATACTTAATTTTATCAAATTTTGATTCCTTGATGGAATATATGTTATTTAAATAAAACTAAACAACATTACCTATCATTTTCAATCATACTAGGTGACACGAGAATCTAATGGAAGAAAAGTTTATTTCTATAAATAAAAAACTATATAATCATTCTCCCACAATTTAATGTCAATCCAAATGTTTTTTCTTGGTATTAAAACTTTTTATGTGATTTTTCACTTTACTTCAAATCTGACAGTAAAACACCAATTTTGATCATACCTAAACAATTATGTATCCAATCAAAATTTTGATGATTCCTATATATTTTAAATGACTAAAGATAATTTTACTAATATTTCATGTCAATTAGATCTTTTTTGGTTGGTTTTTACCCCTGCAAAAATGATTTTACCATTATTAAAAAACGGTAATAATATAAAATCATACCTTAATCCTTATTGGTCTATTATAGAATTTTATTGATATATAATTGATAAAAACATATCAAAAATTATTTTATAAATGTTATCCTAGGTTTTCACATAAATTAGAATTCATTTTCTCACTTTTATGTAAATGTAACTTACAATCATACTAAAAAATTTAGGTATCTGATCATTGTGGGAATGGTTCCTACAGATTTTAAATGACTTAAATATTATTTTCCTAAGATATCATTTTAATTAGATCAAATTTGGAATTTTTTTACCTCTAAAAACATGATTTTTCTATTATTAAAAAAATAGTAACAATTTCAAATCATACATTACTCCATTCCGATCAATCCAGGCATCGTGTTTATGTGTAGCTGATTCAAAAAATCACAAATTATTTAATGAATTCTCCCCTATATTTTCACATTAATCAGAATTTATTTTCTCATTTGGATATCCTAATGAGATATATGTAATTTTAGTTAAACTAATCAATGTTACCCATTATTATCCATTATACAGGGTGACATAAGCTTCTGATAGAGGTTTCATTGATTTCTACTAATCAAAAATGACTCAGTGGTTGTTATCAAATGATTTCATATCAGTACTTGTGTATTTTCATGGTATTAGATCCTTTACATGATTTTTCACTTACATCTATATCTAAGGGATAAACACCAATTTCAATCATACCATGAAATCCAAGTATCTTATTAACATTCCAATGATTCCTACATATTTTAAATTATAAAAAGATCATTATCCTAATATTTCATGTCAATCAGATAAAATTTGGTAAATTTTCAATCCCCAATTGTTCAGATTTCATTTTAATAAAAATTTAAATATTATTTCTGAATTTAAAAAATATAATAAAATAAAATGAGACATTTAATTTGAATGAGATACAAGATGAATGAAATGAAACACACCTACTAGATTTCATGCATCATATAAGACCATGGACACTACCTGCATCTAGTGTAGTAGAATACTACAAAAAATAAAAATTATGGATATAATAATAATGATTGTAATAAAAAAAAAATAAATTCAATATAGGCCTTTATTTTAGGATCCCTTACACCACCTCGATGCATATTCTCTTCTAGTTCTATGACCTCATCTAACAAATTCACATTTACCTCATTGAAATCATGCATCTATGACTCTAAATATATCACGTATTTTGTTATCCTGGTAAAATAAAGAGACAAAACCTATTTATAAATGCTAAAATCTATGAATAAACTATTACTAAAAAATTAAGGTTTTACTCACATGATTTTATTGAGTGTTTTTACTCAATAATGATCTATTTTTAATTAAAAAATATGAAGTAAAAGTAAGTACTTACAAAAAAATAATACTTTCTATAAATAAAATTGATGATAGAAAGAAGAAAATAAACTGAATACAAAATAAAAGTTTTCAATACAGTGAATTTTTGGTGAGAGAGAATGATGGCTTCCAAATATGGATTTTAATTTTTAAAAATTATTAATGGTACTTATATGATTAAATATGGGTTAAATGGTTTTTAAAATTCACCATAGGAATTTAAGGTTTGGTACTGAAAGGAAAAAAACTATTGGATCTAAAGAAAACAATCTAAAGAATGAGTTGATGTGTATACTTGTGGGATAATGTAATGGGGGATGAATAGAATGTTTCCACTCAATAAAAAATACATCAAATTTTTGTAATTCCATATAAATTAATACATAAACATACCTTACATTGAAGGACATATGCTAGTATTTCCAGAAATCCTAAATTATATAAAAATCTAATATGTTATATAAAACCATATGCCTATAAATATACAAAAAATTAACTTTAGTGGTATATAAAGTTCAAAAAATAATATCCAAACTATAATAGAACTGAATAAAAAACATCAATTTGAAACATTTGTAACTACCTTTAGAAATATGTGTTCCTAAATATTTGATTTATTCAATCATGTTTAAAAGGGTTGATTCAACCAATTAATCAAAAATGATTCATAGATTTCAATTTTCTTAACATAATTTATTTGAAGTTGTTTTGTTTAATAAAACTATTATATGTTTGGTCATTAGACATTTAATATGTAATATATATAAAAACATAGAGTATATAGTAATTGAAACATAAAAATAATAGAAATTAAAATACATAACATTTAATATGTATTTACGTTATATGAAGTATACATATCCTATATAAAATATTCCCATTCTAAGTTGATTTAAACCTAATATCAAAATACTAGAACAAATCAAAGGTAATTCTAGTGCATTTTCGATTGAAATGTAATATATAATTAAGTAAAAAAAATTAAATAAATAATACTTCCTCTATTTGAATAAAATTTTCAAACTACAAGAAAAGGTCAACCCTATAATATGTGAACATTTAAATAGATAATAAATTAATTAAATACATGGTAAAATTTAAGAAAAAAATAAACATATAGGAAAAAAATATATAGAAAAAAATATATGTCTCACAATATAAATTGCATAAATAGAAAAATGAAGGGTAAGAAAAAAAACAACAATGAAATCCAAACTGATATGTAACATAAGAAAAAACAATAATATTTATTCCATAACTTCTTTCCATGAGAGATAAAAATGGATAAAAAATTCTATTATTTTTCTAAAATAATACAAAATCATGGATCAATAATGGAAGTTGGGTTGTTCAGAAATATAAAAGTATAAATCCATGTAAACAAGGAGATATATGAAGATGGATGCGAAATGAGATAAAAAAATTATAGTTTCAAATATTATTTTATAATTGGATATATTCACACTAAAATAATTATAAATTACATATCAATTCATATACAACAAGGAATGATTTATATATAGGCAATTAAATGTCCACTATAATAACCTACAACCAACTCAACTCTAAATTAAGTAACATAAAATAAAATATAAACAAATAACACTAAATCAATTTTAAGAAAATATTCATAATAAAAAATATATAAAACATCATCCTTGTATTATGTTAACATTTAAAGAGTCAATATAGAAAAAAAAACATGGTGAAATTTATGAAAATGAAAACAATGATCATAACATTAAAAATGATATAGAAAATTAAAAGTTATTATTCTGAATGAAGATATAAAGTGGAATAAAAAATATCGTCAAGATAATGAAACTGAAAATTAAACAGTATAACAATAATTTGTTTCTAAAAATGTAGATAAATAAATATAAAAATGATCCATAATAAGAATTTATTGTAAGAGGTTTGTGTGGTAAGATAACATACAAGAATTTTTTTGTTAATTTATGACTAGATTATATACTAAAAGGGAAATAATATGTATTCATACTACCTATTTCATGCATAAAGATACCTTAAAAATATAGTATAATATAATTTTTATAAACCCCAATAAATCATAAGTAATGATTAAAAACATTGAAGTTATATAAGAGAGAAAATAAAATCAACTTTGAGGGTGATGATGCTTGTTATTAAAATATTTAGGAAGATAAAAACTTTGTTAAGGGTGAGTTATTTATAAATTTATTATGTCTCTGTACATATAAATGGAACATCAAATACCATAGATCCTACCATATTAAGGAATCACATATACTCAAGTAACTTAGGGTTTATGGACTATGGAAGTGATTTTACATTAGATAATGTGTACCTTTAATGTTTAGGAGTGATCACGTTTCATAGAAAAGTAATTTTTTCTTTGAGGTACTTTATTAGGCAGTCAAAAATGGTAGTAGGAATATTGAACCATCATCAACAAATTATATATAAAATTATTATATGTTTCAATAAATTATATCTAACATAAAAACATGGAATGATAGAAATATAAATTATAAAACCATAATAATTTAAATAAATTTTGAACTAATATTTTAAATAAAATTAAACTAAATCAATAAAATTATTTTAAATATATATATATATATAATTTAAAATATAGAACATTAAAAAATTAAGCACTAAATTTCTAATTGTAACATACAAAAAAAGGCATTTTTTGGGGGACATGATTATAATTTCCCATTAAGGAAAATTTTGACCATAAAACATGAACATTTCATATAATAAATGGGTCAATTAGTATCAAATGTAGAATACATATAATTCCTACATGGTCATTATCAAAATAAAAAATCTGAAATAGGTTTTTTCCCTAATATATCAAGAATCACATATTTTAAATATCAAAATTAGGTTTTACCTATGATAGCATAACAAATACGAAAACCATGTGGAATATAGAGCATGTATCCCCACCCTAAGGGGATGTAAGAGAGTAGAGGTGGAGGTGGTGGATAGATTAGGGGTGGTGATAGAGAGTGGTAGTGGTGTCTCTAGAAGTTGGTGTGGTGATGGGGTAAGGAAGAGGAAACATGGACGGGTGGTAACTTCAATGGCTCCGACAATAGGTGAGGTGAGGGTGACAGACTATATGGGGGTGGGTATGCGTGGTTAGGGAAAGTTGTGATGACTCTAAAAGTGGGATTGGCGAGGTTGAGGGAGAATATGGGGTTGGGTAGTGCATGAGGCGAGGGAGGTGGCAAGATAGGTAGGGTATTTTTTTAGGTTTAGTGACCTGTATTGGTGGTCACTAATACTCGCTAGTAGTTACCTTCAAAGGTGGTCTCCCATTTCACTAGGCACAAAAACCTACTTTTCAGTAGTGTTATAGCTGTTAGACTTGTCGAAAAGTACCTGAAAGATTATATTAGAAGACATGGTTACAATGATAATGAACTAGTTTGTGGATTTATAGCAATGACATACATGGTATTGGAGTGTGAAAGTATATATGGATTTTAGAGGTTTTAAATGATCTTATTCATTCTTATTCTACCTTTGTAAGAGGTGTGAGGAGGTTTGAAATTGGTTGGAGGATATTGAGAAGAATTCCAGCCTAAATGTTTTGGAGTTTCCAATTTCATAGAAATTGAAAAGTCTATATATACATAGAGTTTATCTTTTAGATATGTAAGTGTTACTATGTTACTAAAAATGTAAAATAATAAGGAAATTTCAATACATAATGGTATCCAATATGATACATAAAGGTATCCATGTTGATATATATAGGTAACCAGATGTGATAATTTGAAATAGTCTGATATGAATAGGTAATCAATCCAACAAATAAAGGTCACCATGACTATGTGTAAAATTAGTTTTAAGAATTTTTAAATGTCCCAATATATAGTATAAATCCATGGAAATCTGTAAAGGTGACCAGTGATAAGTAAATTTCATAAAAATGGTAAATTATTTTACGTAATAGTACTCATGATATAATATATAAGGGTTGATGTAAACATGAAATATGGTAAAGGAAAACCACTCACAATGATATATAAAGGTTCATCGACCAAAACATTGATATGAAAGAGCTATATGGACTAAAAAATTAAAAAAAAATTAGCTTCACATTGATACATACAATTCATTTATACTAAAAATGATTTTTGTGATTCACAGTTATATATAAGGGTCATTTCATTGATAATATGACCATTAATGGATTATGATATACATTATCAGTCATAGAATATGAATGATAATGTGACAAGTAATGGATTTTGTCATTTCATTATAGATAGGTCCATAACATGATTTAAGGAGGACCATGTCATTATATATTAGTGATTGAAATACAAAATTTGGACAAAGAATGTGTATTTAGTAATTAACTAATATCATACTCTGAAGAATAATTCAATGTCGTGATCTGGCTGAGGAAGTATAATATCACATTGCAGTGAGGTATTTATTCCATAAAGAGGATATTTACATAATATCTTGTAGATTCTATTATAGTTTAAAACAAGGATATGACATAATATTTCAAAATTATATATTTTTTTAATTGTTATATTATGACCATATTAAAATTTTATCCATACTTGGCATGTTCATGGAGGATTATAGGAATGGGGATTGATCCCAACCATTGGATGAAAAGTTGAGTGCATAAAAATCATTATAAGAAACAAATTTTAGAAGTTTAATAGGGTGGATAGCATGAATAGAGTTAAATATCCAATTTAATGATATAATAAAAAAGGAGATGTTGAACATAGTGTCTTATCTTGTTCATAGAGAGAAAAAGTCTCATAGTGTACAAGAATTTCATTACTACATCTAGATGTTTAAGAATGAGATAAATAAGATAATTCATATATAGAATTATTTTTATCTATAGAAAGAATTGGTACGCCTATGATTTTATATAATACATATAATCAAACCACAAATTGAGGATTTGATGTTATTTGTAATTGAAGAATATTACAACAAAGTTATTATGAATACAGAATCTATTCGGAGATGAGGATGACAAAGGTTTTGGAAACTAATGTTGATCTGGAAGACAACTTCATGTTTGTAAAATATATTAGAGAACCCCATGTCTATAAATTGACCATGATTTCAATTATTCCATAGAGGATAAGGATATGGAGTATCCCTTTGATCAATAGTGTTTCATTATAAGACCTTGTAAGATAAGTGCACCTTGGGTAGAGTGAATGTGGCCTAAAAACATACATCCACTAAAAGTGAGTATAGTGGATTATGGTACACCAACACATCACTATGTGTATGATCCTTGGATTATCCCTTAGTGGTGAACCAAGTAAAATTTTTGTGTGTGCTTGGGTTTTAGTTTTCAGTATTTGTATTTATAATTCAGTGAGATTGGGAATAATAGAAATAGTTAGATATAAGATTTTCCTTCCAATAAAGGTCCAAGATAATAATATCCTATAGGACTAAAAGAATGGTAAAGGTTTAATTCAGTTTTCACCCAGACCCCCCACCCCCACCCCACCCCTTATGGTGTTTTAACTCAACTTTATCCCAATAAGCGGTATCAAAGAAAAACGTTTCTACCTTAATTTTTAATATTTAACTCTATTTTTGATTTGTTTCTCACTTGGATTCAATTATGAAGCCAACATTTTTACTAAATTTTATAGATGGAAAATGATATTTTTTTCATTTATATTGGATTATGGTAAAAAGATCATGAAATATATCCAATGAGATATTAATATGAGAAAACACTAGAATGAATACAAGATACAGAGACCCAAAAGATATATTTTAATGGTATATCCAATGATGTATTCAATAAAACTATTTATTATGCTAGTTCTTTTGATATTTGGACATTGTTGAAAAAGATATATGGAAAACCAATTGAAGAATATGATATTGTAGAGTATACATTCGGAGAAGGTTGTAAATATACAAATAATTATAAATAAATAAAAATCTAATGAATACTACCTTATGAAAAAGTTTTTGAATAAAAATGAAAAAAAAATACTCCTGGAAGACATAAACTCCAATTGAGGTGAACAATTATAATTATATTATTACATATGATTTTAAAAATGTTTTTTAAGAGGATTGAAAATACAAGAACTCAAAGTAACCCTTGAATATTTATAGAAGTTTGTATTCCAATGATGACTTGGTAATGAAATTAAGTTTCCAATCCATAGAATTCTCGTGTCATAATCAAGACAATATCCAATCTCTTTATGAGAAGGTGGATGAACTAGAGATTATTCATGGAGTGAATTATGAATTCATTTCAATTTTGGATTTAGTGAATCAAAAAATTAAATAAAAAAGATGTGTTCTTTGTTGGAAACATTATGAAATTGGGTTTATAGATGAAGGGTTAAATCAATCTACCTGGATAACATGCACATTAGTAGATAGAATCGATGGACATGGGGAAAGAACTAAAAAATAATTATCCCTCTTAAAATGTAACATTAATAGAGGATAAAATTTATAAAATAATATAAATAAAAGTTGGAAAATATGTATTCCTAAGTAAAGTACAAGGACATGATGATCAAGTATCTTGAATTAAAGTTAATGTTCTTGAAAAGAATAAAGAAGGTAATAACTCCTTCCATGGAAGTCTCAATAAGTGGAGTGTGTAAAGAAAGAAATCTATAATTAGTGAAAAATATAAAATTTAGTAAAAATTTGAATATAAAATCTCTAAAAGTGGGTATCTAAAAGTGATAATATTATATAATATTGAGGCATTCCATGAGTGTGTTTATATAATCCAAAGTACTCAATGGTAGAACAAAATCTACTTCATAAACATATCTACCAATACATGACTACATAAGGTATGAAATTAATGGGAGATGTTTTAGTTGTGCTAACCATTTATATTTATCTAAAAATTATATCAATAGAGGTGTTAAGGGTTCATAAGTAAATCCTAGACTCATATAAAGAATGGGAAGGGTATTTTCACTCGAATAAAGTTGTATAAAGTAGAAAAAAAGAACTACACTAGAAGAAAATAATATTGGATCTCAAAGAAGGGTTCACCAATAACGAATAATGGTCAACTAATAGAATCCATTAAGGAAAAATGAAAAATAATGAAGAAATAAGGTACTTCATCTATGAGAAAGATGGAATTAAACTTGAATAAAGACTCACCAAGGATGAAAATTTATGAGGTGGATCTAATAGAAGTATAACAGGAGAATCGTGAATAATGCCTTAGTGGTTTCAGAAAACATACTATAAGGAAAGAGGTGAATACTGGTCAAAGATACCTCCTATGGTGGAGTAAGCTTAATGAAAGATGCGGAGGGGTGAATCAAAAGAAGAAACATGTATTGGTGGTATTAGTATCACAATAAATACGAAACCCAAACCAATAAGGAATGATTCTAAATAATGTATTTGGAATTAAGTATATATAAGTGGTATCTCTCAAAGGAGAACCATTGTAAGTTTTTGGAATAAATTTATCTAAAAAATTTTAGTTTACCAAAACCAACCACATTTATCACCCTGAAGATGTTTGATAAGTACCCATTTCTCCAAGTATTTAAAAAAATACTTTTATTTAAATAGATACATATTTAAAGGGGGACATTGTCTATTGGATATGTTTATGATTAAAGGAGATAAATGAAACATGTGGGGTAAAATTTGTTACGGTAGTTAATTATTTATTGGTTTAAACAAAAAATATTAAATGGTATCAAGGTGTTATCTAACTAATGAAGTGGTTTTAGGAAAACAATTTGGATTTATAAGATTATTATAGAGTTTTATGTTGTGATGAAGAATTAAAAATTATGTGGAGCATGGTCTGGAATTAAAATTATGTAAAATCCTAATTTGAAATATTTCGTGGTATCAAGACTTATAAGATGATAAACAGATGATATTAGGACATGTGTAAAGTGGTTCTAAACCATAAAAAGAATGATAATACAACTTATATAAGGAGAACAAAAAATTATTAAATAAATGTTTATTTATTAACGAACAATAATTGTGGTCTAAAGTGATTATTTTTTCATGATATCAAATGAAACTGGAAAAAAAGTTTCATAACAAACAAGTTGTTTTTCTATAATGAAAATTTTCGCAACACTCAGAGATGTGAAATTAAAGCATTTAAGGGGATTTATGGATGCTTTTTCAAAGGTTTTTTTATCTTAATCTAGAAAATTAAAAGTACTATGAATAAATGAAGGGTCTTGGATATAAATTGGTACCATAAGTTCATCATGAACAACTGGTATCAACTAGTTTTACAAATTCTATGCCTCTGTTAATTCAAAATGTGGAATGACTCAGACAATTGGATCTTTAATTATTATTCACTAATGCACTTACATAAGTGAGTTTGAGATCACAATAATAATTATATAAAGAATTAAAATTTCAAGATATATGTATTTTTGGAAGTGGGTGAGTGACATGGAAAACATTGAGGTTATTGATTTAGAATCTTGTTTACTAAATCAATTTATAACTCAGTTAGCTTAAATAATTTTTAATGAACTATTTCTTGGTAATAAATTCACTCACTATAAAATTTTTAGTAAAATAAAAAATGAGATATGAAATGGTTTTAAACTTTATAGGTAAAAAATAAATAAATTTTTTATTCAACAAGCATTATCAAGGATAAAGTGAAAAAAATTGAACTTCCACGAGTGACTAATACTTCCAAAGGTTCAATAAATAAGTGGTTGGGATAGAATAAAGGATATAAGGTGGTAAATGGATCTATAAGATGAAGATTTGAAGATAGTTTGTAAGTTGTTAAAATAGTCTAATGTTTTCAAAGTTAAATGTAATTTTTTTGAAAGAGACAAAAATTTTTGATATCAACTAGTGGTATAAAGTAGGATATGAAGATGTTACTATTTTGGAAGATTATGATAGGGAACAATATCAAATGGAGTGTCTAAATTTTGTTTCTTGAGGTTGGGGATTATTTTTATACCCCAATAAATATTTTTTAGTGAATCTATAGCATATCTAGAGAATGATTTATTTTCAAAAGGGGGAGTAGATATTAGAAACTATCCCTTAGTAAATTATATGAAAAAGAGGAAGATAATTAAGAGAAAAAATGTGTTTATGTAGAAATTTTAATTATATTGACAAGGGGATGATCAAAATGCACCATAAATTTGTAAATTTATGTAAAGTATTTAGAGTAAAAAGGTATAGTATGATTTCTACAAGTATTATTCACAAATATAAAGGGGGTGAATATTGAAAGTATGAGGTATTTTATTGTATTTACTTCTAATAAGTGTCATATTTTTTGACATGTACACAAAGGAAGATATTAGAAGACAAGTTAACATGGATAACAAAGATATTTGAGGATTCATAACAATGACGTACATGGTTTTGGAGTGTGAAAGTATATTTTTATTTGATAGGTTATAAGTGAAAGTATTCATGATTATTCTGGCTTTGTAGGATGTTTAAGAAATTGGAAATTTTTTGGAGGAGGATGAGATGAATTTTTTTTGAAGGTTTTGGATTTTTTGAATTTAGGGAAATAAAAAGTTACATGTATACGTGAAGGTCATATTTTAAATATATAATGGTTACCATGGTTTTGGAGAAGATTTTCTAAATTTGGGAAATTATAATATAGTATGTTAACCAAGGAAATATGTAAAGGTAAACAAGATGATATGTGAACGTATAAAGTTACAAGAATTCAAGAACGTCCATTTTTTAAAGGTAATCAACAAAATATGTAAAGGTCACCAGAATAATTTATAATGGTATCTATAATAATTCATAAAATTACAAATATGTAATATTAATTTGAGAAAATTTGTAGTGGTAACTAGGGTTGTGAAAATATTATAAAAATAGTAAATTCACATAGATAAGGGTACTCATGAGACCATGTGTAAGGGTTGATCTTAACATGAAATCTCATAAAGTGGAAACATTAATTATGATGTGTTTGAGTACCTCAGTAGAGATATTGATATATAAGGGTTGTAAAAAATGAAAAAAATGAAATTTTTTAGATTCATAGTGATACATAAGGTATGCATAAACTGAATAAATGGAGAATTTTTTAGCTTCAAAGTGATATGTAATGATCATTTCCATGAGAAAGGGGTGACATATAAAAGTCATTTAAATAAAAAATACTTGATATGTAAGGGTAATTTCATTGATAATGGGACCATAAATTTTTTTTGAAATTCATTCTAAATTATAGAATATAAATGAAAATGAGATTATTCATGGATGTTGTAACACTGTGATAGAAAAGGTCATAGCATGAGGAGGACCAATCCATGATATTTCAGTGATTTAAATATGAAATTTGGTGGGATAATTTTTATTTGTTTATTTAATAATCATTATGACATGAAAAATAATGTAATTATATGATTTGGATAATGAAGTATTAGATCAAGTTATAGTGAGGAAGTCACACCATGAACAATTTATTTCCATCATATCCCATAGATTTTATTAGAGTTTAGAATAAGAAGATGTCATTATAATTCAAGAGATATACCCAGTTTAATAGGTATATTAGGAAAACATTAGATATGTGGTACAATTATAATGATTATAAATTATTATTGTATTGAGGATTGATCCCAATCATTGGATCAAAATTTGGGAGTATGGAAGTCTATAAAAAACTGCATGTAGCAGCTCTAGATGGGGGGGTCGCCTGAATAGGTGAAGAAGCCTTCACTGAAGTAGTTCACATAGGTAAAAAAGAGGGAGTGTTCCCTTGATTTAAAGTGTTTCTTTCCATAATCTTGTAAGGGTAGTGTGTTTTGGCATAGAGTGATTGTGACCTAAAAACACAGATCAATGAAAAGATACTATAACAGATTTCATTACACTGAATCATCATCATGTTTATGGTCATTAGATTATCCCTTTGTGTTGAACTAAGTAAATTCTATATGTTTCCTTGTTATTTACATTTTCATTTGTAATTACCTTTTGGGGATTTCAGTGTTATGAGAGATATTGAGATTAAACATGTTCTTTCCAATGATGGGACAAGATATGAAATACCTATGGGACTGAAATAAGAGAAAAGCTTTAATTCAGTCTTCACCCGGATTCACCAACCCCCTATTAAGGTGATTTTCTTTCAGATTGGTACCAAAACATATGATAAGTTAATTTATAAAAAAATGGATATATTTTAATTTTTTTTGTTTCATTTAATGTATTATGTTTATCCTATATTATTATCATTATTTTATTTATAAGATATAATCTATTTAATAAAATACAAAATATAACAGAAAACTTAAAAACGATCCATTTCTTAAAATTTAATTATTATATAAATTTAGATTATAATTTTATTACTATATTATAGTTATAAAACAATATTATTTTATTTATTTTATTTATTTATGTTTCATTTAATAAAAAAAGAGAAAGTACTAAAAAAATTATACATATAAAATATTATTTAAAATTTAATTACTATACAAATATAAATTATCATTTTAGTCGAATATTACATTTACAATACATTATTATTATTAGATATAATTCATTTATTAAAATAAACGAAACAAATAAAAAAATTTAAACATATGCAAACAAAATTTAATTATAATATTATTTGTAATTATAATTATAGGATAATATTATATTTATAACTCAATATTATTATTTTTATTATTTATAGGTGTAATTTTGTTAATAAAATAGAGGAAATAACTAAAAAAATAAAAAACTTACACAGTCGTTTATATTACATTACTTATTATATGAATACATATTACAATTTTAAAATTATATTATATTTATAATACATTGTTGTTATTTTATTTTATAGATGTAATTAATTATATAAAATATAAGAAACTACTAAAAATTTAAAACATATACAGTCTCATTTAATATTAATTATTTTATGAATATATATATTATAATTTGATAGGTATATTATATTTTACATACATTATTGATGTTATTATTTTTATTGTTTTAGTTTTTGTTTTTATTGTTGTTGTGAAGGAGATATGAACAAAATCCCTTTTTCATGAGATATAATTGGATATATCATGTTCAACAATAAGGGATATAATAAAGCATGAAAACATGTTACTACCTTGTGTCTAATCATAATGTAAAATTGGGATATAACATAAAGTGCCATTACGATATAGTCATTGTGTACAACTTACCATATCATAAGGTGTGGTACACATGCCACTTTCTTCAACACTCCTGGAAGTTAAACATTATTTGTTATCATTATAGTGAATATTCTACTTGTTTATCTATCATTAACTAGTCCTTTCATAAGACGAAATGAATGGGATATGTATTCATGAAAGAATTGCATGAATTGGTCGAGAGTTGGATTTGAAGCATAAATTATCTCAAATCGTATGAGTTAGTGTATGTACTATCAAGAAATGTACTTTAAGGATTAATAAAGGGTTATTCACCATGATAATGTGTCTAAGAAAGTATCCTTAGGCCTTGGAAGAAACTCCCTATCATGAACCAACACAGGTCGACCCTAAAACAGTAACCCGAGCCGATCCGTGGCAAGGCCTGAGAGTAGTTCCTAATCCTCCTGGGCTAGTGACAAACTCAAGGGCATCAAAAGATTAAAAATGGGAATTATTTTTCCCATGAAAATAAACTAATCAGTAGAAATAAATAGAACAATGAAAAAGAAATAAATGATAGGAAAAAATAAGGGACAATTAACAACACGACTAACTTTTCCATGACTAAGACTCCACCAAACTTCATGGGTTACTCTTCGATGTTGAAACCAAACAACTCACAAGAAGATCTGAACCAAGATGAAACCTAAAACATGAACTAAAATCAAGAAAACACTATATGAATGAGTATTAAAACATAGTAGGTAGGCCCAACTAATCTATTCCCAATTCACATCCTTTAAATAATGAAAGCATTGATTTCAGGTTTACAATATAGTCTATAAACATAGGTTTTTCCATAATTTACATATCAAAATAAACAAATAAAAACCCATTGACCTCAAACTTTTAAAACTAGGATCATTCAAGGTGATCAATAGGGGTTTTCAGAGGGGTTTGAAGAAGATAGAAGGGCCAAATAAGAAGCTTTCATTTTTATTAAAAAGGGAAAACATTTATTTTCTCAAAAATTCCTTCTTGAAACCTTTTAAACAAAACCGCACTTTCTCAATTTTCCAGAAGGACACTCAAATCCAAGGATAAGGGATTATAGTTCCACAAGGTGGGTAATGTCTAATGATACAAGTGTCAGAGCAACATGGGAATGCCTAGAAACTTAGAGGAAGACCATAACATACTATAAATGTGACTCATCCTGAAGGCATTCCCTACTCGATGACATCATAATTCCCTAACGCCCAACCATCACCCTACCTATCCTGGTCGAGGGTCTCAATCCCATAGTAATAATAACAAAATATCCCCTACTATGGGCCATTATCCAGTGTATAATCTAAACTAATGCAACAATCATTCTCAGTAGACCTCTTTGCAATGCTTGCTTCCCATGTATATTTCACACGAAGGTGTTCCATACAATTCAAAAAAAATTCATATACATATATAACCACATGCACCACAGAATCTAGAACCACTCCGGCCACCTCAAGGTTGGTCCCATGCCTTATAATAATTAACATATGAGGGGGGTCCCATACCGAGGACCTTCCCAACTCACAATCAACTAACTTGGTAGGATACCCAACTCAATTTGTGTTTTCTAAATAGCCATTTCAAAATGTAAAATGGGCCTTTATCTTTACAACATTTTACCATTTACCCAAAACACTTAGAAACCATTTCCAAAACATTAGCAAACATTATATTTATAATAACATGGAAAATGGGCCTTTAGACAAAGCTTTCACCAAAATTTTCCTAGGAAAATTTTTAAAGCCAAGTAAAACTCACAAAGCATACAAAAGTGAAAAATGGTATTTAATACTACTTACAATCCAACCCTCCTTTACAAATTCCAAATGGGCAGGCCAAAGGGGCATACTAACCAGCACTTAATGTGTGAAAATAAATTTAAATACTTAAATATCCACTTTGAACTTCACAAACATGTTTATAAAGAAAAAAAACCATGCCATAATAAATCACTAATCATTCTAAAGAGACAACCGAACAATTTTAAAGAAAAACACTTAGTGTTCACAACTTGACAAAAATGCACCACATATTAAAATCCTCTTTTAAAAATAATGCGCACCTCCAAACATTTATAAAACATAATTATAACTATTCATATTATTTAAAAAACTATTTAAAATTGTATAAAACAATTTTAAAATGTATCCCATAGCATTACACACACAAAACCCACTCAAAACCCTCTTTTAAACCCAATGCATGAGAAAACAAAATTAGAAACACCTTTCAAAAAATTCACACATTTTATAAAATAAAATTCACAATTTGTAAAGTACATTCAAGGAGAATAATAAAGGGGAACACTTAAAACCCATCCCATTTCTTTTTAGAAAACAAACATCAAGACACGCACACCACAAATACATTTCAAATTATTCTCGACACCACTTGAATATTTTATCAAACACCATTCACCCTTTATAAAACACAATTCAGAGACCCATCATGGGTTCACACATTATACACAACCCATCTCCTTTAAAAACGAATTTCAACACACACACACCTTATTCCCTTTCAAAAAAAATATCACCTCATAAATAATCCCTAGCATGTAACAAAAAGAAAAAAAAACATATTAAAATCATTAAACAGAGTCATGGAAAACTATTCAATCATCACGGCACGTGAAAAATGAATGAAATCCATGTATTTCTAAATTTAAATGGGAAACACAATAGGATCCTGCCTCAATTGATGAATAACCTCTTAAAAAAGGTTCAAAATTTCAAACACACATCATTAACAACCAAAGGATGATAAAAATAGCCCTATGAATCAAGTTGAACAAAAACATTTAGGTATTCAACCCTAAAAACAAAAACCTGCGCATCTAAGGTTTCACTAAAATAAAAATATCATCATAAGAACCCATAATCTGGGGAAGGAGGATGGAAACCCACCTAAGGGGTAAGTTGTTACTAGTGGAGGGGTGTGGCAATGAGGCCACACGCCGAAAAGGGGAGGTTGTGAGTTGGAGTGGCATGCCAGACAGAGGTTCACGACTGAAGGGGGATGGTGCGCCAGCGAGGCACATGACTAGAGAAGAGGGTGTGCCAACGAGGTACATGGTTGGAGACTGTCCAGTGGTAGCTGCCAGAATGGGAGGACCTACAAGGGGTGGTTGGTCGCGCACTATAGTAAGGTGGGAGAAGGTTGTGCACTATAGCAAGGGGGAAGTAAGAAGATTGGGTAAAAATACCCTAAAAAGTAATGAAAACCCTACCAAAAATAATAATAATCAAAATAATTATTATAATAATAATAATAGTTATATCTATAATAATAATAGTAATAATAATAAAAATATAAATATATTTTTTCAAACATAATAACATTAATACTAATAATATAACAATAACATTTATAATGATAGTAATAATAATAATAGTAAAACTCTTAGCCATAATAATAACTAATATTTATTTCAATTGTAATATTTGTAAAAATAATAATAATAATATTTTTTAGTAATTATATTATTATTGTTACCCGTGATAATAATATTATTTTTATTACGGTTTAAATATTGCCTTAGTTTTGATTTAATATTATTGATTTTAATATCACAGTCATGCAATCTACACATGACTCATGAGACCATGCACAGACCGTGTAGTAGATTTTTTCTAAACCAGAAGTGGTTACATGGGTACCTGGGCTGACAGCATGGATTTCCCTAACCATGTGGTGCCCGTGAACTGGACTAAATAATAATAATAATAATAAATTATAACATAATGATAAAAATAAAAATAACAATTCATTTCATTTCATCTTTAATAATAATAATAATTATAATAATGTGAATAATATTAATATCTATAATAATAACAATATTCTCCTAAATAGATTTATCAATACTTTTAATCCTATGTCACTTTTTATTATTCTATTTTAACTCTCATTTAATTATCCATTTAAATTTTTAGTTTATTTTTGGTTTTGGGAAGTTCTCACAGTCTCCAAACCATGCCATGCCTACACACCTAGTAACACCAAGCCTGAAACACTTATCTTTTAATAAAAATTCAAAAATTTAAACAATGAATTTACCTGAACCCCTACCCAATCCGGAACCAAGGAAAGAAATAAATCCCGAGTGTGTCAATTCTCCCCACCATAACGCTTTCCGCCACTGGAAGTCCATAACAAGGCCAAACCCTCAAAATTGAAACAGATTCCACTTTACAATTCATGGATATTACCAAAGAATGAAAATGAAGAGATCACAAAAACACCCTCAACTAGTGAAGCCATAACAAGAAGAACTCATGAGACCGATACGGGCTCCTCGTTAAGTGATACCCACCCCCAAAAGTTTCAACACCTCCAACTAATCGGTCCCAAAGACATTGGATCTTCACAACACTAAATCCTACCTCAAAACATTAACATCCCAAATATCACCAAGTGGAACACACACCATCCTAACACACCAAAAAACTCTCATCTCCATATTTACTCAAAGGAAAGACTTAGAATTGGGTGGTTCAGTACAAGGTTATCCACCACCAAACTGATACCAGGAATGGAGCTAAGGTAATCTCATGGGGAGGCCCGAATGGACTCCCCACCGTAATAAACAGTCCAAAAATAAGTTCAAGGAGAAACAAGATGGGTCTCCCCACTATAGAAACCAACAAAATAAGAAAAACTTGGGAACATCTTTACACGGACCAGACACCCACACCACAAGGGTAAGGGAGATTAGACGCCAACTAATCAGGAATCAAAACTATAACCATCAACACAAAAAATTCTACACCCTTGGAAGAACATAAATCATGCCACACTAAGGACATAAATTAAACACAGGTATATTTACACCACTTGGGTTTTCCTAACTATGCTCAAACTTCACTCTAGGACCTACGACTGGAGCTCTAATGACTAAAGCATCTCCTGCCTCACAGTTAGGATTTAAAAACCCCCAAATGAAACTTCACCTTCTAGTTCAACATGAAACCAAACCACTTTCCAAGCTAAACCAATAGACCGCAACGCACCCCAAGACTCACTCTAACTTAAAATGGAATTTTACCGCAATAGGGATATAGAAGATATACATGCATCATCATCTTTACCTAGAATAGGGAACAATGACGGGGAGGATACAAGGAGAAACACTTTCATCTAAAACCAAGATGTTCGTAATTATAGAAGGAAATATATGCTTTTTTCTCAACAAAATTCTTAAAAATCCCCACCACATCAACCTTTTCATTTAAAATAGAACACAATACTGTCAGAAGCCACTAAATGTGACGTCTACAATAAAGGGAAAACATCACAGAGAGAGGGATCTTAACCTAGGTCCCATCCATCATACGATTATTGAAAACAGCCACCACAACCTCTTACGACAAAAATCACCACCACATTTCCATTTTGAGAGGATTAACACAACCGAAAAAAATAATTAGGTATATTTGAGTTCCAATTTTTGTGATGGAAATACTTTCATTAATCAACTGGAGAGTTCACCAGTGAGGATTTCACTCATGACCACATCCTGAACAACATTAATTCTTTATGTGGTTTCACTCTAGCCAAATAGAAGAAACCAAGGACCCAACCAAATTGTTCCATTGGCTTAAGAAGGAATTTTCAAAACAAACTTTATAATTAGAAAAAACCCAAATGATCCACAAGGGGGAAACTAGTACATATGGGGGACTTAGTCATATGGTTGGAGGCTATATGCTAGTCACACCACCATCACGGAGAGCATTACAGGGTAATGCCCCCATCTCTACATGGATTTCCATGCCTTGAAAGCTCACTAAGGTCACTAACCAACTCCATTTTCATTTCCCAGTAAAAATCAATCCACAAGAACCAAATACACTGATCACCCATACATCCCATGGTAACCAGAGGTTCAAAATAGTAAGGGTTCATGACATCCTTCCAATTACTACTCCTCGAATACTGACAATCCTACTCCCACTAACTTGACATCCTCAAATAAAAATGGGTTCTCTAAAAATCAAGGTCTACAAAAGAGACACCATGATATGATATCATTTTATCTTGAACCAACCCAGGTAGAGCCGGAATTGGTCACCCGAGCCGATTTGTGGCAAGGCTCGAGAGGCATTTCTGATCCTCTCGGACAGGCAACAAGAGACAGAAAATAAAAAGTGTACAAATGGGAATGATTTCTCCCAAAGAAAATAAACTAAGAAGTAGATATAAATCAAAAAACACAAAATAAATAAATGATAGGAAAAAAGAAAGTATGATCCACAACACGACTAACATATCGACAACTAAGACTCCACATAACTCTATGGGTTACTCTCTAATGCTAAAACCAAACATCACCCAAGGATATCCGAACCAATCTGAAACCTATAGTAGGAATTAAAAACCAGAAAACACTATAGGCATGAGTATTAAAACTTAGTAGCTAGGCTCTACTAATCTATTCCTAATGAATATCATTTAAATAAATAAAACATTGATTTTAGGTTTGAAATGTAGTCTATAAACATAGGGTTTTCCATAATTTAAATTTCAATATAATCAAATCAAAGCCCATTTCCCTCACATTTTTAAAACCAATCTCATTCAAGAACATTAGGCGGGGTTCTTAAAGGGGTGAGAAGAAGAAATAAGTTCCAAATAAGAAGCTACCAATATTATTAAAAGGGAAAAAATTTATTTTCTCAAAAATTCATTCTTGAAAACTTTTAAACAAAAATTTATTTCAAAACATTCCAGAAGGACATGAAAATCTAGGAACAGGGGTGTGCAGTTCCATAAGGATGGAAATGGATAAAAATACAGCTGTCAGAGCAACATGGGAACACTTGGGAACTCAGAGGAACACCGGAACATACTATACATGTGACTCATTCTAAAGGAATTCCCTACTAAATGACATCATAATGCCCTAATTCCTTACCATCTACCTACCTGGACTAGTCTAGGGGCCTAATCCCATATCAAAAATAACAAAATATCCCCCTGTTATAGGCCACTAGCCAGTGTGTAACCTAAACTAGTGCATCAATCATTCTTAGTATACCTCTTTGTTATGCTAGGTTACCATTTATATTTCACAAGGGGGTGTTCCATAAAATTCAAATAACAAGTCATATATATATATATAACCACACACACTACATAAACTAGAACCACCCTGGCCACCTCAAGTTTTGTCCCCTGCCTTAAAATAATTAACATACGAGGGAGGTCCCATACTAGGGACCCTCCCAAAACATGATCAACAAACTTGGTAGGAAACCCAAAACAAGGGGGGGTTATCCAAATAGCCATTTAAAAATGTCAAATGGGCCATTATCTTCACAACATTTAACCATTTTCCAAAAACACTTAGAAGCCATTTCCAAAACATTACCAAACAACATTTTTATAATAACGTTTCCAAATGGGCCTCTAGACCAAGTTTCGCCAAAAAGTGCCCAATCTCATTTTAAAGCCAAGTACAAAAAACAAAAAGCATAAAAAAGTGCCAAATGGGATTTAATACTACTTAAAATCCAACCCTATTTTACAAACACCAAATATACTAGGCCAAAGGGTCACGCCAACAAGAACTTAATGTGAAAAAATCCATTTAAAGACTTAAATCATCACTTTGAACTTCACAAATGGGTTTATAAAAACAAACCAAACCACGCCATAATAAATCACTAATAATTTTAAAGATCAAATTGGTCCATTTTAAAGAAAAACACATAGTGTTCACAAATTCACAAAAAAAAATCCACCGCTTGTTAAAATTCATTTTTAAAAATCATGCACACCAGTAAACATTTCCAAAAAATAATTATCACTATTCATATTATTTAATAAAACAATTATAAATTTATAAAACAATTTTAAAAAGTATCTCACGGATTTACACAGACAAAAACCACTCAAAAACCTCTTTTAAACCCAATGTATAACAAAACCAATTAGAAACTCCTTTTACACCATTCACACATTTTATAAAATCACATAAACAATTTATTAAGTACATTCAAGGAGCCTAATAAAGGGGGTCACTTAAAATCCAACCCATTTATTTTTAGAAAACCAACATCAAGCCACACAATCTGCAAATACATTTCAAATCATTCTCCACACCACCTATATATTTTATTAAACACCGTAAACCCTTTATAAAACACAATTAAGATACCCATCATGGGTTCTCACATGATACACAACCCATATCCTTTGAAAACCCACTTTTCAACACACGCACACCTAAATACCTTTCAGAAACACATTTTTCACCTCATATATAACCCATATCATGTAAACAAGATGAAAAATAAGACAATTAAAATCATTAAACAAGGTCATGGATAACTATTTAATCTTCAAGGAGAGGTAAAATAAAAGAAATCAATGTATTTTTTAATTTAAAGGGTCAACGCAAACAGCTCCTACATAAATTGAAAAGGGACCTCCCAAAAACGGTGCTAAATTTCAAACGCAACTCATTTCTACCCAAAGTATTCTAAAACTAACCATAAGAATCAAATTAAACACAAAGTATTTGGTATTCAACCATAAAAACTAAAAACTGAGCATCTAGGGTTTTGCTAATACAAAAATATCATCATAAGAACCCTAAATCGGGGTAAGGAAGACGGGAGACCACTGGAGGGGGAAGCAGTTTCCAGAGGAGGGGTGTGTTAGTGAGGCTGCATAACAGAAAGGGGAGGTTGTGAGTTAGAGTGGTGCACCAGAAAGAGGCTCGTGGTCAAAGGAGGATGGTTCACCAGCGTGGTGCATGGCTAGAGAAGAGGGTTCACCGATGAGGCAAGCAATCAGAGACTGTCTCGATGTGGCCACCAAAATGGGAGGACCTACGCAGGGTGGTTGTTCATGCACTACAGCAAGGGGGGAGATGGTTTTACACTAAAACAACGTGGAAAGGAGAAGATATGGTAAAAAATACCCTAAAAACTAATGAAAACACTATCAATAATAATAATAAGAAAAATAATTATCATAATAATAATATTTATATCTATAATAATAATAGTAATAATAATAATATAACAATATTTTTTAATAAACATAATAACATTAATACTAATAATATAAAAATAACACTCATAATGATAGTAATAATAATAATAGTTAAACTCTTAATTGTATTACTAACTAAAATTCATTTCAATTATAATATTTGTAATAACAAGAATAATAACAATAATATCCATTTATAAAAATAATATTATTATTATCTGTGATAATATTATTAGTATTATTATTACAGTTTAAAATATGCCATAGTTTTAATTTAATTTTATTGATTTAAATACTGCAACTATGAGGTTAGTGCACAACTCAAGATACTGTGTGCAGACCTTGTGTTATCTTCTATCTAAATCAGAATCAGTCACACAGGTACCCGGGATGATAGCACAGCTTCCACTAACTTTTTGGTTCCCACGCACTGGCCTAAATAATAATAATATTATTATTAAATTATAACATAATGATAAAAATAATAATAATTCTATTCATTTCATCTTTATAAATAATAATGCTAATAATTTTTTTTTAATAATATCATTTCTTAATATTAATAACGATAATAATAATAATATTTCAATGAATAGTTTTATCAAAACTTGTATTCATACATAATTTTTTATTATTTTATATTAACTCTCATTTCATTATTCTTTTAAATTTTTATATTATTTATAGTGTTGGGAAGTTCACACGGTGTCCAAACTATGCCCTGCCCATGCACGTGGTACCGCTAAGCCTGAAACACTTGGCTTTCAACAAAAATTAGAAAATTTAAACAATGACTTCCCCCGAACCCCGACCCGAGCTGTAACCAAAGAAAACAACAAACCTGAGTGTGACACTCCCCTACCCATATATCTCTTATCTTTCCTCCTTTACATTATGAGGCACTAGCGTCCCATGGATGGTGGATGATCCCATTTGAACATTGAGAAATTAAATAACCAATGGATACCTCTATAGGACATATGTCATTATACTACCTCTGCTATGATCTTCATCAATCATGGATGAAGATTTAATATTTTGTAAACAACATTGTAAGGTAAAAAATCAAAATTTATTCATTTATAGTGTGCATGGTTTCATTTAAGGATGATCTTAATATGGGTTTCTTTAATTTCTTCCACTTTATCAAACAAATTTTTCTAGATCCTTCAAACCCCACTAGTCATATAAAAACCTTACCATGTCTTTAGATTATTGAAAATAAGTTGAGCAATGATGTTTTTTCAAAATAATATATCCTTTTATGATACTTATTGTAAAATATGATTCAGAAATTTGTTCTCATTAATTTATTAATAACTTACGATATGGGATATTATAATTAGTGACTTAATTTAAAACATTTTCTTTGTATTATACATAGAATTAAACTCCCATGTATCATATTTTATGATTACACAACACCATGTTTTTCAAAAATATATTATTGTATCACCATTAAGATATTGAAGCATATTGTAAAAATCAATATGATACATAAGAATCTACATTTACATATCAAATCATACTATATTATATGGATATTAGTCCTAAAATATGATAGATAGTTCATAAATTTTTTAATAATCATTGACATATCTATCATAGATTATGATTTCCATGGGATTATTAAATATTATTTGTATTATATTCAAAAATTGGGCCTCAATTGTTAAATATGACATATTTTCAAAAAAAAAACTTTAAATTCATTTATTAAATGAATTATATTATTTATAAATTATTTATAAATAATGATAAAAGGAATTTTTCTTATATCTGCTAATTTATCGTGTCTATAAATTAATTAATTATAAAAAGTTTATAATTAATTAATTTAATATTTATGAAATCATTATTAATAAACATTCCATAATATTAAATATTAATATTAAAAAAAAAATTACCAAATTTTATGGCATACCTTATGGCCTATAAAAAATGTTTATTTAGGAATCATAAGGGTAATTTATGAAGTATTTATAAATTGAAAAATAATTTTAGAATTCAACTGTTTATATTTTAAGATTATGAATTGTTCATGATACTTAATTTAAATTATTTAAATTAAATTCCTTATTTTCGATATTATTTAAAACATTTCAAAAATATTTTTCATGGTTTATTTGATCCAAGTTCTAATAATTTAGATTAGGTAAATATTTTAAATAAATATAAAATATTTATATTTCATTTGATATCATATATTTAATGTGAAATTCTATATAATGAATAATATATAAGACTTCATATTATGAATTTAATATAAAGTGTTTATATTCCAGATTATGGAATGTATAAAACGAATAGATACAATTATAAAGTGTTTATGACTAGCTTGGATTTATTAACAATTCATAAATATTTATCTCATGTTTAAATATGTAAATTTTCCATTTATTTAATATTTATTCGAAATATTATTCATTATTATAATTTTTTTATATAATGAAAATCTTTATGCTTTAGTTTAACTATTAAAATTCATTGAAATATTACCATACATGCATCTAAGAAGTTTCATTTGAGGTATGATAATTGATTTAATTTCCATCTACCAAGACTTAAGTTTGTAACTAAAGTTATTAGCTTGAATTTATTAATTGTATATATTTTATACACATTAGGTATTAGATTTATAATGAATTGTAATCTCTCTTGAGTAAAGTATCCAGCAGCATAGCGACTTTGGGTTGGACTTCCCACTATCTTGGAGGCTTATGCCTTATTCTAGAAAGGTGGAGCTGGACTATTTATGGCTCTAGGATTACTCATTTGGGTATTTATACTTTTATATAATAAAAAACCTTTACATGAAAAGTTTATATACGTTATTCATGATATGAATTTTGATATGTGTAAATATTTTAGCTTATATTTTTGGGTGAGTAACATAAAATGTGAGTTGTGTAAATATTTACACATCAATATGTTTTGAACGTATTGATTTGTTAAGAGGAATGGGATTCAAAACTAAAATCATTAAAATCATAAATACATAATAGTAATAACAAGAGATAATATGTTGAGATTAAATCCCCTTCAAAATACTATGTTTCATATAGTTTCTAAATAGTCACTTGTCCAGATAGAAATAATTTATTAGAAGTTCCCCTAATCGTTATGTTCTCATGGATTATATTTTGTAAGGAAATAAAGTAATGAGGTGATCATAACTGTTAGGTGTCCTGTTCTTAGAGTTTTCTTTTAGTTTACACTTAATTAGGAAACCCTGACCATTTTGATACTAAATTAATAAAGTTGAGTTAATATATATATGATGGGTTTGGATAAATCATTATCCACTTTTCTATCCAAGAGTCATATATTATAGGATTGAAAATGGTTTTCTACTAGATATATTCATTGATTTGATACATTATACTCAATGTAAGTCATGATGAAATATAGATCGTGGCCCTCTAAAGGGTATGATGAGTTCAAAAGGATTAATCATTTTACTAAGATCCTATTTAATATAATTCATTATTAAATTTTTACAATAAATGATATTAATCATATAAAAGATTTTATTATAGATAAATAACATCATAATCATTATACATACCTTTGAGTTCAATATTATAGGAAGTTAAATATTAATGTAATAAATTTATATGATTGGTAACATATGAAATGTTTTTAAGTATTGAAAAATTATATGTGTTAGAGAAACACCTTCCTAATAAAACCATGTGTTGAAGTTGTTCAATAGGTGAATCAAGATTCTTATGATAAGAATAGAATGATTCACTTAGAGTTATTATGAATTATTCTATTTAAGGAATTAGTTATCTTTCCTTTGATAGAGATGCTCTGACAAGTTGGATAAAGTCAAGAAATGTTTACTCTATTATTCTCAAAGTGTTGAGGATAGATGAACTAGGTATATGATGTCTAGATTTTGGTGATGTATAGATAGTATAAGTGGGTATAAGTTCAAACTAATATAAGAAAAGTAAGATGTAAATTCCAAAAAAAATCTTCAAGTAGTAGGTTAAGGTATTTTTAACATAATGGTGTTATTAAGGAGTAATTATTCCATATAAATAACTTTTTAGGATACATTAAGGGGTTTATAAAACTCCATGTAATTTATATGTCATGTTTCAATGTTATAAAAACTAATTATTTGGTTTTAAAGTGTATATGATGCCAACTATATGATTTTCAAGTGTTGTAAATATATATGTGAGTTCAAAATAATTTAAATAATTAATAGAGAATATAGTTTGTATTGAATTGATGAAGCAATTAATTGTCACATCATATATTATAAAGAAAAATAATAAATCAATAACAATTAAATATAAATAAAAAATGCGTATAATTATGTCACTTATCTTATATGATAATAGATGTTATTCATTTACAAAGTGTTTTTATGAATAACATGAGAATAAATACACAGGTTTTATGATTCATCGTATTCTATAACATGTTTTGAACCATGAAGTTTACAATATGGAGTGTCGTACAATATATATTTGGTATATTATGGGTGTGTATATCATATTTTGCATCCCCTTTTACCTGAGGTTAGTGTGATACCTAACATGACAACTATCATTCTTTCATACCTTTCATACGCAAGCCTTAAGGCTTAGATAATTTGGGAGTCATTGGATATGTTTTTAATTATGTCATCAATTGGAGATCATCCAAGATGGAATTTTTCCTCCCATATGAAATTTATGACATTTGGGCTATCAATAGAGATAGACCTAGTAGTGTGAAACCACACCTAGATAGTATATATAAAGTGAATATTTATTCATATGAGGGGTATGTGGCATGTTCATTCATAAATGTTAATGACATGTGATGTATTCATCGACTTGGTAGGTATATGCTTAGATAATTGAGAATGTACGAGTTTTATAGATGGGATTGACATTTCAATTTCCTGTGTTCACTTGATGTCTTGGATAAAGGGAATTTTTGAGAATTCATGCTATCATGTGATGTGGAAGGTGGACATAGGTATAGATATACAAGTGTTTGATAGAGATTTTGGTATATCTCTTTATAGATTGATTGTCATTGATTCTTTTCTATAGTATTACCTTTGTTTACATGTATAGATCTAGTTATTCATATTGTTTTCAATGTTGAAAAGTCCCATGGGGTTACACTTTTTGGTTACCTAGATTGGGATTTTGTTTGACTGGGAGAGTTACTCTAAAAGTGTTTTAGATTTTATCAAAAAGAGTTTTTGGATGAGTTTCCACATGGTATTTTATATGAAGTGATACATGTTGAAGTTGATGATAGATTTCCAAAAGTTTTTTGAAATATATCAAAAATAGTTTTGGATATTATTTCACAAGTTAGTATATATAATATGATATAAAGTGAAATAACGTGTAAGTATTTTAGGATTTAGTGAAAGTGGGAGGTTATAGTAGATATTCGCTATATACCTATATGCATGAGATACAATTGACTATATTGTATTAAATGATAGGGGATATCATAAAGCATGTAAACATACTACTTATTGTTGTCCAATCAGTGTATACGATTGGGCCATATCATAAGTTCTCATTGGCATACACATGTATTTTATAACTTTCATATCATAAGGCATTGAATACATGCTAGTATCTTTGATACTCATTAAGGGTGAATATTAATTTTTGGTGTTATAGTAAATTACCAACACATTTATCTATCACTAATTATTCAATTCATAAGATGAAATAAATGGAAAATAAATTAACATAAGAATTTCATGAATTGAATAAGAGTTATATAAAATGCATGCAATAACTAGTAACATATTATTTAATTCATGTATAGTTCATAATCATCATTGAAGGATTTATAAAGGTTCATTCACCATGATATGGTGTCTAAGAAAGTATCTTCAATCCTCAACATAAACTTCCCTACTCATTGATCTCTTGTCCTGCCACTACATCACGAGTTTCTAGCATGTTGTGGTGGGTGGAGGATCTCACTCAAATATCAAGAGATTCAAAAACCCATTGATACCTTTGGAGGAGGGATGTATTATAAATACCTCTACCATGATCTTCATCAAGAATGGATAGAGATTAATGTAATTTATATCAATAGTTTAAGGTATACATTCATTTTTTCTTCATTTACAATGTGCATGGTTTCATTTATTCTTTCATGGTAGATCTCAGTATGAGTTTCCTTAATTAATTCCACTTCATATAATAATTATTGTTAAATCCTACAAATCCTATTAGATGAAAGGGTTTTGGGAGGGTAGACTATTCTTTTTTTAATACTTTTTCACAACTATTTATTTTTCTCTCAAGTTAAAATTCTTCATTCTAGAGATTTCATGGGGATGGAAGGAGAGTTGATGAAAGTGCATGACTTAGTCATGTCTACATAAACAAATGAAGTCATGAGCTAGGAATAAAATTATTAGTTTCTTATGTACCTTTTTATTACTTCGTGTTTGTTATCATATATGTGTGTAATTTCTTACAATTTTTTGATGGTGTAAACTCATTATAGTTCATGTATTCACTGTAAAATTTGTTTTCATTAATAAATTTTTTGATGGATATGGATTGGGTGACCAAGAAATGTCTTGATCCATTTCAGGTCATTATTATTATTATCATCATCATAGTTTTTTATTAGAGTTTATAGCTATTACAACCATTATTATTATTTATTATTATTATTAATATTTTTTTAATAAAATAAAAAAAGTAACTAAAAAATTGAAATATTTTGAAATATTTTTTAAATTAAATTTTTTTTGTATATTAATTATAATATTAAAATAATTTTATATTTATAATACATTAGTATTATTATTTTCTTTTTAAGATACAATTCATTTAAAAAAATATAAGAAAATACTAACACTATTGAATTTATTTAGTTATCATATGAATTTAAATTATAATTTTAGAATTATATCAAATTTAATAACACATTATTGTTCATATTATAATTATTTTTTGTTATAATATATTTAATAAAATATAAGAAAAAACTAAAAAATGAAACACGTACACTTTTTAAAATTTAATTATTATAATTTTAGAAGTATAATATATTTTTAATACATTATTAATATTTTTTGATTTATTTTTTAGATATAATTTGACTATTACAAAATAATAAACACTTTAAAAAATTAAAACATGAATTTTTAAAAAAAAATTATTTTTTGAATTAGCGTTATTATTTTATATTTTTTTTAATAATAATTTATTTTTATTATCACTTTATTCTTTATAGATAATTATTTTAATAAAATGGAAGAAAGAATTAAATTTTTTAAAACATATTCAGTTTTTTCATAATTAATTTAATTTTAATAGGAATATACATGTTAATTTTAGAGTTATATTATAGTAACAATAAATTATTATTATTTTATTTATTTGATATAATTAATTTAAAAAATTGATGAAAAAAATTAAAAAATCTAAAACATATACAATATTTTATTATTAATTAAATTACTATGTAGATATAGATTATATATAAAGAATTATATTATATTTATTATAATTTATTATAATTTTTGGTATTTTAGATAAAATTCATTTAATAAAATAAAATAAATAACTAAAAAATTAAAACATATATAATCCTTTTTTTAATTTATATGAATTAACTATTGATAAAAACATTTGTTTTATTTTTTGATATAATGGAATCTACAATATTGTGTAGCGGACGATACAATTTAATTAAACTATTTTTTGTTGCTTAATAATGTTAGGATCACTTTGGGATAATCACACAGAGATTGGGTGAATCGATGTGGGATGATTGTTTATCACTTTAAACATTTATCCTATTTTATACCTTTATCACCTGTTTAGTGAATGGTTTTGTTTTCTTTTTCTCCTGTAGTTAGAAATCATTCACATAAAATAATAAACCACAAATAACACCACGATTTTTTAATGGTATTTTCCTCCAATGTTGATTACTAAATCCCTGGTTTATACTGGTTATCATCCCAATAACACATGGATTTTATTTTATTACCAAGAAAAGAACATGCAAGGGTAAGACCATGAACCGGTTCTCCTAGAAATAGCTAGGTACAATGTAATATTTATCAATGAATCACAAGATTATAGGATATCTACCTTTCCCTTCTGAAGTTATTATAAATGTATAAAAATTCTATAACAATATACACTGATGAATTTCAATCAACTTCCTCTATATGTAGTAACTTGTTGGACTACCTTGGATTCAACAATCAAGAGAATTTTCACAAAAATTCATTATAAAAGGTTTTCATCTTATTTTCCTTCAATCCTAATAATAGGAATATAATATATACGAAAAAACTTATAATTACTCGATAAATAATAGTATTAATTATAATTTTATCATTTCTTCTCAATTATTATTGGTGTAGAAAAAAAACTTGCAATTGAATTATACTTCACTATCAATATTATTTTTGGAAAAATATTCTTTCAAAATCTCAATGAAACTTGTTTCATACAATTTTAATAAGAAATCAATATTTTAAGTGTTGTGGATCTTCCTTGTGAACTTTCTCAATTTAATTATTGTATTTTTCACATACACTACATTTATGAGTGTTCCTTTTTTTATATTAGTATTCAAGAAGGTGTGCATATCCACCCCCAGTTCTCTTCCTCTGTATAATTACTTGTATGAAATACTTGATTCCTCTTAATGTAATAGATTACTTGTTGTATTATTGGATTCACACAACCCTAGATGGATCCCTCAAACTTTGATAAAATATTTTCATTATGTAATAGTGTAAATACAATGAGACGCTATTGTCTTCTTCATGTAAACCATAATCATTCATCGAATGGGAAATATTATAGGGTAATTTTTTATTAAAATAAGTGATAGGAACCACTTATACTCATAGTTAAGTGGATCTTGGAACATTTTCACGCTAATGATAGTGCATAACTTCCTCTTTGTGAATCAAAGTGGCATACAATTTCTTTGGTTTTCATGATTGAAAAACAAGATCTCTTTGAGAATCATCAAGAATATATTAGTCTCATGTGTTCTTGTTTTATATGTTATAATAACCTACTTTTCCCAATCTATTCACTAACTTTAATTCCAAGTTTCATGTCATGGGGAATATTATTGTTGAGTCAACGATGATTTTAATTTCACAAAATCATTTAGTATTCAAAACTTTTGAATGTGGGTTCCCCTCTTATTTTTTGATTATGATGTGGATCAAGAAATATTTTTATAGTTGGCTTCTTACTTCATGAGTTTTAACTCACCTTCATGAGATTATATCACATGCATCACATGGAATGCATTCAGATATATGAATTCATAACTGTATCTTAATTTTTATCCTATGAAGAATGAACAACACTGATGGATCTAATCAGGTAACCATAGTTAGTGATCTTTTATAATGTTTGTGGGTAATTTCATATGGGTAGATTGGGTGTAAAGGTAAACTAAAGGTTGAAGATGATGCACTGGTTTGATCATAAGATTGAGATTAGCCTCATTGTGTGGCTTGTGTTATATGCATACTTTTTAAACACATGAACAATGTTTGTATTCATCTCTCATCCCACATTGATGTTGCGAACAATTTGAATCCATTTTATAAACAATACTGCATCATCATCCCCTCTAGAAGACACTATTATTGAAACGTGTAACACATTTTCACACACACGCCCATCATTGGGCCATGCCACACCTTTGTGTGATCCCTCAGTAACCCTACAGGCTCTATGTACCCCCCAATTATCATGTAATCCCCCTTTCTACTCCATATAGGTTTTATGGAACCACCTTACACTATGTTGTCTTTCTTGGTGGTCTCTACTTCTTGGTTGACCCTGATACCATAGGTGTGGGGTTGAGCTTTCCTAGTTAGTTAGCTTGGTTGGTTACATTTTTTAGTTAATTCCAATTCTTATACATAGTGAAAACTATGTATAGACACCACGATAAGTCTTCCCTAAATTATTCTTAAAAATTCCTCAATGGATTATTCAATTCTTCTCATGAAAATGGTAATTATTTTTTCTTGTACTTCAATTAATTACACATGTAAATAAATATTTTCATGTTATTATTCAAAGTTCTTCACTTGTTATAGACAATGTATTAACCCCTAGGAACTGTTCTGTAAACATGTAGGCCATATCATCAATTTTTAGAGTTAATTTAGTTCATTCAAAATATAATATGTGAGATTTGAACTTATTAGGGATGGATCTTTTTCAACCACCTCATAAAAAATATAATATATAACCTTTGAACTTCCCAAGGATGGATCTTCTTCAACAACATTATTGGGATCTCTAAAAGTATTCCAAGCAATTATTCTTGTTAAATACATATTGAAACTAAATTTATGTATCACTTAATAACTCATTGAAAAATAGATAAGCATGAAGTAATATATTAAAATACAATTGAATGGGTAAAAAATTACACTCATTGGGTGAACACTTCAGAATAATACCTTAAATATTTAATACTAATTAGATTTATTAATATAGAATAATAAGTGACCCCAATCACCAAAAAATCATATCCAATTGGTGAATCGTTCTAGAAAATATATATTTATTAAAAACCCAAATATAATTGTGTTTTATCCAAAATATCATCTAAAAAATTATCATACATCATATATATATATAGTTGGGGGCTTACCTAAGAGTTAAATTCACCCTGTAATTCTTCACTAGACAAGCATTCAAATCCTCAAAGACCCCTTTTAGGAGGGATTAATCAAGAAATATATGACATAAATAGGGGTACACATTGTGATAATGAATATATGTAGGAATTAGGAAACATGGAAGGGACCATATTGATGGCATGGTGCGATGAGAAGGTGGTGTAGCATAGAAATATATAGGCGTCACTAGGTGGGTGGATCAAAAGAGAAATCAGTGTGTTTATGTTTATCAACTGGCCCTTTAACCAAGTGAGTTTATGATGTTTGATTGCTGGGTGACCTATTATATTATTATCAATTTATTGTAACTAGTTATATGGTACAACGTGACTTGGCATGTTCTATAGAAAGGTGTCATGAAGGCATAGGTTGTCATGCCTTCTTATCAGGGGCGGTGCAACTACCAGACTAGATATATGATGTCATTATTACTAAGAGGGAGAAACATGATAGAATATTGGATTCATGGTGTGATGTTTTCTACTCTTTAGGGCCTTTGGTTCATCTACTCCAAATAGACTTAAGCCAACTTTTAGTTGGGCCTTGAAGATATCAACATCATGGGCCTTCAGGGTATAAAATATGTAATAAAATAAGTCCAGTGAATGTTTGTTAATCATTATTAGAAGGGATGGGGCACGACCCACTAGAGTTCCTGGGATTGTGTATTCTGTGAGGTCTGTAATCCGTTACCAAATATATATATATATATATATATTCAATTTTAAATAATTAATTAAAAATTATTAGTGTACTTATATAAATATATTTTAATATATTTTATTATTGATACATAATAATAAATATTGTCATATTTTTTTATACAGAATCCCCCAACCCCATAAAAATATTGCTTTCTGAACATAGCATGCCCCTCATCGGAGTAAGTAATAAACCCCCAGTGTTGAATATGATTAAATAAAAAACTCAGTAAAACGGAACACCCAATTATGATTTTTTCAATTTAACTTTTTAAATTTCGTTTTATATATAAATAAACTCACATTAATTTTTGTATATGATGATATAAATTTTATTTATATATATACATTAATTTTATTAAAATTAAATATATATATTAAAATATTGTGGCTTTTATTATATAATATATAATTATAAATATATTTCTAATTTCATTAAGATATAACATCATATTTATTATTAATTATATTTAAACAAAATTTGTATTTGTTGATAATAAATTATTAATCATCAATATATATGTGTATATACATACCTGAGTGTGTGTGTATAATTATTTAAATTATATTTTAAGGTAAAATTTTCTATTTAATATGATTTCATATGTGTGTGTGTGTGTTATTTGGAAAAAAATGATTGGACGTTCAGTGTAACGATAATTGTAACATAAAAATAAAGTGAAAATGCATAAATAAATGAACACAAGATATAAGATGGAAAAACTCCTCAAATTAAAATGCATAAAAACCACGAAAAAATAGAATAATCCTACTATGGTAAAAATGGGTTCATAATCTATCTCAATATTACAATGAGAAAACACTCAAAATATTCTATCTTGAATAAATTGGGTAACACATCAAAAATAAAACTCAAATACTATACTATAATCATGATATTTTGAATCTCAAAGTAGATGATTTCTTGATAGGGGAGATCCTGTTTTTATAGGGAATATACACCCCCTGTCCCCCTCACTCCTTAACCAAATTAAAGGAGTCTAATTTAAAAGGGGTGTTGTTTCCCTTTCACCAAATTTAAGGGGAATCTATTTCTTTTTTTTAATTTTTCAAAAGTATAATAATATATATATATATATATAATTTAGAAAATTTATTGAGAACCAATAAAATATTCATGAAAAATTTTTATATAAAAAATATGTTACTTAAATCCCTACAATGCTGCTTGAGGATCTACACCATATAAAATTACAATTTTTAATTAACATCATTTGAAAATCTTCTAAATTTTATTTTAGAAATTTTTTTCTCATGTTCACAATTCCATCCTGCACTAAATATTGAACAAAATGATATTTTATC
Organism: Viscum album; assembly: GCA_963277665.1. Classification (NCBI taxonomy): domain Eukaryota; kingdom Viridiplantae; phylum Streptophyta; class Magnoliopsida; order Santalales; family Viscaceae; genus Viscum; species Viscum album. The sequence continues at coordinate 998,685,830 of OY728138.1, read as the reverse complement.
CTAAAATAAATTGTCCGAGAATAAGAATATGAATTACCTGCAATGTGCATGGTGCTATAAATGTTATAAAACAATAGAATCATCTCATATATGTTCTTGAACTCCTATAAAAAACTTTTTTTCATATTTTCCTCTTAGTGTGATTGTGTAGTATCTATGTACTCTACCTCAGTTGTGAATAAAACCTTAACTATCTATATATTTTAAACCTAGTTCATATATCATCCTATAAGAGTAAACATATAACCGATAGTGAATTTACACTAGCCATAATCTCTTATGAAATATGAATCAAAATAGCATCTGATAGTAAAATATGATCCTCTATAACATTATATAGAATTTGAGGTCTCCTTGATGTATCTCTGCAACCTCTTCACTATATTCTAATATTACCATCCTGGATTCTCTATGTAGAAACTAATTGCTCTCATTGCATGGGAAATGACTTTTTTAGAATAAACCATAGTAAACATCAGACTCTCCACTATTAATACATACGGTACCCAAGATTTATATTTCCTCGCTGCTTCACTGTTAGGATTCATCTTAGAGGATAATATGAAATTAATAGGAAGAGGGGTATAGATTGGATTATTATCTTTTATATTGAATTATTTCAATAAATTCATAAAGTAATTATTCTTTGATAGATAAATATTCCCATTATTTATATCTTGGTAAATCTATATCCCCATAATCATGTTTTCTAGTACAAATTCCTTCATATTCAAATCACTAGCCAACTATGCCTTTATATTTTAGATCTGGTCATTATTGGGTCATTAAAACAATATGTAATCCACATATAATAGAATAATGATAAAATAACTACAATCTGAACCCTTAAAATATTAATAAGGATCGGAATGAGGTTATTTATATCTAAGGATCATGATATAGGAATAAAATATGTTATTCCAACACCATGAAACCAAATTGAGACATTATATATATTTTTTCAACATTCAAACAAATTTATATTTACCCTATTCTGTAAAACCTTATATTTTGATAATATTGATTTCTTTATCAATGTAACCATGGGGAAAAATTTTCTTTTCAACTAACTTATCTATATATGTGTAATCTATATGAAGCACAATTTTCTAGAACTACCTAAATAGTCATTAGTCTATATTAGGAGAATATATTTCATTCACATGAATACCTTCATTCTAAGTATATCCTTTGACCACCAGTCTCTCATAATATCTCTACACCTAAACTTTTACATCCTATTTGATCTTAAATACCCATTTGTTTCTAATATCCTCCCTTTAATGAGATAATGGAAATAGATCCCAAGTATTGTTCTTGTTCATGTCTTCAAGTTCCTCATACATCACCACCATCCATGAGGATACATCTAGACTCAGGGTCACCTACACCAAAGAATATGGATCTTCATATTATTTCAATAATCAGTATACAATATTTATCTTAGTGACATTGTATGAGTGCTATATTTGTGATATTTTCTCATGATTTGACTTTTCTAGTCCAGAATCAACCGGTTCTTGATCATCGTTCTATTATAATTCCTTATAGGAAACAAATTATTCATTTAATTATTCATTTAATTATTCATTTAACGTGACAGTTGTTGTTTCTATGTTATAATTCTCCAAATCTCCACCAATCATCATTAATACCATGTATTCTACTGATGATAAGTCTAGGAGAAAGGGGTACCACAAATGATATCCCTTCAGACTACCAATGTATTCCAAGAAGAAACATTCCTTGTATCTTGAATCAAAATTCAATATTTACTTATCATTAAACAATGCATATAAATGACTTTAAAATGAATAAAAATTAGAATATTAAGAATTTTTACTATCGCAAATATCAATTTGTTTCTTTATAATAATCACTAGTAAAGGATATTGATTGATAAAATAATAGATAGACTTTATGAATTTTATCTAGAATGTCTTGAAAACTCTTCTAATCTTCAACATGGACATTTTTCTAAACAAGATGGTCCTTTTCATGAAATTTGTCACTAGATTCATTTGAGGAGTGTATGTCATCCAGAAATTTCTATTGAAGACTTCCTATTGAAAAAAAATATCAATATTGTCTCTTTAATATTATTATCCATTTTTACTCCTCAAAAACATGATCTTATTTTTAGTTTTTAGATCCTTGTACAGTTTGAATGTTTTTAATTCATCAAAAACATTTGTCTTCCTCTTGATTGGGTACACCCAATATCAAATTGAATAATCATCAATGAATGATACAAATTATATTTCTCCTATCTAGTATATAACCAATTCATGGAAAAAATAGAAATGGATCAACTATATGATCTCTTTGATCCTCTTCATTGACTTCCCAAACTAAAAATTATTTTTTGTACACAAAACACAATGCCCAAAAAATGGTAATGATACATTTTTAAGAATAAGAAGAAACTTATGATAATAAAGAATCTTTATTACTCATTAGGCTATATAAACAAGATTCGGATTCCATGACATCCTCAATACTACCACCAAGGTAGTTTTTTTGATAAACATATCTTCCTTCTTGTAAATTTCACCCATAAGAATGAACAACTGATTTAATATATTCCCTGCCTTCATCACCATAAGAACACCCATCATAATCTTCATCATTCCTTATTTAATGTGAGTATTTTGTCTTATGTCATTAAATTTTCATTAAGACTACATGTTCTTGTTTTGTCCCTTAATAAGGCATGCTCTTTATATGGTTTGAATTATACTATCCTAAATCTGCAGTTTGATGGTACTGAATCCAATGATCTTTAATGTGTGATCATGTCATAGGTACAAAAGTCCTTATAAGACAGGTTCAAACTAATCAAACCATTCTCATTAATATATTATTTATCATGTTTCCCTTAATTCAATTATACATGCATCATTAAGAGGATGTATATTTCCAGTACCTATCACCGCTTTACTAACTATTATGTCTTAATTATTAGAAATACAAAACACACTTCCTTGAGAGTTATTTCTACCACTCTTCTTATTCAAACATTACTTATTAATATTCCCCTTCCTTACACAATTTTAACATGTGATATTTTTATTCTGTATCTTCAATTTGTTCTTTATATGATCATATCTTCCACTTGAACTACACTCAATTGTTCTTACTCTTTCCATTTACAGAGCCTCCTCATGGTATGATTTTATCTATTTGTATTCCTTGTTCTTAAATAGATTTTATTCTTTAATAAATGTAACTAAAACATCATTTAAGAAAAATATAATTACCCTAATCATAAAATATTATAGATGGTGTCTTATTTATTACATTTTCATAAGATATAATGAATCATATCTCGAAGGACCGAGTAGTTTAGTAGTCTTACTAAAGAAGATACATATTGGAATCATACATTAATTTTAAAACATATAATAAAAAATATATTTTATTTATAAATTCATTATTCCCCTTACAATATCCCTACATATATATCATAAAATACATCCTCATATCCTCAGGAAAATAAAACATAAGAAATGGGTGATCTCAGTTTCTCATTAAGGGTAAGCGTATGGAAAAAGATATGAATAAATATGTAGTAATAATTATGGAAAGTTAAATAAATTAAATACATTCGATTTAATCAATAATGTTAGAATAATATGGTATTAATAAATGATGATCAAATAATTCCATAAAAATAATCACATGAACATGAAACTAAACCATGGATATTCGAACTAATTGAATAATCGCATGGAATATCAATAATTGAATTCCTAATGTTGGAATGAATAATAATGGTAATCTAAAAAACATATTTTCTAGGCCTCATTCAAAGACATATAATACCTTTGAGGCTTCTTGCTAAGAAATAAAATATCATTCAGTCTTTGTGAAAATACATCAATTAAAATGGGTAAGACCTTGGCCAAAACCATATCAAATTTATCTCTTGAGACCTACCGATGCATCGAGGGGATATATTATACCAGGATCCACCCATCACTACTAGTCCAAATCATTCCTCATATATCAAATAATTGATTTTATTCATGAATCAATATTCCTTATCATAAAATATCCATATTGATTAAAGGATATAGATTTATCAATATGTCCCTAGCTAATCAAATAACTTTCAAATTAACAACTATATTTAAAATAGTATATAGTTTAGAAAATAATAATATACATCACAAAATAATAATTATATTTAAGTGAAAAGTAATTTCAGATGAAAAATAATCACAAGAAAGTCATTGTTTCAAGATAAAACTAACAATCACAAAAGAAAGTTAGATTGTATGATAAATTTTACCACTTAATACATTTCAAGAAAAATATAATTGGGTTAAATTATTAAAATTTAAACTTAAAATATCATTAAGTGTGAATGAATCATGATATTATGTATCAAGAATGGATTTATATACAACACATTAAAGTGAATTGGTTCATAATTAAAAATAAGTCTCAATGGAATATAAACTAGGGTGAAATCCCTTACCTCGCGCTTCTTTTTGATTGAACATTATTTAACATACTATATAGTGGTTTTAAACATGTTATTAACTTACACCAGATTTGTATTACTATTTATAATATCATATCTGATTATTTTATAACACCTTATCACATGTTCATTTCTAATATTTTATTATTTTCATTGTTTTTGGTATTAATTTCCTTATTTTTTTACGCATGTTTTGAAATTAAAGATACAGTTATTGCGCATATAATATAGTTTAATCATATCTAGAATAATAATAATGAAATAATTATCATATTTTTACTTCAATTTTAATTTTAAAACCAATCATGAAATATGTTTTTGAAAAATGAATAATATTATGATCATAGAGAAGGTAGGTCGTACATACACATGAGTAACATTCCAATTTTACAATGATCATTACAAAAAGAATGTAAGTAATATATAATATTTATAGAATGATCATAATATCATATTTACTATATTATATACTTGTATATATTATCAATGTGTTCTGGTGATGAAAAGAGAGTCACATCGCATTGTGAAAGTGGTAGTCCACACGTACATGAATGATGTTATCATCTTTAAGTGAGTAGAAAAGTAATAAATAAAAAGATATATTATATTTACATAATGATAAATATTTCATTGATATAATAATTATGTCATTTAAATCATATATAATCATTAAATTTATCCTTATCACCTTCCATGTAAATATTTACTAAAAGATGAATCACATCATTTCGTGAGGATGTAGTCCACTGTATACACTAGTGATGTTATCATATCTCATACGAAATGTGTTAGATCCAAAAGGGTCTTAGATACTCTAATAGGGGGTTGAATCATGGTATATATATTCTTTAAAAAATTCTTCCTGCCCACTGGATCTTGACTTATTTATTATGAGTTTCACTTTATTTTTATTCTTAAGTGTTTATGCTTATATTATTCTTTCCTTATTTATATAATGATGTTGAACTAAAAGTAAAAAAGGAAAAAATCACAAGGAAAAGCATATTTTACTTGGTTTACCCCCATAGTGATACATCCAAGGAGAATACAATGGTGATGTGCTGATGTACCAAGTCCACTAAGACTCACTTCCAAATTACAAGGTTTGGGTTAGATCACTTTTATGCCCAGGCTCCCTACCTTTATAATGTTTTGGGTCAAATCATGGCTTTCCCAAGGGTCACTCTCTAACTCCCTTTCTAGGGATAATTATCAAAGAAAGAATCACGTTCTTATAAGTCCTTTTATCACTGCTCTAGAAGGGATCCACTCATAGTTTATGGACATGTATGCTTCTTCATTTTCATTAATGAACACATCCTCAGTTGTAGATAAATTCTCTGATTAAGTAACTTTTTATCCATAGATGAAATATACTTTTCATCACACTATTAGTTTGTGTAAATTGCTTTTGTGAAATATTTTAGTCCCTTCATGAACTTCCTTTATCCCTCTGTGAACTGTCTTGTATCCTTCATGAACTTTGTTAAACCACGTGGCATGAGTGATTCGCAAAATCCTATTTCTTCATGAACTACCCCTACTTCGTTGAAGGATGATACTTAATAGACCACCTCTAATATGTAGTCCCTTTTCATTTGTGGGATATAGATCCCAATAAAACCCTTACGCAAACGTTTCCCTTGAAATACTTCACCCTTCACAGAATCCTCCCTTGCGAACTCTTCTCCTTCATGGAATTATCCCTCATGAACTATTTCGGACTTCATCAAATTCTTCCTAGAATTGTGATCTTTTATAATGAAATTCACACTACTTAATGATATTATTATAGGTCTTTATATAGGAAAATACATCTTCAAAACCCTCTAATACATATTACCCAAAACTCTGTTATGGTACAACCTTCAACGTGAACTGCTATGCGGTCCACATAGCACATTGATCCTTTACAGCAACGAATGCCTTATATAAATGAAAATCCCTTTACAGGTCCTTGAATCACCACCTCTTAACCACAAATTACAATACACTTATGAACGGTTATACTCTCATAAAATATGAACCTCTCAAAAACTGATTTCCCTATGTGGTCTATGTAGCACAATTTGCAGTCTTCATAGCACTACTATACGGAAATTCTTCCTTTTCTAGTTTTCCATCACCATTCTTTATACCTGCTTTATAGTCCACGAACTATTCTTTGTGGTCCGCAAACTATTCTTCGCAATCTCCTTTAAAAAAATGATCATTTTTAAAAAAATAAACTCTCGACTTTGAGGCTGAAAAAAAATACAAACATTGGGAAACTATGCCACCTTAAACATCTACTTTGTAAAAACCAACCATGTTAATTCGTAGTCATATGGATTTTTCAACAAACACAATCACCCCAAGAACACTAAAATTGAACCTTGAGAGATTTTTTCCCAACAAAATGGAGGGTAAAAAAAGATATATTTGATATAGTGACACCAAATGTATAAATATGTTATAAATATCAAATATATATATATATACTTTATATCCGTCATCATACCCAACCATGATAGGTGGGAATATAAGAATAAATTACATCATTTCATGAGGTAGTAGTCCTCCGTACACACGAACGATGATTTCATAAACCATTTGATGGAAATAGAGATTGTTATAGGTCATTACCTTTTTATAAAAACATCTCAGTATATTTAATATACTTAGTTTATTATATCATCATTTTTTAATTAAAATTTAATGATTTGGAGGAATAAATAAAATAATGATGCTTGTTGAATAACATAACCACTTCTTTGGGTATCCTACTTAGGTATGCACTAAAGTCTCCAAAGGTTGGATTTATTCCAAAAATAAATCATATATGATGAGATTATGGAAGTTGGGAATTGATTTGGAAGGGTTTAGTTGGATAAAATTTCTTGAGATGTGTGAGTAAGTGAGGGGAGTGAGTTACCTTGTATAATTTAGGAGGGGTGGAATTTTTATAAATACACAAAAGTATTAATTATTGGGAGGTCATACACACCTCATGTTCCTAAAAAATAGATTTATAATACATTTTAGGGGTTATTTGGTCTATTAACACCTCCACATCACAAAATAAAAACATTTTGATTGTTTTATCACTTATTCTTTAGGATTACTCAATTTTACCCTTTTAGTTTTTTACCACGGTAACTTTTATATTTTTATTTACAGTGGTAATTTATACTTTAAGTCTAAAATTAAAATTAGAATTATTAAATAATTTATAAATTATTATTATAAATATGAAATAAAAAAATTTAGATAAAATTAATTTTAATACAAACACATGTAATGGGAAAAACCTCATTTTAACATTAATCGTGGTAATTAATTTTAACTATTTTCACTAATAATTATGTTAAAAAATTATGTTGAACTTATTATATAATATAAATATATTTTATTCCAAATATAGAATCCTTTTTTACAAATTAAATGAACATAATTGAAAATAATAATATAAAATTAATCCCACATATGCGATGAGAACATTGATTTTTCAAAAGAAAATGTTCAAAAGTTTACTACGTTTTTATATAAAAATTCAATATAAAAATTATTAAAATAGGATAAATTGAATTAATTGATATAAAATTGAACTAATATTACTTTAAAACAAAGTAAAAATATAATTTAACATTATAAATAATATAAAAAGGGTAGTTTTTAATTAAAATTCAGTATTTTCTATTATTCATAAAACATTTTTCACAAAAACACAAAAATTAAACATAAGATAATTTTTATATTGTGATTTAAAAAATAAAGTTTATTTTTTCAAATAAATTTTCTAAAATCTATAAAAATTAATTTTAAATTGTGTTCCCAAAACATGAATAAGTCATTTTTTATAAAAATACAGCTTTTTATAAAAAAATTATTTTAAATGCTTATTATTTTATATCTAATAAATGAATACCAAATCAACATTTGTAAAAAATATATTTTTAATTTAGTTAATCTTATTTATATCCTTTATTATAATGGTTATGTTATAACGATCACAATAAATAATAATATTTTAATAATAGGCTATGTTTCATTTGAACTTAGTGTTCTGTGTAATGAAAGAAAAACTCAGTGTTACATGTAATGCAAGATAAAATCTATGTTGCATGTTAGTCAATATATTGAGGATATTGAATTTATTTAAAAATAAATATATCATAATTTATAAGGGTGTTATATTTTCTTTTAATCTTGTTGTTGTGTGTCACATATGCTATCGAATACAGTGTTCTAATTTTAGAATTTCGAGGTTTTATATTCTCCCCACTATAAATAAATTATGTCCTTACAATTTAAACATGATTGAAGTTTTCATGGGTTTTATATTTAAAAATTATTTTTGTTTAAAATTCGCATTTTAAAAAGATTTAATAAAATATCATCTTAATAAGAGTGGAAATCAAGTACAAAGATCATATGGAATAACACATAACTAGGTTTTTACATAAGATAACATTGTTGGTAAGTGAAGATATGGACATATAAGAATATTGTAAATAATTATAGATAGAAATTGAGGTCTTTTATCAAAATAAATTTAATGATCAAGGGAATGTTTAGGGCATCAAAACCATAAATCTATAATGATTAAAAAGGTTGTCTGTTTTATCAGATATGAATGTAATAGGAAAAATAATTGTTTCAAGATACTATTCCTAATGTTTTGGAATTATTTTACTATATAAGAAAATAAGGAAATATACTAACTTGATATTTGTATACTTAATAATTATAATTTCATCCTTTGGTGTCACTTTGATAAATTTAAATTTCATCAATTACTCAAATAACTGCATAACCAAAATGAATTTCTTATGCCTAAATCATTCAAATTTAATTTTAATGGATTGTAATATCCATAATAGGATGATAATTAATTCCTTCTATCTCTAGTTATTATTTTGAAAATAATGTTCTTCATAGGTCATCCAATATGAATAAATCTTCATATGGTCAAGTAATAAATTAATCTCTAAAACCTCATCCAAAAATAAACTTAAACCATTTCATATATGGTTAACCTTATGAAAGATCCAAAATATTATGATCCAAAACACTAGAAATAAGGTTACTTAATTTTCAAAATAATGTTATCATTATTTAGTTCTATGTTAATTGGTAATATCCAATTTAATTTATCCATAACAATCATCTATTTATCCCAACATCATTATCTCAACATAAGGAACATATTAAGGGTTTTCCTTACATCAATCATGTGTTTTCCAAGAAGTTAAACATACCGCTGAATCATTTTTTTTCACCAGTACTGTTCAAAAATGATTTCAAATCTTTAAAAAACTACCGTACAATCCTTATAAATTTCAAAAATCTTATAAACATAATATCATTGATAAAATACTCAAATGAAATTATTCTTTAATCCAAACAAAATCACATTAATCATTCCACTTGATATGTGGTGATGGAATATGCTTAAACTTGATCTCGTAGATTCCTCTAATGTATATTCCCTTGACTCTTGGGGAATTCATTTACATAGTTCCCCATATCCTTATAGTTTAATAATTTAATATTATAAAATACTTTATTTACCATTCAATCACAATAATGGTTTCCTTTTTCTCTACACATATATCAAACTCCTTTTCCTTTTAATCATGTACCAATGTGTTTCTCCTTCCACTATTATCATATATTGAAAAAATACCAATTTCCCTTCTTACCTTTATCCATGTTTTTCTCTGTTATCCTCTTATCCTCTTTCTTACCTTAAAATTCATAAGAATTGTAGAATTGTTTTTCTAAATTTATAGCACATGATACCATTTCCTTGTATGATGAGAATGTTTAAATACTATTTTCCTTCAAAGTATTAGATTAATACAATAAAAAATAGTCAATCAATATATTTGGATTTCATATGTAGTCTACAAAATTCCCTATTAACCTCATAATATTAGCTTCATCCTTAGCAATAATTTCTACTTCTTTTTATCCTACACTTAATAATTGACTTTCCATATCCGCTTATTTCTCATAAGGAAAATATTTTTCCAATAATATTACCTTGAAATTGATACACTCTATACTTTATATTTTCTCTACATCCTTAGTGTTTTTAATTAATGGCCCCCATTGATCAAAATCTCATAAGAGACGATAAACTATCATGACAACTTTCTCCCTTTCACTACTACTTAGAGTGATAAATACCTTCTCTAATGAAAGTATCCATTACTTAGATAAAAATTAATTTTCAATCCCATATAATTATGGAGTTTTTTAATGCATGTATTGGTAAAAAATTGTTACACCTCATGGTAGATTAGTATTCTAATAGATACAGTGAAGTATATTACCTGTGACTAGAGTCATCTTTTCTAAGATGGTTATAATTTTACCAGTTTCAACTACCTCTCCAGATATAGTTTCATTATCTTTCCCAAGATGGAAATCCCTGAATGAATTATGTGCACTGGTTTAGATCCCATTTATAATATTAGGTTCTATTTCTAGACAATGGAATACATTACATTAGATAATAACATTATGAAACATAATGTAAAATCCAAAAACTATTGAAACACAAAAATTAAATTTGAAGAAATTATGCATAGATAATATCATAACCATAAACATGGTTTCATTGGATATATAATTATTTTAAAATCCTTCATAATGGTTTAAAAATAAAATGTGAATTATCCTAAGAATTTCCCCCCAGGAGTGTCACACCATGGGTGTAGTAAGACCTATTTTCATGCAGCAAGTGATGATCAACTCAAGAAAATTTTTCCATTTTTAGAGTTATTACCTTTGGTTACCTCTATTCCTTAACCATGTCCACTTACAGTATCACTATAAGGATTTATTTCTAGCTTAAATACATAATATCTTCCTTAAAAAAACTTTAGGATGTTCTTCTACACTTATCCTAAAAGATTATCATAGAGTTATGTACCCTATTTTTTGTTTTCCTAAATCTAGTTCCTTTGGTTTCTACTAAACTTTCTATAATACCAACTATAATGACCCCAAACCCAAAATCTAGGATCTGGTGTCATCATTATTACATTTTCCTTAGATATAAGAAATCACATCCTGAAGGACTGAAAAGTTTATTAGTATTGGTAAACTAGATACAGACTTGAATCACATTTACATTTGAAAACATATAAAAAAACAAATTATTTTCATTATAACACCATTTTAACACAAATAATATCCCCTTATATCAATAATAAAATACTTCTTGGTATCCTACGAAAGTAAAACATAAGAAAGGGGTGAGCTCAGATGCTCAGTAATGGTAAGAATATAGCAAAAGCTATAAATAAATAAGGATCAATCAATATGGTAAGGTAAATAAAAGAAACATAAGAAATTTAATGAATAAATAGAGAGTAATATTATAGGAATAAATTATTATAAAATAATTCCATATAAATAACCATAATTTCATGAAACTTAACCATATATATTCTATTAATTGAATAATCACATGAAATATCAATAACTAAATTCATAATATTATAATACATAAGGATTTACATATAAAACATTATTTTTCAGATGTGTTCCAAGAGATATTATACTATTTAGGCTTCTTTCCAAGAAAACTAATATCTTTGAGGCTTTATGTTAAGACATCTATATAAATGGATAAGGCCTCGGCCAAAACCATATCTGGTTTATCTCATGATACCTACCGATACATCAAGGGGATATACTATATCGGGACCCACCCATAATTATAGGTAAAAATAATTCCTAATATATCAAATAATCTGTTTAATTAATGAATCAATATTCTTTATCACCAAAAATCTATATTAAGTAAGGGATACATATTTATCAATATTTCCAAAATTAATCAAATAACTTTCAAAGTAAAAAACATATGTAAAAAGAGTATATAGTTAAATAAATAACGATATAAATCACAAAAGAATATGGATATTTAAGATAAATTTAATTTTCAATGAAAATTTATTATAAGAAAGTTATTGTTTCAGGAGAAAGTTAACAATCACTAAATAAAGTGAGATTGTACAATAACTTTTACCACTCGGTAATTTTCAATTCAAATCCCCTTAGATGAAATAATTCAAAGTGAAACATAAAATATCATGATTTATGAATGAATCATTATGTTAAATTTTTAAATGGGTAGTATATACACCTCATAAAAGTGGATTGGTGCATAATAAAAAATAAGACTCAATCAAAGGTAAATTGATATGAAATCCCTCACCTCACGCATAATTTTGATTGAATGTTATTTAACCAACTATATAGTGGTTTTAAAAAATTTATTAACTTAAAACCCATATTAATATTTATAATATCATATTTTATCATTTCATAATGTCCTATCACCCATTCATAAATAATATTTCATTATTTTCATTATTTCCAGAGTTAATTGTCTTGTTTTTTTATGAGTGTTATGTCATTAAAGATACAGTTCTTGCACATATTACATAGTTTATTCATATTAAGAATAATAATCCTGAAATAATTATCATATTTTCAAATCAATTAAACTTTTAAAACCAATCATGAAATTTGGTTATGAAAAATGAAATATGTTACGATCATGGAGACGATAGGTTGTACGTACGCATGAGTAACCTTTCAATTTTCCAATGGTAACTGCAGAAAGAAGTTAAGTAATATATAATATTTCTGGAATTATAATAATATCATATATACCATATTATATAAATATATATATATTATTAATGTGGTATGGGGATGAAAACATAGTCACATTTCTTCGTGAAGGCGATAGATCACACGCACACAAATGATGTTATCATTTTTAAGTGAGTGGAAAGGTAAGAAAATTTGATATATTATATTTAAATAATGATTAATATGACATTAATATCATAATTATTTCATTTATATGACATATAATCCTTAAATATATCTTTATCACCATCCATGTGAAACATTAGTGAAAGACGAATCGCATCGCATCGCAAGGCGGTAGTCCCCTATACACACGAGTGATGATATCATGTCTCATATTAAATGGAAATTAAAAATAAATATATATGATATAATGAATACATATATAAATATATTTTATAAATATATTTTATATCCATCATCATATCCAACCATGAAAGTTGGTAATGAAAGAATGAATGACATCGGTTTGCGAGGTGGTTGTCCTCCATACACGTGAACGATGATTTCATTGCCCATTTGATGGAAGTGGACATGGTTGTAGGAAATTCCATTATTATAAAAATATCCTATAAAATGGATTATATATAGTATTTTATATAATCATTTTTAATAAAAATTGAAATGTTTTGAGAATGAAATAAAATAGTGATTCTCATTGAAGAACATTACCTCTTCTTCGGGTATCCCCCATAGGTTTACTGTAATGAATTTCTATGCCGGCTTTATGACTAAAATAAGTATTTTAGGATGATATTAGGAAATTTATTAAGTTATTTGGGAAGTTTTAGGTCAATCATAATGTCTTTAGGGGTGTGAGTAAGTGAGGGGAGTGAGTGCCCTTTTACAATTGAGTAGGGGTGGAATTTTTGTAAACAACCCCAGAAGTATTCACTATTGGGAGATCATTGTTACCTAATATGCCTCCAAAATAGATAAATAATGGAGTAGAGTAATTATTTGGTCGATAAAAACCTCTAACACAAAAAATAACATATTTTTTATCTTGTCATTACTTAGTATTAAGGTTTACACAGTTTTAACCTTTTTGTTTTTTTACTATGGTAACTTGTATCTTTTTATTTATCTAGGTAATTTACCATTTAAGACTAAAATTAAAATAAAATTTATTAGATAATTTATAAATACTGATTATAAAAATAAATAAATTATTCAATAAAAATAAAATGTGTGTGTAAAAATAATTTTAATACAAACACGTGTAATTCACAAAACCGTATTTTAACCTTAATAGTGGTAATTAAATTTAATTGTTTTCACTGTTCATTATGGTAAAAAAATTATGCTTACCATATTAGATAATATATATTATTATAAATCCAAATATGGAATCCATTTTTCCAAATTAAATTCCCAAAAATTTGAAATATATAATTTAAAACGAATTCCATAGACACAATGACAAAGCGGGTTTTTAAGGAGAAAATGTTCAAAAGTTTACTAATTTTTTTTATCAAAATTAAATATGAAACTTATTAAAATGAACTAAGATGAATTAATTGATATATAATTTAACTAATTTTACTTTAAAATAAATTCAAAATATTATTTAACATTATCAATTATTTAAACAAAAAGGCAGATTTTAATTAAAATTCAGTATTTTTTACTATTTATTCAAAAAATAAAACATTTCAAAAAAAATACAAAAAATTAACCCTAATATAATTTTGATATTATAATTTATAAAATTATGTTTATTTTATCAAATACATTTTCTAATAGTTTAAAATATTAAGTTTAAATTGTGTGTGTAAATAGGGACTAAATTATCTTTTAGAAAAATATATTTTTTATGAAAACATTTCTTTTTCTTTCAAATGATTATTATTTTATTTATAATAAAAATAGAAAATTGTTAAACTATATATTTTCATAATTTTTTTGATTCTATTCATACTCAACGTTATAATATATAGGTGATAACTATCACATTAAATAATAATATTTTAATAATATCTCACATTTCGTTTAAACTCAGTGTTTCATGTAACGCAAGATAAACATAGTGTTTCCGGAAACACAAAATAAACTTTGTGTTCTATTTAATTAAATATATTTAAGATATTGAACTTATTTTAAAACAAATATATCATAAAGTATCGGGGTGTTATATTTTCTTCTAATATTGGTGTTGCATGTCACGTACAATATCGAATACAATGTTCTTATTTTAGAATTTTTGGGGTGTTACAAGAAAAATATTCATCAGGATATTTTTTGTGAGGTTTCTAATTATTTTATCATATTAATTTCCAAAAATCTAGATTAAAATTTCATTATTTTCAATATATAAAATTTTATATCCTAATGTCATAAGATTACTAAACAAGGTATTCAGGGTGTTGAGGTGGTTTATGACTAATGATGACTCCACTATTTGAAGAGTTTATAATTTTCTCTTTAATAAAATTTTATTATGTGGTGACTTGGCCTCATAAATCTTATTGAGAGTATCCCAAAATTCCTTCACCATATTTTTCTCTGAAATATGTGATAGAACACTATCTACCAAAGAGAAATAAATGTTAGCAATAATACACTCAACGATGTCATTTCATTTATCCTCTTTTCTATCCGTTGGTCTTTATCCAATAACCATTACATAATTATATTTCTACATCACTTCTTTCATCTTCATTATCTCAAATGGAAAATTATTCCAATTCTTTTTTTTGAACTCAAATTCTTCCACCACCTTGACATTTCATCATTCCAGAACCTCGTCGGTCAAGAATCTAGCTTTGATTCAAATTTTTAGGATCGAAAATGATTATACCTTCAATGTAGTGATAATTATGAGATAAAAATAATGAGAAGATGAGGAAACAAATTGACACTATATGTAGCATAGAAAAATCCAAAGGAAAATGGGTAAAAACATAGTAAAATAAAAGGATCTCACTATGGTAAAAATGGGAACAATATATATATCTTTATAATAAGGAGAAAATACTTAAAATGTTATCTCTTTAATAAATAGACAAATACCTCACAAATACCACTCAAATAATAAACTATAATCAGGGCTTGATGAATGTAAAAGATGATGATTTCTTAATATGGGAGATCTATTTCTATAGGGAATCCTCACACCTAGTCCCCTAATGACTTTACAAAATTAAAGGAGGATAATTTAAAGGGGAATTTATTGAGTTTTTACCAAATTTAAGTGAAATTCGTTTCTTTTTTTAATTTTTCAAAATTATACCGACACATATTAAATTTAATAAATATGATATTTATATATATATATATACATAAATGAAATTTGATTTATATTGTTTATTAAGGATAAAGGATTTTATTGACTGACTAAAAATTAATTTTTTGTTATTTAAAGAATCACTTTTAAGGAAAAAGTGATAAACTGCATACGTAAATCTAGTTGTTGAAAAAATAATTAATGATTGGATGTGTGGGTGATGCATTGTTTGGTAATCTCTAGTTAGGAAAAATTTTACCACAAAATCTCTGTATTGTATGTGTGTGTGTGTATTTATATGATTAAATTAATACCTTTCATGTATAGGAAGTTATACTATAGTATTTTATATATGTTGATCTTAAATATAGTGGATGATAAGCATCATGTATACAAAAATTTCACCATGAATATCTAATTTTTAAATTGTGGATAAATTTAATTCATTTAATTATTATATATAATTTTATTAATTAATATGAAATGGGTGTATATCCATGTATATATATACATACTATTATTCCCCATGAAAATTTTATAGAATGAATTATGTAATTTTATTTTAAAAAAAATATTTTGTTAATATTTAAAAACTCTATTTTTCAAATGCATTAAAAAATTAATTTTCACAAAAAATTTTATTTCCTTCGAATGTACTTGTCCACTTTATTTTATAATTTTTTAATGAGTGAAAATAATCAATTATTGATGTAGAAAAATAGTAATGTTCTAATAAATTAATATTACAAATAAAAAATATGATATAAAAACATGTTTCAATGATCATCTAAATTTTTTTAAATTATCATTTTTCTAGACACGCATTACCACATCATCAATTGATCATTATAAGAAATGATTATTTTACACAATAATTATCTTTAAATAATTAAATTGTAATTTGTTATTGAAAGTATGATATTTTTTAAAGTATTTAATTTCTTATAATTTCATTTTTTTTCAATAGTAAGTACTTTATTAGATTAAGAAAAGATACTAAAAAATAGTAAAAATTTTTAGTTAAAATGATTCAATATATAATACCTATATTTATATAAATATTCTTGGGAAGATTAATTCTTGTATTATATAAATCTATTGATAATTACATTTCTTGTAAACAGGATATTAATATATCAGTAACTTGAATTTTTTTAAAAATTTCCTGGACAAGACGTGTCTTTTTAACTTATTAGAAGAACATTTCTTATAATTTTAAATGAACATGTTTTTTAAACACTAAACACATGATATCTATCATATATATGACCATTCACATGCACAAAAACACACATATATAGAGAGAGAGAGAAACAAAATATCATATTTCTCATAGTTCTCTATGTAGTTTTATGGTGTTAGAGTTGTTGGGGTTGTAAAAAACAAATACTATCTATAAAATTATCTAAAACCTTGAGAGAAATTTATCTAAAATACTCTCTTGAATGAAGATATATGATACCCCTCCATATCAATGATTTATAGAACAAGAGAAATAATTTATTCGACCTTAATAATTCTTTTGGTGATCAAAAAAGAATGACACAAGCGATTATAATCATCCATGCTGGAACCTAAATGTTCTATAGATACATTTTTATGATCATGGATCTTGTGTAGAAGTCACTACTGGGATTATACACTTTAATCCTTCAGCTCAAGGATGGAAAACCTTGAAGAGGTCAACTTATTTGACAACAAAGAAATAATTTCAAGCAAAGATAATTCATAATTATATAAATTAATTATACGTAATATGTGAAAATATTCTCTTTATAAATATTTAGGGTTTGTATTTTTCATATTCTAAGTATTTATAAAAAGAAATATATGAAAATATTTTATTGGGTACAAACCTTATTGCTTCTATTATATCCTAGTAACTTTATGTGGTATCAGAGCATTCACATGTTCATTTATATTATTTATTAACCATTGATCAATTTACACATTTTTTGGTTACTATTTTTGGTTTATTCATTATTCAATCCAAAATTTATGATACTTTTAATTCATTTTTTTATGATAAATAACAAGAAAAAAATATAAGAATTTTTTTCAAATATCCCATCCAGAGGTTCCATAAATTCTCTTAAATAACACAGGACTACAAAACGTGTAATTATAAAGTTTGCATTGGGTAAAAAAATCTATAAACTAAGAATAGTCATGAAAATAAAAGAATTTCATTTAGGAGAAGATTATAAAACATCATTATAAGTAATTTTTAACTGAATTTATTACACATTTTTTTAATTTTCCATGGAATGTAACTGGAATAAACATCACGTAACATCGTACAATTTATCCCCATGGGAAACATGTATGTTGTGTGGTCAAAGTACACAATATGTAATTTATTACATGTCGCATAATGAAATAAATATGAGAAACATGGTGTGGTTGATAATACATGAAGTGTAACTAGTGTACATTTCATATAAATAATTAATGTTCATGAATATTACATGTTGATTCCTTAGGTGTGTATTAAAAATAGGCATAGAAATATGTACATGGTGTATAATAGTTTGTACATGTTAGAGTTAGTTCCAAAGAACCAACTAATATTTAATTTACATCACCTATATATATTTAGTGATGTGAATATTATTAAATTTCTTATCACATATTAGATTCTTCTACATAATATCAACATGATAATGTATTATATTATTTTTTGCATTAAAAATTCATAATAGTTCCCCACCATGATGTGAACCTTTAAGTTATATGATGATATTCTAAAATTTTAGACCAATAATCAGAATAAAATTCTATAATGGGACACATAGTTTATATACTTTTAGGTGCTATTACTCATAAGATAATGATAATTTATCTTATGATGTTGGAACTGGGTAATATCCTATATGTGAGATTATAAGGAAAAACTCGCCTGTAAGAATTCCACATGTTTATGTGTCATTTTATATTCCTATATACGAATGTGTGTAATGATCCTTAGATATTAGAATTATTTTTAGTGTATATCATGACTTTGGTAATTTGATATATTGTCCAAACCCATGATTTCATGTGTTCATGAGAAGTATGATATGTTTTCTATTTCAAAAATGGTATTTAATTAATGAGTAAATTAATAAAGGATTTATCTCTTTCATATTTATAGAAGTTTATATACTTATCCTTTTATTAAAATCGAACTATCATATTAAAATTCTATTTTCATGGCATCTATGCGTAAATTTTAGGATGTTATAGAAATACATGTCAAGCATATGGGGTGATGAAAAGAGTGTGAAACTTTCTTGATTAGATATTAATATAAAGGTATTACAATACATGGGGAATGTTCATATGTGGTTATCATAATTATTACATTAAATTCTTATTTTATGGTTTTCTTTACATGTTTTCTGATATTGGTAATAGACTTTATGTAAAACCACCTAATTATACTAAGGAACAAGCCTGGTGGGTCACACACTTTGCGTATCTATCGATATTAGTTAAATTTTATTTTAATTTAACAATTAGAAAAAATAATATTATAAAAACTATGGAAACCATTTTCTTCAAGATTTATTGATTGAATATGTAAATAAATGTTTATTTACAAGATCAATGAAAGTAATATTTATTTGTCACTTATTTTATCTATGAGGTAATAGATAATATTTATTATTAAATTAATAATATTCACTTATGCGAATGTAAAATAAATATTCATTCACAAGTTCATGAATATAAAATTTATTTATTTATCTAATGAATAATTATTATTTTTTGAGGTTCTGTAAATATGGAGGGGGAAACACAAATCGAGTTAATGAGTCTGGTGGGAATGATATACTAAATATTATTAAAATAAATAAATATTTATTTATTTAAGGATGATTTTATTTTATCCATGATACATATGCACATCAATAAAATAAAAATACTAATATTATTTTTATTTTTATTTTTATTATTATATGTGGGGGGTTTCAATGGATTAAGATAATTATAAAGGGTCTATGAACATTTTTTATTCTCTAACCAAGTGAAAAATCTATTTTGTATACATATTTTTATGGGTTTTTATATATGAATTCATTGAATATAAATTAATTTAATAGAATATTTGTTCCTGATATTAAATTTTTTCAAATTCTTATACAACAATGACATTTGGATAAATAACAAACAAAACATGGAAATTGAGGAACAAAATGACACTTCGCGTTGTGGGATTTGCTCACAGTGAGACACTAGATTTTGAAGATGATAATGGATCACTTCCAAGGCACAAAACTAAAGAATCATGACGAAATGGATATTCTAGTGCTGAAATCACATTTCACACATCGTGTAACATCGTTACACAATGTAAAGTTTAAAGATGTGAACTTTATATAGGTCATGATAAGAATATAACTTGTCTTAGGATTACACAATGTGTAAACATATTACATTTTGTGTAAAATCTTGATAGAGAATAAAAATGAAGACTTTGATGAATGTTTTATGGGATAATTATTTTGGACATCCTAAAATAGCTATTAATAACATATTTAACCCATGGGAAGCCTATTGATGACATGAGGGCTTATAAATATTTTTTCAGCCATGGTATTTAGGCATTTCATTTTAAGTGGAGAGGATCAGATACTAGGAGACTTTCACAGGGTTCCAAACCATATTTCTTCATAGAAAGGTTTATCTTTTTCTTTTTATTTTCCTCCTTTCAAGTAATCACTAGATGATTTATAATTTTAATTCCAATATATTTTTCCAAATTCCATTATTGTTCTATATTTTCTAATATCTTTTCTATGGGTATTGGATTATTCATTGTTGGATACCAACTGATGATGATTGGTTAAACCCCATAGGGGAGATCGGGATCAGTTAAAGGGTGTGTGTTCCATCATAGTTAGATTTACCTTTTATCATAAAAAGGATTTTATGTGATAGTATAATGTTGTGCATTCTTGTCTATTTTATTCTCCATTAAATCATTGACCATATTTCTTAATAATGAATAATCCTCAGCATGATTGAGATAATTTTTTCTTGATCATTGAATTGAATTACTCTTCTTCTAATATAAATATATACTTAATGCAATTTAGCATTTTTAATTCATCTAACCATGATGAATTTTGATTCTATGGTAGTTTGATATAGAATGGACATTTATTTCATTGATGAAACTGTTTGGTTGCACAGCTATTTAATATGATTATTTTGTAATAAAGGATGATTAATATAGAAAAACCAACCCTAGAAATTGATTCCCTTAACTTCTATTTCTATATTTGAATTCATTTATTTTAATTTAATAACTAGATTTATTAAAATGAAACATAAATTGGAACTACCCAACCTTTTGTCGAAAGTTTCCAAGGATGGTTTTTCGAAATTAATTTATCCTTGCTTGCAAAAATAATCGTTTTAAATAGTTGTGCAACCCAATATTTTTATCGATAGAAGATATCAAACTACCATAGAATCTAAATTCATCATTGTCAGATGAATCAAAATAGCTAAATTGCACTAAGTTCATATTTTCATAAGAAGAAGAGTAATTCAATTCAATGATCATGAAAACATTATCTCAATTATTCTAGGTTCTATTCTTTATTGAAAAGATATGGCCAAGGATTTAATTATGAATAAAATAGACATGTATGAACAACATGATACTATAATAAAAAATTATTTTTATGAAAAAATGTAAATCGAAATATGATGGTACACACCCCCTTTAACTGATCATGCTCCCCCCTATGGGGTTTATCCAATCATCATCAGGTAGTTGCTGACAATGAATAAACAAATACCCATAGGGGAGAGATTACAAAATAAATAATGATAATAGAATGGCGAAAATAAATATATTGAAATTAAAATTATAAATCATCTAATGATTACATGAATGGAAGAAAAGAATATTAAAAAACAACTATCTATAAATAAATCTAGGTCTGAACTCTACAACAGCCTCCTAGTAGCTAATCCTCTCCACCTAGAATGTAATTCATAAATCCCATGACCAAAAATCATATTTATAAGACCTCATGTAATCAATAGTTTTCCTTCTGGTCAAATATGTCATTAATGGTTGTTTCGGGTAGTATGAATTAATTCTCACATCAAAGATTCATCAAAATATTCATTTTTCTGCTATATCGGTCTTTTACATGATGTGTAATATGTTTACACATCGTGTAATCGTTAGATAAATTTTCTTCATCTCACGACCTTTAAAATTTTCACGTCTTGTAACTTCACGTTGAGTAATGATGTTACCTGATAGGTAAAATGCAATTTCAGCTACAGAATCTCTATTCCATCCTTATTCGGTTTGTGCCTTGAATGTGCTTCATGAACATCTTCAAAATCTGGTGTTGTGTTGTAAGAAAACCTTACAACATGAAGTGTAATTTTGTTCCTTAATTCCCATGTTTTCTTTATTATTTCTCCAAATGTCAATAAAATATAATAATTTTAAAAAAATTAATATCAGTAAGAAGCATTCTATTAAAGGAATTAATATTCAAGGAATTAATATATAAAAACTCATCAAAATAACTATGAAGAAAAGAGTTATCACCAAGATCTAAAAATATCTAGTTATATCATTTCCTTGGGTTAGATGAACTTTTTTATAATTATTTTCATTATGAATAACATTATCCACCCTAGAGAATTCATTCTAAATGAAAAACCTCTCTATGGTTCCTCCAAAGATTGAGATAATTCTTCTACATTATTCCTCCCTCCCATAAATGAGGGAATAAGAGAAATAAAATCCTCAAACCTATGGGATTTTGTAGTGGTCAAGAAAAACAATGAAAGATGACTGGATCATTAATGATAGCACCTGACTTTCCATTGATGTCATTTAAGGACTAAGGAGAACATGTTGATAACCACTAGAGGGATTCTAATTTGGATCCCCTCATTATAAATACAGTTCAACCCAAAATAGTTTTTTTCGATCAACATCAATATCAAAGAATGAACCTAAGATCAAAGTATTTTCTTGTTATTAAATTAATTATAAATTTAATATGAAAGATCTTATCTATTTTTCTATGAATATTTTTCTGTTATTTATTTATATTCACTAGGAATATTTATTCTTTTTTATATTCTTATATATAAAATATTGAATCCAGAAAAAAAACCAAATTGGGAATGGTCCCAACCGGCGCATCATCTATACTTGGAACCTTCAAGTGCTATCAGAGCGATCCTGTTCAAATTTATAATTATTTATTAACTATTGACAGATTTATGTATTTTCAATTATTTTTTCAATTAATTTTATTCATTATTTAATAAAAAATTCAAGATATGTTATTTTTACCTTCATAAAACCAAGAAAAGTTTAAAAACATAGGAAAAAATCTAAAGAACCCATCTGTAGGTGCTGAGGATTTGAGAATGATAACAAGGAACTACACATTGTGTAGCCTATATGCATGCTTAGTTTATCTATGTTTTTTACACTTGAATGATATTTGAATTAATTTTATGTAACATGTAAAAAAATGGAATGAAACATCATTACATTCCATGTGTTTTCTGATCCAAATTAGAATATAAACTTAAAGACTACATGATGTGTATATGGTATACATGTTGTGTAGTCTACATAGTTTTTTAGTAAAATCAATGAAATTTCATGGTCAAATATGCATTTTTTTATATATTACAAGGTGCATAGGGACTGAAATTCATGCAATATAGTGGTTATATAGTGTGTATTTGTTTACACATTATGAACGTCATAAATTTCTATATAGAAATATGCGATGAGTCCCTTTGTGTATATTGGGTACAAACATCGAGCGAAAAACACTAGCTTTTACACACCATGTATCTCTTACTTATTTACATGGAAAGGAAAGATTAGTTAATTATACTATTAAACCTAATTAACATGTGTTTTTGGTTCATTAATTGATAGTACTTTCATGTGATATGTTTTAAGAATATTAAATGCTTAATTAATTTCCTTGAAAAATTCAGAAGTACATGTGGTGCATAATCCTTACATGCCATGTATTCTATGTGCATTAAAATAGGTACATGCTACATAATTAAACATTTGTGTTTATCATTAATTAGAAACACACATTATATAATTATGTGACATTTCATGCAGGCTACATGTTATGTGAGTGCATGGTACATGATAAGGACCATGTCGAGTAGTTCGGATAGGCACACATCATGTTGCCTCTAAGTACATGTCTTGTTATTAATTGATTTTAAATAAAATTAAATAATTTAATATCTTTTAATATTGAAATGGATGGGAATATATAAAAATGTTTGGATCCACATAATATAAATAAATTAAATAATTAATAAAATAAACAATTTATTATTTTGGGTAAATTATCTTAATAAGGATGAAATGAATGCTAGATCGTCATTTTAAATGTGTATTAATTGAATGTATGTGATTGTTCATGAGTTTTAACAACCAATATATGAGTTGGATTTCTAATTAATTTAATATTATATCATGATGTTTAATTTTTTTATAATGTCTTAATAAATTAAATATGATGTTCTATGTGTCATCCCTCCTACCTTTATTATGTAATCCCTGCATGTTAATGATTTATTTTATATGAACCACATAACTATTAATATAGTTCCCCTCACATATGTTTGAGTATAAAAATATGTAAAGGATAGAGATTAAAGGAGATTAGGTGGTTTAAAACTCGATCTAGGGTTAAATCAACCAAGAAGATATAAATATCAATAGAGGAAGACTGCAACTTGATCCAGGCTTAATTAACGGAGTTTCCCCCCTAGGGTCATAGGTTAATTTATTTTTAACTTAATAAATGAAATATTAAAAATCTCATGATCAAGTCACTTTATTTATTTTATTTTTTCAAGTGCATGGTTATATATTTTATGTGGATTCATGTTTATATGATAGTTAAACTAGATCACATAATTTAAAAAAGACAACAATATTTACAAGATAAAATAGAATAAATGGATTATGGATAAATATTTTATAAAATACATGGTTAATTAATTATGTAAAATTCATATAATTTGAACAAGATAAGTAAATAATAAAAAAAAATATATTCATAATAAGTAAAATCCATCGAGTAAATATTAATTCGAACAAGCCTTCCATTACTTTATTTAGAATGAAACCATTGAAAAAAGAGTTAGTATGGCCATTTTCAGGACACTTACTTTTATTTGTGAGTTCTAATGATGGTTTTGGGTTGAATTACGTAAATTGAAATAAATAAAAGAAATTATTTCTAGACATGATATATATTAGAGGAAATTGTTAAGGAAATTAGAATCTAGATTTTAGGATGGAGGAGTCCACTGAACAGATCAAGGTTCTTTAATATAGCGGTTAGTAAGATATCCAATTAAAATACTTTCAAGTAATTGATATGAACCATGTATATGTTATGAGAATGGAAATATATATAATTTCCCTTATAATATCCATGCAACATGACATTCCAAGTCAAATGGTGATCGTTTTTAGGAATTTATAAAATAATGGGAGACTAATAAAATTATATTTATTATATCTTACAGAGTAATTATATAAAATGCATAAATTATTATTTTATTTTATAATAAAAAAATGAAAATGAATTAAACTTGATATACCTATGATCCATACTAGAGAAAAGTGACCTTTTAACCAGTAGTTTCTTTTAATAGTGGTACTGTAATTCCCTAATATTTTACTATATATCATTCCATTAAATAAATATAAAGTGTTCGATAGATTTCTCCACATGAAACACAAAAATAAAATTATTTGAAATTTATTATGTGAATATTAATAAGAAATTTTAAGAATAATAAAACCTCTAGTAAATAAAAAATTTTGTAATCAATTAAAATTGTATACAAAATAGTATTAAGTACACTTAAAGTTTTAAAAGGTCATTTTTTTAATAAGAGAGGTTTCTCTTTATATATTGTATTTTAATTTCAAAGATAATTTTAAAAATTGCGGAATTTTAATTTTGTAAAATTTAATTCGTTTCTTATGTTGAATTTTTGAGATTTTTCTAGAATAATTTATTTTTTAAGTGAATAGTGAAATACCAATTTTTTTAATACCATCACTTTAATTATATTACCAAAATATAATATTTAGTTAAATTATTTTGAAAAAAATATATAAAAATATATATTTATAAAGTAAAATAATACCTTTAAAACAACTATGTTGAATTTAAAAACTCCATATTTAATGTTTTAGAAGCTTAAGTAATATTTTATCTAAAATATATTTTTATTCACTTATATGAAAAATTGGTTTCCTATAATATAGAAATTAAATCTAAAAAATGGATTTAATATTTTGTATCAACATTTTAATATTATTTAAAAGTTCAATTTCATTTTTAGTCATAAAAATAATATTTTTAGGATTAAAGTTGATTACCACTATAATAGTAAAACCGTTATTTTCAAAGAATTGTTATATTTATATTGTTTAATTTTTTATCTAATAAAATAAATTAATATATTCAAAAAAATTACACTAATATAATGTTTGACCCTATATAAAAATATATTAATACTCATTAAATTGGTAATCAATAATAAATAGGATTAAAACACTTAATGGTAAAAACTACATATTTTCTAAAAAATGATTTTTCTATATATAAAATATTTTATATTAAATGTTAATTTTAACATATATAGAAATTTAATTAGATTATATAGAGCTTAATTTAAGGCCAAAAAAATAAATTTTGGTAATAATTTTTACATTATATTTTTAGTAAAATATAAATTACATGGGAAAAAACTAGTTACTAAGTTAAAAACTAAAATAGAAAAAAGTAAAAATCTAGTGGTAAAATACATGAAAATTGTTTAAAACATATATGAAACCGAATTTAATATGCATGATAAAACTTATCTCACCTTAAAATGCATTATTTATCACTTTTGGATTCATTTACTCTTGAATATTGTCATTCCATCATTGAAAAAAATATAGGTTATTTATAAGGATTCTATTTTATTCACTTATAAAAGGGGGTCACTTTTACCATGTTTATACACACAATCCTTATATTGAAGAAAAAAATCATTACCTATTCTCTTCTAAACTATATTCAAATATCCTAGTAGCCTTGGTGTTTCTAAAATACCATGATAAGAATCCTTAAGATGATACCCAAGAGAGAAAATCCAAAATCATGGGTAATGTTCTCGGTCGATCTCTATTAATTATCTTTTTATTTTACCCCATAAAAACTATTATATCAATCAATGTATAATAAAATAAGTGTTAATAATATTCTTAAAATAATAATAGAGTAATGTAATTTCAATATTCTACCTTCCTCCAAACCATCCTAAAAACAAAAATGTCGCTTGTGTTACGTAGGGACTACCACAACCATAAGCGACATGATCTATTTTTCATAACTATCTTATAATCCTAGTTAAAAGGTGATATTTGATGAATAAATATATTATTTACAACATAATTAATATTCTAAAAAATAAACTAATTCCTACCACTTTTACATTTATGTAAAAGAATACATCACTCATCCATACATACAGACTATCACCTCTACAAAAGTTACTTATTTCATTTTTTATTTGAGTATTTTTTTTATTTATCTAAGACAATTATTATAGCATCTCAACCAAGAATCCAATAATTGGTGCCTCAATCTAGTTGGACACAATACCTAAAGTATACCTCCCCATATGCCAGAGGTTGCCAACTAGTAGCATGGTCCTAGGGTTTGTTTACAGAGTAACTATTCCATCTTGATCAAGGTGTAAAAGAGTGGGGAATAATAATTATAATAAGAAAAACAATAATAAATAATGATCAACATAATGATAAACCATCCAGATAAATAATTAGGTAGAATATAAATTAATAATAGATACCAAAATAATGACCATGTCATTACTCTATATAGAAATGGATGTTTAATCTATATAGGGGTACAAGAATATACAACATGATAAAAATAAATCGAAAATTACAAAAATCTTCCTATACTATCATCATGAGCATGGGATATATCCTATACTCATGTACTGTATCCAAGTATTTCAAATCAAACATTAGTATTTGGGAACATCCCTTTGTTTACCCCTATAATAATGAGGCCTTTTGGGTTCTATAGGTGTCCCGAACAGGGTGTGAGATATACTCAGTAGTACACTACCAATAGTGTTCAGTAAAATCTAGCCAGTGTATATAAAATGAGTAGTTTGATAATAAAATGAGGTAATAAAATCTGTAAAATATAAATGTGTCAGCTCTGGTTCCCAACAAAATCGGCCTGGCACTACCTGCTTCGACCAAAGTCAGATGATCTCTGAACAAGTAACCATATGTAAACATATATATGGTCTATATACATAGTGAAATCTATATCCATATATATGGATACTACAAATATATTGGACCTAATCTGTAACTCAGTCATCTATTGTTAATCGTATGAATCTAAAAAATTGTCTTGGGATACCATGACCATGTATCATATTAAGATAGGGGCTCCAGGACGGGGTATTACATATATATGTTATTCCATTCCTGAGTATCACTTGTATATGGGATTCTATGCTCAAGTATCACAAATATAATGTATTTCATGCCTAAGTATCGCATGTAAAAGGGATTCCATACCCAATTATCACAAATATACGGGACCCCATGCCTGAGTATCATAAGGATAAGGGACTCTAAGCCTGATTATCACAAGTATAAGGGTTAAGTTATAATTCATTTATCATTACATTTATCTAAGGGAATATACTTAATCATATGGAAGTCATGTGAAGTGGTCATACCACTCTCTCTTCTGTCAATTACAATGGTCTATATAAATGGGTATAAATCAACACCACTCAAAAGAATTTGTGGCCAAATTAACTTTTAATAAGTACAGGACTTCATATGAGCACACCCCAAGGGGTGGAACTTGTTGAGGTGGGATCCTCTAACCATAATAAAGACCACAAGTGGCACTACTAATATAGAAAAAAATAGAATAATGAAAATACAAATTTTCATGAAATGTATAAAAGTTATGTCATGCCGAATGATGGTGTATGTTATAAAATGACTCGGATTTAAGGTAAAAAACAAGAACACCTACCTTAAGATTGTAGAAGAACACTTTTCTATTGTATACCTTTGAATATATCTATAAAAAAAATCATTAAAAAGGAAATAGGACTTGAAAATAGGTCATATTAGCTCACACCACAATAGTACTAAAGATGGTGGAACAAACTAATAAAATATGAAAACAGATTGAATCTCTAAAAATTTCTCATCTAATACAATTGATGAAAAGGGAAATGGAGACCAGATTATGATAGACCAGGGGAACCTATGTTTGTGGAGAAGAGTAATCTCTCCCAAGCGCAGGTGCTACTATAGAAAGAAGGGGACTCGATTAAAATGATGGGTTCTTCCCCCTTAAGTTTTTTTGGCATAGTTACGACATGTGTATTTTTCACTTTGTTTATAACTCATTCCCCCTATGAAAATACAATGTACATCATGAAATTCATATGTCCATTCCAATACATGTCGTGCATTAAATAAAAATCATTTATTAAATATAGATCATGAATTAAATTCATTTCCTGAATTTAATTCAAATCATATAATTGTTCTACATCCAGAATCTAGACTTCTTCTCCCTTATTACCACAAATTAATGAACCAACCTAATGTAATTTTTCCCTAGTTTAATATAAAAAATACAAACTCGGCATGGGTTTAACAAAATTTTAAAAAAATATGTACCTCTCTAAAAATCTAAGATGTTAAAACCATCCCTCCTTTAAAGAACTCATCCACGGGTTTCCCTTATGAGGGTGGTAAAACATTGTCTAAGAAAAGTTTTAGCCATTAAGAATCTACATTGGTCTCTCTCTCCTAGGTCTCATCCAACACATATTCATGCTACCATAGAACCCAAACCAGAAGAAATGACCTTCCTTAAAGAGCCTTCATTCTTTGATTAATGATATGAATAGGATGATCTTTAAAGAATGCATCAATGTCTAGATCTATATCCTTAGGATCAAACAAATGAAATGGTTTATTTAGATAATGAGGAGTTGTGATGCATGGAAGACATCATGAATTCCTTGGTACCTTTAAGGTAAAGGCGGGATATCGACCTAAATCTCTCCATGATCTCAAAACTCCCAACATAATGTGGTGATAACTTTCTCTATCTTTGAATCTGTCTATGACACAATCTGGGTAAAGCTCATAAAGAGACCCTATATCCTGCCTCAAAATCTAGAGTTTGATGTTAATGATTGGTATAAGACTTCTTTGAGGACTGATCTATATAGATTCGCTTTTGAATCAGTTAGACAATCCTAAAGTATTCTAAATGAGATGAGGTCCTAATAAGCTTCCTTACATGCCTCTAACCAGTACAGGGGTGAACAGAATAGCCTACCGTAATGGGCCACATAAGGATCTATTTAAATCATTTCTAGAAATATATTTTTGTATAAAAACATGATGAGAGGTATGTTCTTCTCCCAATAACCTTCCAAGTATACTACACATTCCTGGAGCATGTCCTCTAAAACCCATATCATATGCTCAAACTGACCATCGATCTAAAGGTGGTATGTTGTACTCAGATCAACCTATAAACCCAGTGCCTTCTATAACCCCTATCAGAACCACAAAATAAACTGGGTATCATTGTCTAATATGATAGAATGGGAAACTCCCTAAAGGTTCACAGTCTCCCAAATATAAATCCTCCAAATCTCATTAACTGATAAGGTCTCTTGGATAGATATGAAGTGTGCAACCATGGACATCCTTTCAATGGTCACCCATACTACATCGCTTCTACATGGGGATCTCAGCAAACCTATCACAAAATCCATAGTGTAATCATCCCATTTCCATTAAAAAATGGACAGAGCCTATAAATTTCTCATAGGTTTATAGTTCTCCACCTTCACTAGCAGACAGGTGGAACACCATGTGATAGAATTTTCAATATTCCTATTTATACCCAGCCACCAATATCGATGATGTATGTCTTGGTAAATCTTGGTAAATCCTAGAGTGGACTTCCCAAATAGAGGCCTGATATTCCCATATAAATTCTTCTCATATATCAAGAGGAACCCAGATATGTCCATGAATGTAGATAATCTCTTCCACGTTGATAAACCAACCTATTCGTGTGTCCTTTCCCGAAACAATATCCCTTTAGACTAATCCCTTGGTATATAAAATCTATCTAATCCTTACCCATTCCATAAGTGAGGATGTCACTATCAAAGCTTCCAAAAAAGGTTTCTTATGATATTATTAAACCTCCAGATGCATCTCATAAAATATGTCCATCAACTGCCACTCATAACTGGCCTCCTATATGGCCTATGTATAAGTCTTCCAACTCAAGGTATCATCTAGTGCATTTCCCTTTCTTGGAGTATAAAAAAGATTAGATTAAAATTACTGAAGATACTATAACCACAAGCACTTCCTGATATTCAATTCATGCTATTTGTAAATGTATTTAATACTTTTCTAGTCTAGGTAAAAAATGAACCTCTCCCCTAATAGATAATGCCTCCAATTGTTCAAATCATGTACCATGATTTTTGTCTTAAGGTCATGTATAGGGTAATTTCACTCATTAGGTCTCAATTGGTGGGACTCATACACTATAACTCAAAATCAATACATTATAACTACTTTAAACCCAATTCTTGATGAAAAATGATAAACTATAAAGATCATTCCATGGTCTATAAGAATTATTATCAGTGATGAAGTGAGTCTTCTTTTCAACTCTAGAAAGCCTATCTCACATGCATCTAACCATATCAACTTAACAACCTTTTTACTCAATCCCATTAGTGGTTCTTCTAGGCATGAAAAGACATTAATAATACACGAATAATATCCATATATCCCCAATAAAATACATATTTAAATTAAATTCTTCAGATTCTACTAGAAAACTATGGTTCTCACCATATTTAGTTCAATAGAAACTTCTGCCTCTGAAATGATGTGACCCAAGAAGTGAACCTCATTAATCCAAAACTGAAATTCAGTGATATTAGAATATGACTAATTCTATCTAATTATATTCATCATGATCTCAATATTTTTTGGAATGGTCGTATCATGTGCAAGAAAAAAGCAAGATATCATCCACAAAGACCACCTAAAATGAATCCTGATACAGGTGGAAACCTCGTATCATCAAATCCATGAAAACTATTGGCATATTCATAAGGATAAATGGAATAATGAGATACTCATAAAAGCTATACATTCTCTTTAATATCTTGTGTGGTATGTCTTATGGTCTCACGCACACCTGATGGAAGCCTAAACTCAATTCAATCTTAGATAAAATAGGCACTGCTCAGAGCTGGTCAAAGAGGTCATCTATACAAGGTAAGGGATATGAGTTATTTATTGTAATCTAGTTCAACTGATGGTAATATACACACAACTTGAGGTTACCAGCCAAGAATTTGGTTAAAAGGATAGGTTAACCCCATTTCAAAGTACTAATTTGGATAAAAACATTATATTTAAATCCTTATAACTTTGTTTTGATTACCTATAACTCTATAGGTTCCATCCTATAGGGAGGAATGGAAACTGTTATCGCTCTTAAAACTATTTCAAAGGTGAACTCCACTTTTATCCCAATAGGTAATCGATATAATTTTTTTGGTAAAATATATCTAAAATTATCCATTATAGGAGTGTATTACATACATTTCATTACCTCATCACTCATAAAGATACTAGCTATCTTGGTTGTCACTCTTGCCCTCCCACGATGCTCCATTCCATCTTAATTTCCTAGAAATATAATTCTCCCTTATAAAAATATGAACTATCCTAAAGAGATATAAAATAAACCCTTCAAATATGTCAATCAACAAAGGTGTGGTTTTCAACCAACTAATGTATCCTAAGAATGATTTCAAACCCTTTCATCTCAAGGACAAAAATATTACAGTGGAAAATATATCTTCCCACCTCAAGAGGGAAATCCTTTCACTAGAGTATACTATCTAATCACACTCTTGGAGGAGTATATGAGGTCAAAACACTATAAAATTACTCCATTTCCATCATAAGGCTCTCCAAAATTGATGCAGATAAAAAAGAGTGTAAAGTGCATGAATCAAAAAATGTAGAAACTAAAGTAGAGGCTACTAGAATAGTACCTAAAAATGTAGAAAACATAAAAATGTTCCTTATGAGTTGGATACACTGAATATATATGGATAGATACGTTACCCTAAGATTCAACCTAAATAGCCTTGGTAAGTTCACTCTATTGGCATTATACCTATGAAGTCTGACTAATTTGGTCATAACCACCCCCTTAACCTAATTGGATAGTAGTAGTCTAGATACCTGCCTAACATGATTCTACTAATCTAGATTGTGGAACTGAGAAGATTCTCTACCAATTGGAAAAGATACAATAATCCTAAATAAGCATTGAATATGCATAAGCATTCTACAAAAACAGTATTCAACGGGATCTCTAGGACATCGAGGCTTCTTATGTCCTGGATTGTTGCACTGGTGGCACACCATGTAACTATCAGTAGGATTCATATGGTTAATTACAACCCAACATGTAGACTTAAATAAATTACTGTTTCCACTCAAGGAATCAATTCCTTATCTTTGAATGGAACCACCCTATCTCACACTGTTAGATTCCATCAGGTTTTACTTGGTTCTAAGGGAATGATTCATTATCTCTAAAATAGTAGTCAACCGAAATACATTCACCTGTGGTCATATAGAATATACAGGACCATACACAAAATGTATCATTTCCATCAACTCTTCACTTGTAAGAGTAGGTGAAAATTGGTGAAGCTTGGTGAAATGAGATTAATATTCCATTACTTACATAATACACTACTATAGGTGTAAAAACACTCTAGCATGGTCCACTCTCAGTATCTGTGAAAAGAAGTAGTCTTAGAATACTATCTATAAATCCACCCAGATCATACCTTGATGATGATCATCCTGAGGGATGACATATCACCAACATTTATCTGAGTCACAAAGCATATAGGTCATGATATTTACTATCCACTTAAGATGCATCTCTAAAAGATCGAAGATCAATAACAAGGCCTCCAACAATGATTCTGTAGCCTAAGGTCCACCATCCCCTAATTAGGTGGGAGGATATTACTGTTGAAACTCTCATGCCAACTCCACCATAGTAATGGAAATTCTTAGAGCTCCTTATATATACTGCATGAAATGAAGAAAAAACACTTTCAAAACTAAGAATCAGTGCTTGGAGGAGAAAAAATAGGAGGCTCCTCTACTGGCATTGTCGGAGGTATTACTGGTGGATCCAGTCCCACCACCCCTAGAGAATGGTTTTTTCCACCCTCATGGTTAAAGACTCCAGGATGTCATGGTGGCATATCTCTATAATTTCAAAACTCACGCCTTAGATAAGATTCAACAACAAATAATATCGAGATAACTGGAAAGGATAGGTGCGCATTGATCCTATAAACTAGTCACACCTATCTACCATCTCCTAAAAATAGGTATAGGTGATAATAAAGGTCACAAAATCACAACAGACACTACCTACTACCCACTAATAAGGTCAGATCAAGGTTAATGTCTCATATCACATAGTAGATGTTCTAGTGTATGTATTTTCAATTCCAAGGTATAGAGGAAGAATCCCTTTGCTTTATAATTTGAACCCACATTAAATGGTAACCATTTAATTTTAAGGTTTAAATTTATTAAATTAAATCCACATTTATATTCACATATTTATCACAATCCAATTATTTGTATCACCATTTCCAATTTATAATGGCACATACCCTTTATAAATTTCAATTGGCATATCAGGTAACTGTGATCTAACCCTTATATCTGGTATTAGGATGAAATGGGTCATATAATGTTGTTTCATTAAATTAATTACCACTACAAATTTATCTAAGTACATTATTCATAAATTAAAATTGGAATTCATTTAATCGAAATCATTTAACATTTCAACCCATGGAACTAGTGGTCCATGGCTCAAACATGGCATAATTTTTTAATTAAGGGTTCTTAGTCAATATACATAGGAAAAAACCATTTACATTGATGTATACACTTTAATTAATCCAATTATTTTACCCTTAAATAAAAATAGCACATTTCCACATATAAAAATCAAGGCACTCGTGACAATCAAGGGAAATACAAGAAATGAAAGCAATCAGATGTACCAATATGTCATGACATAATTCATGAAATATGAATACTCAAGTGCATATAATGATGCATGAGATGATACCTACCTATAATACTAGGACAAGGAAAAATAAGTTGATAATAATAATATAAATAATAAAAACTTCACAACATGTGCATCACCCAATGGTATAATTAGAACAACTGTAAGAGGCACTAACCAAAACAACAATATCCTATCCTAGATAATTTTGGATTCCCTTATAAAAGGGTTAGCTACTTCCAAGCATAAGATCACTACCAAATTTAAACATGATTCTATCCTCTCGACTAATACCACAAAAAATAATAAAAAATTAGAAATAATCCTATGATACCACTTTGTAGAATCCCTACCCAGAAGACACTAAAAGGATTCCCAATTTAGTTATCCAAAAGACCTCAAGCCTGCCTCCCCATACACCAAAGGATAACAACTAGAAGCAAGGTACTAGGGTGTGTTTGTGGGGAGAATATTCCCTCTTGATCAGAGTGTAACACAATGGTGAATAATGATGATAATTAGTGGGAATGGTAATAAATAACAAGCAATGGAATTATAAATCATCCTAATAAATAAAAAAGTAGAAGATAAATCAATAATAGATAAAAAATGATGATCATTTCATGATTATATACAAAAAGGGAAGTACATGGGATGCAAAGGTATAAGAATATACAATATCCTAAAAATAAAGACAAAACAATCAAAATATCCATCCACTATCATCACAAGAATAGGCTCATTCCTCTGCTCTCATAATTAATCTTAGTACTGAAAATAAGTCATAAGATGTTGGGAGCTTCCCATTGTCCACCCTTAACACCATGAGGTATTTTCGAGTTCCACAGGAATCCTGAATAGGGTGTGTGATATATTCAATAGTCCACCACCAATTGTTTCTAGTTAAATCCATCTAGTGCATATAAAATGAGCAGTGTGTAATTAAAACAAGGTAATAAAAGATGTAAAATGTAAATGGGTTGGCTCTGGTTCTTAAGGATAGCTAGATGTCATTACCTACTTCAGCCTAAGCTAGATGATATCTGAACAAGTAACCATATGTATACATATATATGGTCTATATACATAGTGATATATATATCCATATATATGGATACTAATACTATCCTGAACATGAGGTGTAACTCAGGCATCCATAGGAAATAATATGAATCTCACAAAGTATCAAGGGACATCATTATCGCATATTATATTTTTTTAGGAACTCTATGCCTGAGTATCACATGTATATGGGACACCATGCATGAGTATCACATGTTTATGGGATTCCATGCATGAGTATTAGAAATATAAGGGACATCATGCATGATTCTATCAAGTGTAAGGGATACCATGCTAGAGTATCACAGGTATAAGGGACGCCATGCCCGAGTATCAAAAGTATAAGGGGTTCAATGACCATGTATTACAAGTATAATGGTTAAATTACAATTCATTTAACATTTCATTTTACTAAGGGAATATCCTTAATCATACGGAATTCACTTGAAGGGGTCATACAACTCACTCTCCCTTCAGTTATGATGGGATGTCCAACTGGGTATAAATAAAAACTGATCATGAGGTTCTGTGCCTATATAAACATTTAATAAGTAAATTTCATCAAATGATAACACCCTAGGATTTTCACTAGTCGAGGTGGGAACCTCTGACCATAATCAAGAGCACCAGGGGCACTACTAATATAGATAACAATTTAGAATAATGAAAATATTAATTTTCAAGAAATTCATCGAACGTATGTAATGTGGAATGATGTAACATGTTATAAAATGACTCATATTTAAGGTAAAAATACTATACCACCTACCTTAGGTTGGTATATGAACAATCATCCTTTTTCAGCCATTGCATCAAACTAAAATGGAAGAAATCAGTAAAACTGACAAAATCCCTAAAATAGGGTATATTAGCTTATAAAAAAATAGTGTCAATGATGGATGAATAAACAAATAAAATTGGATATTGGATTGATTATATTACCATTTCTCATCCAACATAATTGATGGTGATAGAAATAGGGTTCAAATGGGGAAGAACCAAGCGAACCTAAGCTAGAGGAGAAGAGGACACTCTCCTATGCACGGATGCTACTAGAGAAAGAAGGGGGTTCCATTAAAATGAGGGGTTCTTCCCCTTTAAAAATACTAAAATATTCATGACATGTGTATTTTAAATTTCGGGAAAATCTTGGGTTCCCCCTGGGAAAACCAATGCACATCGTGAACATGGTATGGTCGGTCTATTTCAAATCATGTATTAAATACATGTCATGTTTTCAATAAATGTACTAAATTTGATGAATGATTTTTTTCAACTAGAATACATATGTATAGTTTATTTATAGGTGGGTTCATATATATACCTACAATGCATTGGATAAGATTTTATGAGATGGAAATGGTCTGTGATTTGTGATACTTGAGTCAATAATGGATCATATGTTGTGATACCAAAGTTAATAATGGATCATGAGTTATAATACTCGACTTAATATTGGTTTGTGAGTTATGATAATCTAGTCAATAATGGGTCATGAGTTATTATAATCATGTCAAAAATGGAGTGTCAGTTATGATACTCGAGTTACTAATTATCCATCACTTATGATGCTCGAGTCAATAATGGGTCATAATAAGTAATGTCTGAGCCACCATGTAAATGGTCATAGAATTTTGATACCTAAACCACTATGTAATGATTTCCTATGATTATATTTGTGACATAATTCCATGTTATGTTATATTTCAATGAAAGAAAATTATTATTTCATATGCCTATGATTATTCTCCATAGATCAGGTTTATTGTCTCACACTCTTATTCCATAGTACGGGTTTATTCATTTGAGATTATATGTCCTTATATCATAACTTATGGACACTTTTTATTGATAAATGTTCATTTTAATTAGATATTTCTCCCATTTACTTGTTTAATCATAGGTTTATGATCTAACCCTTAATGAATTGTTGATGAGTTATTTTCCATTACCAATCATTTGATCTCACACCTTTCTTATGTTCATATTCCCTATGTTTTTAAGATGATTTTGATCTATAAGAAGTCTATAAGGGGGTCTAGATTGGTTCAATTTTATAGAAATTTTCAAAATTACCATAAAATAGGTTTCTTATATACCTGACCATCAATGAAACTAAACCTTCTATTCATGATATTATGTTTTTATTTTAAAATTCAGTATTTAAATTA
Organism: Viscum album; assembly: GCA_963277665.1. Classification (NCBI taxonomy): domain Eukaryota; kingdom Viridiplantae; phylum Streptophyta; class Magnoliopsida; order Santalales; family Viscaceae; genus Viscum; species Viscum album. The sequence continues at coordinate 998,646,935 of OY728138.1, read as the reverse complement.
TTGAAATATATGTCAGTTTAGTTTAAGAAATATCACTTTTTATCAAAGTTGGTGATTAAATAAAAAAATTTAGAACCAGATCTGAGAGTGTAGGTCTAGGGCGCCTTTTTTGGGTTTCAAAGTTGGTTTTAGTTACTTTTTAAGGTTAGTTTATTTGTTTTTAAGGATTAGTATAAAATAAATTATGTAAAAAAAATATATAAGTCTAATTATGGGATAAAATATTGAAGTTTAGGTAGAGTATAGAATGTGTGGTTTCCTAGAAATTATATCTATATATGGATAATGGAAAGTGGATAAGGCTATAACATAGATGCACCGAGGGTTAATTATCATAATTACCTTGAAAAAGGCTAGTTGTGTATCAAATCTTTATTCAATCAGTGCACAATGAGTGGACCTAAGATTTTACACCTAGCTAGAAACTCTTAGGGGAAATGATTTGGTTAATTGTGATCTCATTATGAACTATTATAATGGATTTTAGCACATATTTATGGTATTATTAGAGAACATAATAGGATATATAATATTATTATCCTAGATTCAAGCGTATAAATTTATATGTTAGGGTACATGTGTTATTTATGATATAATTCTTTTTAGTTAATTGTTTTCCTTTTTATTTAGTTATAAAATTAGCTAATCATACATTTAACTTACTTTATTAATGTAATGGTTAAAGAGAGGGGAAACAAAGTTATCATTGTATATGATAGACAATACAATGAGGATCCTGATTAAAAACAAAATGGGATTGATGTTGGTGTTAGAATTTTGTGGTTATGGTCACTGAACTATCTCTAGTTATGATAAATAACTTGATTTTTTCCAAAATATCAAACACACCAAATAAGATAAGTATATTGTTTCATAGGATCATATGTGATGAAGGTGATTAAGGAAATAATATTTAATTTCATTCATGTCAGAAATGTGGGAAGAATCACACAAGGTAATGTCTCAAAGGAATAAATAAATGCTTAAAGTGTAGAATGATTTTCCATCAAACTCGTGATTGTTGATGAGAGATGAATAGGTTCGTAAATAAAATGGATGTTATTTTAGTCCAAACTAATACATCATCCAACACTCCAATTCTTCAAATATAAGAAGTTTGGGTAATATGAAAATCAATTCCTCAATCAAATTTCTAATAAGTATTATAGGTATAAACGAATTTCTAAAGCAATGTAATGAGTGAAATACTATCCAATATCAACAAATTAAGTGTATTATGATAATTAAGCAATATTTTTCATCTGTTATATATTTTTTTGTGGATTATTAAAATCCATTCTAATGTATCTCGTATGTTTTCATAGAGAATTAAATCACCACACCTATTGTTTGATTATTAAAGAAAATTTATTATTTTTTTATCCCAAGTTGATTTTTATGGAAAATTTTCTTATGAAAATCTTATTATTGTTCTTTTAGATGAATTTAACATGAATTTTTGAATGGTTTGGTTCTCTCTATTTAGAGATAAAATTATTTGGAATAAGGAAATCTTAATTCATACCAACTTATGGTATATTATCCATGAAAGTAAGATTATGAACAAACTTTTCAAGTTAATTATATAATGTTGGTCATGATACGAAAAAATAATAGAATCTTGGATAAAATTCATTGAGAAAAATTCAACGTTAGGTATAATCCAATTTTTGAGGAAAAAAAAGTGTTTCCTAAGTTTGTAAGGTTGATATCTTTCAAGATATTGTTTCTTGATTCACATATATATTTTTTATATTACCTTAAATATTCTTATTATTAAATGATAATTAAAATTGTGAGGAAGAATTTTTTTTAAGAGGGGATAATATATCGCCCCATTATTTTAATATATATATATATATATCATTCCTTTAAATAAATCTAATGTCTATGATAGCTTGATCCACTCACAATACTAAATAAAAACGAGCTGCAACATATTATATTAATATTTATAATAAAACATAAGAATGATAAAATGACTAGTAAATAAAAAATATTGTAATCAATTAGAATTCATACAAAATAGGATCAAGTACGCTTAAATTTTAAAAAATTATGTTTTAATAAAAGTAGTTTTTCTTTATATATTTTACATTATTTAAAAGATGAATTTCAAAATTTATTATTTATAATTTTGTAAAATAAACTTTATTTTTGAATTAAAAATATAAAAATTGGCTTATAGTGAATTTTTTAGATTTTTTTCAAAAATATTGGTAAATGGAAAAAAATAACAATTTTATTAATACCTTTACTTTAATGAAATAATCATAATAAAATAATGTTCTAAAAATTATTGAAAAAAATCTATAAAAAATATTTTTAAATTAAAAATAAATCATTTAAAAATACTATGTTGAATTTATAAAACTCATCTTTAATGTTTTGGAAATGTAAGTAATGTTTTACTCTAAAAATTGATTTTATTCAATTATATTAAAATTTTGTTTTCATCACGTAGAGAAATTAGATCTTGAAAAATGGATTTATAATTTTATATCAACATGTTCATAATATTGAATAAATTAAATTTCATTTTTTAGACATTAAAATGAGATTACTAGGATTAAAGTTAATTACTGTGATCATAATAAAACACTTATTTTCAAAGAATTTTTTATTAAAATTGTGTGATTTTTATCTAATAAAAAATAATATATTTTCAAAAATTACTAAAATATAATTTTTAAACCTATTTTTTAATATATTAGCATCCTTTAATTGTTAATAAATACTAAATAATATTGTGAACACTTAATTGTAAAAGAAACATTATCGATAACACAATTTGTCTATGCATAATATATTTTAATTTAAAATTTAATTTTATATTATATTAAAATTAGATTAGATTATATTTAAATTTGATTATGTTTCAGAAAATATTTTTTTAAGAATTTTTTCATTATATTTTTTAATAAAATATAAATTACTTGGAAAAAAACTAGTTACCAAGGTAAAAACCAAAATGGTAAAATGTAAAAATATAGTGGAAAAATACATTAAACATGTTTAAAAATATGTGAAAATGAATGGTAGACATTTTACCAACCTTAAATCACCACACAAATACTTATTTTCCACCTTTGGAGCGATTTAACATTGAACAATTTCATTCCATCATTGAAAAAGTAATTGGTATTTACAAGAATTTCATTTTATAAACTTATAAAATGATACCACTTCCACAAATTTTCTCCACCCATTCAAAATATTCAGCCCAATAATACATATTCCCTGTAATCTCATAACATATATACCCACATGCTAGAATCCTTTTTCTTTCCTAAATACCAAGCTAAGGATTTGTATGGCATTACCCAATATCGAATTCCCAAAGGGAGAGGTAATGTTCTTAAACGATCTCTATTAATTATTTCATTGTTTTTCCACCTCAAAACTATTATATCTGTGAAATTGTGACAATAACATTATTACTAATATGATTAAATTTTATTACAATAATGGAATATCACTTTTTAACCTTCCTTTTAAACATCAAAAAAAAATAAAAAATTCATTTGTGTTACATGTGTACTATCATCCCTAGAGGAGACATAATATGTTTTTCGAAACTAACTTAAAAGGATGGTTAAAAGGGTGTATTTAATGAATAACTATTATATTTAAAACCTTATTAATATTTTTAAAAATAAACCAATTCTTACCTTGTTTATTTTCTATGTAAATTGTTAGAACCTTAAAGGATTACACCCTGAGGTGGGTAAATCAGGGTATATAAGATAAAAAATTTATTCCTTTTATGAGGACCTTGTTTTATAACCTTTAGGAACACTTAAAATACAATATAACATTCTTTTAAATGAGTGATTAAAGTATTAAATAACATAAGTTATTATACATGGTTCACCCATACTGGGCTAGTCTAAGGAGTATGCACACAAATGTGCATGCGCACCAAATTCACTAAATCTCAATAACTTATATGTATAATTTTGGAGCAGTATAATTGACCCTCCTAGTTTAATACCATAGAAAATTAGAGAACTCACTACCTTCTTACAATAAGAAACTCACTCCTTTTTCTGTTTTTCCATCCTTCCTCATGATAATGTGGATATACACCAATGAAGTTGTTTCACTTCATCATGTATAATGTCGACTTCTAGAGAGAATTGGGATCCCTTAATATCAAATTATAAAACCTTTAGCCTTCCATATGATCTAGAAAAAACATTTTATAATTCCTCTTTGAATTATCCCCTATATTTCTCTTCTTTTCTTCTTATGAGAGGGTTTATTGTAATCTGTATCTTCTAATCATATTCCATCATTATCAAATCTAATAAAACTACCATTTTAAGATACAAAAAAAGGCTTTTAAATCTCTCCACATATATTGGGTTTTAATTTCATGGATATTTTTTTCTCCCCAAGAATATCTCCATCTTCTAGTAGGTTATTCGATAATATATAGAAAATTTTATCTTCATAGAACCATGACCATGGTTATAATTTTTGAATTAATTTATCCCCCGTTATATTAAAAACATCTATTGAATGTTTTTATCCATCCTTTTATGGATAACATGAATCTTTTGGTTGTAATGGATATCATAATCTCCTCCTACAAGCATGCATGGTATACATATCCAAATTCATGTAGACATGTTACAACATATCTAGTTACATGTACCTGATTATCAACATATCCAATTTTACAGGTTGGTCACATAGTCACTTTCCCCATATAGATGTTTTGTCCCCATACCTAATTTTCTCACATAGTTGTTTCATGTAGCCATTCTACACCTATATCTGATTTTCTCACATAACGGTTTGTCTTAAGTATTAGTTTCACATAGCCTTTCTGACCATGTGACTAATTTTATCATGTACACAATTGGATCATGTAGCCAAATTCCTTTAGAAAAAACCCATTAATAAATTCCAAAATAAATATAAAAAACTCATATTATAAAAAACTATTTTTCAATAAATCTAATATTGAATGAATTTTGGTTCCAAAAATATCCCCCTTTGATTTAGTTCACAATATCCAATATCTTCCTAACAAATAACACCCTCAAACTCTAATTTTCAATTTCTCCACCTAATTGTAACTAAAATAAAAGGGGTTATTTATTAATAAAAATCACCAATTAGAACTTTAGGTGCTAATAATTCTCTAATCCTATAGAACCAAAGCTCAGTTTAAGGAACAATAACCTTATCTAGCATTGATAAGTTTTTCAATCAAACTCGCATCTCTCCTTGATTTTACATTAAAGTAATCACCCCTTTCAAATCATTTCCCCTACCAAAGTGAGGTGTGAAAACATTCCTTTATAATGATAGCATCCATGTTGAGTGGGGGTATATCCTAAAAATAATTAAGTGGATAGAAATTTTGGACTCCAATAGCCAAATGATACTTCTCAAACACTACTTTGGGTAGTGCCTTTGTCAAGATATCTATAACTTGATCATGGATTGACACATACTTCAAAACCACAATTCCTTACTCCACAATCTTATTTACAACATGATATTCTATTCCCATGTTCTTTTTCCATGATTTTTGTAAATTATTTTTGAAAATATTGATTTCACTTAAGTTATCCCACATAATTGGAATAGAATACATCACTTAAACACCCACATCATCAACTTATTGTTTCATCGATATAAATTGGGTTTATTATTTAGTGTTAGTAATATATTTGGCCTCAAAGGATATCAAATATATATAATATTACTTCTTATTTTTCCCATGATATTTTGGAAATCCCAAGAAAAAATAACCATCTAAATTTGATTTTAAGTTGATTACTGAACAAGCCAAATCCAAATCAATAAACCCCATAATTTTTTTTTTGAATCATTATGATAGATAAACCCATAGTTTATCATGTAATACATGAATCGAAGTGTTATTTTTATAAATTTCATGTGACTTTACTTGGAATCACTATGAAAATGAGTGGATTAATAAGTGAAAAATATAATATCTAGTCGGTAGGTAGTCAAGTAGATTAAACTACCAATGACTTTCTAGTAAATGGTCACATTGACCATAATGTCTTATTAATATCTTGATAATTTTAGTATTCTTTTCATCAGAGATTCGATGGTCCCCAAATCCTCCACCTGGTATCTTATTAAAAATTCCTCATAATAATTATTTTTAGAGATAAATATCCCATCATCTCATTGAATAACTTGAAATCCATGGAAAAATTACATTTCACCAATTAGAGACATCTCCAATTTTTACCTCATGAGTTCTAAAAAATGATTTCATTAGTTGTCATCTAAGCCTCTAACAACAATTTCATCAACATAGACAAGCATCATCAATAACTACTCATTATCCTTATTTATTTATAGGTTTTGATCAAATCCTTCTCTATAAAAAATTATTCCTTAATCATTTATCTTACCTATAATACTATGCTATTGAAGTAAACTTCCTACTTATGAACACAATTCAAGAAGGTGGATTTTATATCCATTTAATAAACCTTAAAAACCTTTTGATATGCCATGTATAAGAATAATTGGATTCATTAATGTCATGCTACATGTGAAAATGTCTCATCAATGAAAATTCCTTCAATTTGGGAATTCCCCTTGGATACAAGCCACTACTTGTTCCAGATTACCTTTCCTTCTTAATTAAGTTTATTTCATAACTCTCAATTGTTTACGAAAACATTATTATCGAATAAACTTAGACCAAATTCCAAAGATTAATTTTCCTCTATTTTATCAATATATTTATCCATGGACTTGACATAGATCTCATTATTTACAGCTTCTTTAAAATATTTTGGTTACACCAATGATAGTAAAGATACTTTATACTAATCCCTCAATATTCTGTCTAAGACTAGGTCTGTCTAATCTCTAATAATGTTTCTTTTGATAATTTTATCCCCACACATTTTTCATTTTGATCTTGTTGGAATTTATTTACTTTATTCTCAATTTGGTTCTTCATCATAATTTTATTTATGCTTTGTAACTCCCATAGAATGTTATGGTGTTTCATCCCCATCATATTCATAAATATTTTTGTTGTAATGTAATGCTTGTTCATGTATTGATATAATTTTCCTACCTTTAAACACCATAATATACATTCCCTTAACCATATTTTCAATTATTTTTTTGTGACACCTATAATATTTATCATTTGATGTGTATCTCAGAAATATACCTTCATCTCTTCAATATTTAAGTTTAATGATCTTTTCCTTGTTGAGGATAAAACATTTACTTCCAAATATCTGAAAATATTTAATTGTAGGTTTCTTTACAACCCAAATATCATATGAAGTTCTCCATTATCATGAACCAACATAGGTTAAACCTAAGCTAGTCACCCAAAACAGACTACAAAAATTCCCAATAGGCATTCACAATCCTCTTGTCCTGATAACTAGTGTTTGGAATAATATAAAACTTAGTTAGGAACAATTTAGATCATAAAATATAGATAAATAAACAAGAATAAAATCAAATAACTAATTGGAATCCAAAAAAGGAAAAAAACTACCAAGTGCACCTCTGTATGACCTATGGGTCACCATTATCCACTGAACTGACTTTGGTCCATAGTGACCGAGATCAAGATGTAAGCATCGTTATAAGCTAAAAACAAATATATAGCAATAGTTGTGAGTTTTAAAACTTATTAGGTGTTCTTGAATGAACTATCCCCCATGCCTTAACTTTAAAATAAAATCCAATTCATGATAGTTTGAAGATAAAATATATAAAATTAGGGGTTTCTACTCATTAATAAAAACAATAAACAAGATTTCATTTTTATAAAAACTAATTCTCATCATATTTTCAGAAATGTTTTTCAATCCAAGAATACATTTCATAAATATTCTTTATATAAGATAAATAATTCCAAAACAAATTACACAGTATGAAAATATAACAACAAGGTACATTTTCAAATAATTATCATGGAAAGCAGGAGTAAAATTAAGTAATCACTATGGGAAATCCCTAAGTAACTTGGGATACTAGGATCCTTGGATCCTTGTACTCTCAGTGATCAATCTTCCAGACACAATGTTTCTGCTTGAGTCACCAATTCCTATCACATGAATTTTAGTTAGTGTTGTTTTATAATAATGCTAGGGAGACTAGGACTTAGCCTTGTGGACTCACCTAGTGTACTAGACCTGGTCTACCCACCTGGATACCCTGGATTCCCATGTTCTATGCCGAAATGGAGTTGAGTATTTATCAAGCTAGAATATATTTATATATCATATAGTTTACATAAAAAAACGCATCCACCTTCTCACCTATTATCTCTACCCTCAAGATCATCCCCTTTAAAAGTCACTTAAAACATGTACAAACCTCTTTACCAGACTCATGTCATAAATCATGTGTCTAACACATACATCACATTTTTAATTTTAAGGGGCATGCCTTATGAGGGGTTTCCATTTTTATAAAACAATCCAAACTGTCAATCAGACCTCATCATCTTATGAGTGTTAATTTCATTTAAAAACAAGGTTAAAAACATATTCTTATTAAGAAGAACATATCTGGGGTCTTAGGTGAAGTTTTAAAACAAAATGAAATCATTTCCAAGAGGTATAACTAATTTTTTCATAGAATATGTATATCATAGAATTATTAAAACACACTTTTAAAATACTCAAGAAATCAAGGAATTCATATTAAAGTCTCATCATAGGTAAACTCCCTCAATAGGAAGAGAAACAAGCAAAAACACCCCAAAATTCTATGTCTTTAATGATATTCACTCACACTTACATGCATATACACTCCTTTATATTCATATATACCCTTAATAAAATGTATATATTTCCCTCTCCATGAGGTAATATTTAGAAGGCGTATATATATATATACATAAATATATACGTACCTATATATATGTGTGCAAGACTTCATGGAGCAAAAAAAACTTTAAACAATAAGAGAAAACCAAAAGTCACTAAAATACCCCAATACAATTTGGAACAATAAAAATTATTGAAGAAAACCTATCCAAATGGCTTTGGTGAATTAAAATGAAAAAAAAACTCTTCACCTTCAGTGGTGGATGCTGAAATATGCACAAATCCAACCAGAGAGAGCTATTGAATTTCCTAATAATCGAAGAAAATACTAAAATATATGATCAACCCTAACCCTAGAGCTTGGAAAAAAAGGGGTGATATAATGAATAAAAATTCCAAGAAATGGGAAGAGGAGGGATTTTAAGACCTTGCCTTGGGGTGGAGACCGATAAACATAAGGAAATATGGTGGAAACTCTAAAAGAGAAGAGCCCTCTAGAGATGGTGTTAGTGTGTGTGGTTAGAGGGGGGGTTGGAATTTCATGATTAAGGGGGAGTAGACCCCTTTGAGGTTTTTGATAATAATAATAATCTCAATAATAATAACAATAATAATCTTAATAAAAATAATAATCATAATAATAATATCATTATTATTATTATTAAAACATTTATTTTTTTATTTTATTTTTAGGTTGGCCCCTGCACACGGTTTGGACGTATGGTTGGACAAACTATGTTCCAACCATTCTCCCCCCACTGCACCCCTAGAGCACCTAATACAAGAAGGCCATATGGTTTGAAAAACCATGCACTGAATGTGTGATTTGGATCTGTCAAAAATTTCAGATAGATCATGTGGGTTGCACACATTTTCAACTAACTGTTCACTAATCATGCACCTATGCTATATAAAATTTTAAATTTTAAACCTCGATCTAACCAAAACTCAAAATAAAAGCTAAAAATAATTTATTAATCAAAATAATTATTATTTTAGGGTTGGCGTGTGACAATTCTCCCCATTATGACACTTTTTCTCCCAAAAAGACTCAATGATTTAATTGACCAAGACAAAAAGAAAAGGGAACCCATCACATGAAATGAAACCTCCACCACCCAAATATTGAAGATTTCATACTCACCCATCCCACAATACATAGAACCCAATTAAAGACTAAATAATTTATTCTCAATGAAACAGACCAACAATAGATGAGGGAATGAAGGAGACCAAGAGCACTTGAATCATCCAAAAAAATACTCAATGAAAGAGGTTAAAATCTCCAAATACAATCTCAAAACATGGAACACCCCAACCCCAACATATAAATTTACAAGGAAACCCATGGTGGTTTTTTTAGGATCTCCACAAGAATCTATTACATTACCTTTCATCCAAGCTATCAAGACTACTATGTTCGGGTTCGGGTGGGCTAGAAATAAGAAAATTCTCTATCAAGAACACTTGAAAACGAAGTTCACCATAGGGTCCTTCTATAGTGGCATCCCCACCACATTAATTCTTCATCTAATCTTGATTGGGTTGACACCAAACTCTTCATATGGTATTCTCCCTTCAATTTTAGAATTCTAGTCAAACATATTTTCCTAAACCAAAGAAACTCACAAAACTAGACATTACAAGATCCCAAAAGAGGCGATACACAAGAAACAAACCCCACCATCCACAACAACAAGATCCAGAGCCCCTCAAAAAAATTCCATTAAAAAAATTCCCCAAAGATAGATGGAAAATGGACATCCACCGAATCAGATATAGGTGTCACCAAGAGATAATGTTCAGGAAGATAACTTAGGAGAACCCCAATGAAAATGAAAAATGAAAATAATGAAGGGGTACTAAGAGACACCACTAGCATCCAACCAAAAACCTCAAAAATTTCCCAAACATTAGAAAATCATACTAAAACATTTAGATTAAAAAATATATGACCAATCAATTAAATTAAGAAGACTAGATATGACAAAAAATTACACAAACCACACCTTACCAAGATATATGTTCACTAAAATAATTGAAACTCTCCAAGGGGTTATCATAACAGAAGGCAAAGAAAAAACTTATTCATAATTTCCTTAGAGATTAAAACCACCTCAAACTTGACAAGATCAAACTGTTAAATGGTAGCCACCAAGATCTCCAAAATTAAAATAATTTAAAATACAGAAAACCAAAATAAGGTAAAACTCAAAGGATGTCCATTCCAACATTAGAAACAATAATTCGGGTCAACATCTACCACACGCAATAGCTCCTCAACTACATGGAAAGATTCACCCTGAAGCCTATGGATGGAGACCTAATTCCATGAAGCATCTTTTTCCTTATAGTTAGGATCTAAAAAAACTTATCCTGAAATTACTATTTCATTAACTCAGCTTATGAGACCCCATCAGGCAACCTAATCAAGCACACTAAATAGAATAGGATGAGATCATAAAGACTGACCACCCACTCCTCACCATGAATTTTTTGGGGTATATTCCAAAGAAACAAACATGGAACCAACCCAAATCCCATCAATAATTAAATTTCCACATCTCAATCATAAATCAACAACCCAAAATCAAAATATCATTTCAATCATAGCTCTAACACATCAAAGCTAAAGAATAAAAACGAAAACTCCAAACATAAAAAGGTAGCATGATAGTACTCACACTTTTTATAACATTGAAATTTCCCCTTTTGAAACCCGTTTTTGAAAAACATAACAGGACTTAAAAACCAAACACCCACCATTAGTATTCCATGAATCCTCACACATATATAAATATCCTTGTTTTGTCTCAAGAACCCATCTAAACTTACCAATAAATATTTATTTCCCACAAACATCTGTCTCAATATATGAGCATTCATAGGAATACCAAGATTCAAATAAAAATAAGTATGCTTCACTTTATAAAATTCTCTTTAAAATATCCCCAACAAGTTTTCAAATAAACCACCTTTATCAAAAAAATATTTAGATTCCCAATTTAATTTCTTCCCAAATTTTTTAAAAAACCATTTAAAACCCAAAAACCCATCCCACTTCGGATTCAGTTTTTACAAACCCTATCAAAATCCCAAAATTATTTCGTAAACAATTTCTATTTTTAAAACATACCAAGGGATTTTCCAAACAATATAAGGTTTTTATTGTGTAAATAATATTTTTAAAACTAAAAATAACTTCAAAATCCATGATAAACATTCCAAAACCAACTCAACCCAAGACCAAGATTAACGAAAAGAAAATAAAAACCCAAAAAACCAAAAAAACTAAAAAAATATAAGAAAAATCACTACACATGGCTTGACAACATGGTTTTCCATGTCGTGTTACAACTGAGTGATCACACTGGAGGTTAGAAAAGGTTGCTACATGGTTTGTTCATGGTTGTTCCGGACTATGCATAGTGACCATTAACCCTCTGAATCCCTCCAAAAATCCAATACAACCTTTTCAGTTTCTCTAAATACACTATAAAATATCAACACCAATCATAAATTCCCAAAAAAAACAAAAAAATCTATAACATCTAAGAACCAAGCTTATATTTTAAGGTGAAACCATCCCAGGCCACCCAAGCGATTTAAGTGTCCTTCTGAATAGGTGGTGATCCTTAACCTACCCATGACTATCCACTTGAATTACAAAAATCCTATCCCCAAACTAAGTTATATCCCCAAATAATAAGGTCGAATTTCTCTAATACCATTTTACATGAACCAACCCAGGTCAACCCCGAACTGGTTACCTGAGCTAGCCTACAATAAGGCCCGAGAGGCACTCCCGATCCTCCCAAGATAGAAACTAGTTTTGGGTGTAAAATAAAACTAATTTGGAAATTATTTAGCTCAAAAAATACAAATCAATAAACAAAAATAAAATAAAATAACAAAATAATTGTAAAAAAATAAATAAAACTATAAAGAATACTTCTGCGTGACCTCACGGGTCACCATAATCCACGGAACTGACGTCGCTCCATAGTGACCAAGACCAAGCTGGAAGCATAACTAGAAGCTAAAATAAAAAAGATAGATCTGTTGGGATGAGTATTAATACTCATTAGGTGTGCCAAAATAAACTATTCCTCATGCCTTACCTATAAAATAAAATTCAATTCATGCTAGTTTGAAGATATCATATATAAAATTAAAGGTTTCTACTCTTTGATAAAACAAGTTACAATCTTCCATTTTTATAAAAAATACATTTCATTATATTTTTTGAAATACTTTTCAATATTGGGAGAAATTTTAGAAATATTATATATAAAATAAAATTAATGAAAAAAAATATGCCATGGTATGAAAATATAACAACAAGGTACATTTTAAAACCATTACCAAATAAAATAGGAGTGAAGTAAGAAAAAATTATGGGAAATCCAAATGTAACTAGGGTTAGTGGGATCCTAGGATCCTCATAATCTCGTTGATCAATATCCTGGACACAAAGGTCCAAATCGAGACAGCAATACCCATAAAATGAATTTTATTCAGTATTGTTTTGTAATCCTATTATGGAGACCGAGCATCATCCATTCTGACTCGCCTAGCATACTAGACCTAGTCTTCCCACCAAGATACCCAGTATTAACTTGTGTCATACCCAAATAGAGGTGAGTTTTAATAAATATATAATATACATATGTTTCAAAAACTTTACATAAAAAACTTTTCCACCTTATCACCTATGATCTCCCTCCTTAAGTGTATCCCATTTCCAAGTCACCTAAACCAAGAACAATTCTCTTTGCAATGCTCATATAACGAATTTTATGTCTAGCACATACATAACTTTTTCAATTTTAAGGGTCCTTACATAAGATGATTTTCCATTTTTATAAATAAATTCAAGGTTACAACCTAGCCTAATCATCTTATGAAAGAAAATTTCATTTAAAAATAAGTTTAAAACATATTCTTATTATAAAGGACCCATGTATAAGCTTAGGTAAATTTTTTTAAAAAAAGAAAACCATTTCCAAAAGTCACAACCAATTTTTTCATATCATATATATATCACATAGTAATTAAAACACACTTTTAAAAAACTCAAGTAATAAAATAATTCAAATTTAAATCTTGATATTGGGAACCTACCTCAACAGGAAGAGAATTAAGCTAAAAAACCCAGAAAATCTATCTCCTTAATGACGGTCACTCACACTTACACACATATGCACCTTTATATATACATATATACCCTTAATCCAATGTCCATATTCCCCTATCTATGAAGGAATTTTTACAAGAAGGATATATATATAAGCATACTTATTTATATGTTTTCAATCCTTCATGGACCCACAAAACACTTTAAACAACAAGAGGCAACCAAATATCACCAAAAGTACCAAACAAAATTTGGAATAATAAAAATGGTGCAAGAAAACCTACCCAATCAGAAATGGAAAACCAAAAATAAACAAAAATACTTCGCCTTTGGTAGAATAAATTGAAATACACATTAATCCAACCTGGGAGTTCTATTTCATGCCCTAACAATGTAAGAAAATACAAAAAATCAGATCAACTCTAATCCTAGTGTTCGTATGAACAAGGGGGAGATGAGGTGGTGAAAAATGCCAAGAAATGGGAAGAGGAGGGATCTGGAGACCTCACATTGGGGTGGTGACTGCGAAACTCCAATAAATCCAATGGAAACATTGTAAGATAGGATCTCTTGCAATAGGGGTGTGGTGTGTGTGGCTAGAGAGGGGGCGTCATGCGAGTAAGGGGATAAGGAGACCCCTATGATGGATTAATAATAATAATAATAATAATCTTAATAATAAAAATAATATTAATATTAATGTTAAAATTAATAATAATATTATTATTATTATTATTATTATTATTATATCATTTATTTTGTCCCTTTTTTAAGGATGGACTCTGCACATGGTTTGGCCGCACAGTTGGCCAAACCATGCACCAATTGTGCACTCATCATTGGTCCACTAAAGCAACTCTCATGGGAAGTTCTTATGGTTTGAAAAATCCAAGAAATTTCTTTGTGATTTGGATCTATCAAAAAAATTTAGATGGCTCACACGGGTTTCACACAATTTCTATTAACTATACGCCAACTATGTACCTATGCTGAAAACCCAAAATTTTAAAATTTTAACCTGGACCATCCTGAAACTCAAATGCAAGGCTAAAAATAATTAAATAATTAAAATAATTAATATTTCAGGTTCAGGGTGTGACATCCCTTCATTTTCACACAACAATTCTCTATTAAATATTTAAACCATAGAAATGATAGATTCTTTCCGGTATATTTTTAGAAGATACATTTCAATCAAAATTGTTTTAGCCATGTAGGTGATTATATGATTTATTCATTATCCAATAGTCATAAATACTCATATGGTGAGACAATACTTTAATCTCTTAAACCTCATCTAAAGTTTAACATAAAATTTTCCATAAATGGTTAACCTGGTAACCCTTTTGAAAGATTAAAGTTCAAAATTTAGAGATAAGGTCACTAAATTTATCAAAATTAGTTTAGTGTTGATCCCTTGTATATCACAAAGTATCTCTTGTCTATCACATATCAAACTTGTGAATACCTTCATAATTTATTCTCTTAAAACATTTTAATTAACAAAAATACTTATTGAAAACAATAATTATTTATTAATCCAAATATTATTGGATATATTCCTTAAGTCCAAAAATTTCATAAACTCCACCCATGATAGTATAAACCACTTTGTTGAAAAATCCTTAATTAGTTCTATGGTAATAAATACCATCTAATTTACTTATTCATATCCAATATATATTTATCCAAAAAATCATTATCTCAATATCATGCACATATTAATTGTTATCTTTCCATTAATCATGTGTTTTCCAAAAAAATATCACCTTACCACCGGAATAACTTTTCATGGTTACCAGTACCATTCATTATATGCTCTTAAATACTTATGTAAATACTATAGTATACCTATACAAAGATGTTTCATTATTCTATAGTACCATAAAAGTACTTCCATAACATTATTATTGAATTCCATTACATGAATACTCAATCATTACACCACTTCATTGTCATACACCACATTTCCAATGATATTTACCTTTTTCATTGGATTTAATAGGTTGCTAGAATTGATCTTCATCATTAACCCTTGTATTTCAGAATTTATTAGCACAATTATCATTTTATTTACACTTAAATAATTGAAGTGTGTGAGGTGAATTTTGTGTAGTTTTCCCTCTCTTTGCATCATTGGCCAGCCTCTTCTCATCAGTTTGGAAATTAATTGCCTGATGACCTTTCCTTATACACTTAAAACATTTATTACACCCCATAAAATAATTTATTCTATGATTACTTCCACAATTAGAGCATAAAAGAAGGCTCGTATTCTTCTCTCCATGGTATTTAGATTTCCCTTTAAACTATATATTATTTTTCAAGCTAAAACTGTGAGATTAATGTATAACTCCAACCACTATTTCATATTTGATAGTACAATGAACAATCACTTCTTAGCTACTAATGTCTTTTAGGTCCAACTACCTTCTGAGCCTTGACTTTAAGCCACTGAATAACCTATCAACTTTACTTTTGGTTTGTATGATAATACCAGAAGTGTACCTCATAAGTTTTATGAAGTTAGCCTTGTAGGTATCAATGGATTCCTAATCCTTCTACTTCAACTCAATGAAATCCTTTTCCATATTCATATTAATAACATGAGAAAATTACATATTGAAGAATAATTTCTTGAACTCATCCCAATCCATGGATTCAATTTCATATTTCTTTTTTATATTCTTGATTAGAGTCCACCATTGGTCTTCTTCAAATTTCAGAATGATAAACAGCCAAAATGAATTTTAAATGATCATGGGGGATGCCTAAGGGACAGATCCTGGGGAAAGAAAACTATGTGGGCTAGGCCCAAAGCGGACAATATCATGATCGTGGTCTGGACTGGTCCATTACAAATTTTATTAGAGGTAGTGTCCATTCGATGTGCCAGTGAGGATGTTGGTCCTTTCTATGGGGTTATGGAAATCCCACATTGAAGGAGGGGGATCACGAAGCACCCCTTTATAAGGTGGTGAGGATACATCTCTCATCATGAGGTATTTTCCTAGGGGATTCTTGAAAGACAGATCCCAGGTAAATAAAAATTGTGTGGGCTAGTCCCAAAGAGGATAATATCATGATCATGTGCTGGATTGGGCCATTATAGCTATAACCACATAATCACAGTAAATTACTTATAATATTTCAAACTATGAAACCTTAGGTTTAATCCTAGATTATTAATGATTATTACTAAAACTCTATGATTTTTTAATATACTTAAACTTATCCTTAGATACATCCATAGACATATCCTTAAAAATATCTCTAGGGATCTCACAAAAGTTTTCTCATCATAGTTTCCAACGATTTACTAAAACTTTTCTCTAATACAAATTATAACAACCCTCCCTTTTCATACATTAACATTTCATCATTTTTCAGAATAATTAATACATTACACAAATAGACACCCAAATACATTTTTAGTTTAGTTCCTCTAGAAACTTGGAATCATAAAAAATTGGTTCATAAACACATATAATTCTTCTCAAGTGTATTTATTTATAACTAGAACCATTTTTTAAATATAAAACATAATACCTTTCTTCGTATCCTTGGGAAAAGAAACATAAGAAAATGGTGATCTCATATGCCCAATAAGGGTAAAAAGGGAGATATGTAAGAAACATATGAACATAAGGGTATGATAACATAATCATAACATTTAAAGATAGTATCCTTCATATTAAAGATCATATACATGATTCATGGCATAAATATTATCATTTCATAAGTAATGAATCACAAGAGAATCAAGAGCATAATTCATGGAATCATAACATTGAAATATGACATGGATTTTTTGCTTGACACATAAACATATAATATCATTCCCTATAATTCAAGGTGCATTTCCAAAACATAATAGGGCACTTCATGGGGACTACACCTACTGGGTAGGAAATTCCACCATCTCTAGTCGCAGCCCTTTATTTGTAATGGATCAATTTTTCCCATCTTCCAATAGTGGATTGGGTTTCCTCGTCTTCCCATAGTGGATCAGGTTTCCGCACCTTTCATAGTAGATCAAGATCATCAACTTGTCACCATCATTATCTCATGAGACATAAATCTTTAACCAATGTATTCAAGGGAGAAATATCTCTCACACTTCATCTAATGAAAATCATGTTCCAATAAAACTTAAATCATTCATCATATCAGAAACCAAGGAATGAAATGGGTTTAATATGCATAATTCAATCATAACATATCTATAGAAAAGAAATGTGTTTCATAAATATCATTCCATTATAAACATAAAAAACTAATAGAAAGAATAATAATGGTATCAATAAATCATATCCCCAGGGAAATATACATAACATCAAACAATGTTATCTTAGATAGAAAATAATTTTGAGATACCACTTGAAATAATTCATGAGGAAAATATAATTTCTATTTTTGAAATCAAACACTTTTTAAATCATAAAATATTTATAAACCTTATTATTTGAAAATAATATTTAAAAAATATAAAGAAGTATTTTAAAATAATTTTATAAATATTTTAAATCATTTTCCTTGAAAATGCATAAAAGATCATTTAAAACAACCTTAAATAATTTTTAGACAACATTACTTTGAAGGAACACTGATTTCCAACTAAAGAGAGAATAACATTACATGAAACTTATAATATCATTAAAATAATGAGATACATAATACAACATGTCAAATACCATCATATAAACCTCATAAAATAATATAGGTGCGTGATATAACATGGGTCTCAAAGAAAGTTAATTGAGACAAAATTAACTTACCAATTTGGTAAATTTTGAACCGTAAACCCACGAAAGAGAGATCATAAAATGGATATGAAAATACCCATAACTTTTAAAAATAATACTCATAAATTAAATTCATGGGAATTATATACACCACAAAAAATAAACCAGTAGTGCATAAAGCATGTGTCCCACATAAATAAAATTGAGACAAAAATATCTTACTATAAGACTTGAATTCCTTCACAAAAATTAAAACCTCATATATAATAAATATAATTTTATTATAAATATACCATAGAATCTTATTAATATATATAATACCATATATAATTTACTTGTGACTTTATATTACTCACTTATTAACAAATCCATGTTAAAGTTATGTTTCAGGTAATAACCACTTTATTTTTTATACATGTTTTAACTTGTTATCATTGGTCCTCTTACATAGATCAGGATTTAATCATATATAAAATTATAAACATGATATATATATATTCATTAAATATTTATTCATGTTTTTTTATAAAATTTAGAGGTAGATATTAAAATACACAGTTCATGGAGATGGTAGGACGTACATACGCATGAATGTTGTTTTCATTTTATTTTCATATTAAAAAAAAGAAAATTATATGATATATTATTATTAAAAATAATAATCTTATATATATCATATATATTCATAAAATGAATTTTTATTACTCTCTATGTGAAATATATATGAAATACGAATTACATTGCATCATGGAGAAGATAAGTCATACGTACACACAACCGACGTTATCATTTCCCAAAAGATTAGATGGTAAAAATGTTATATATGATATTATAATTAAATAAGTATAATTATGTAATATATATCTTTTATTCAATAAAAAATATTTTTTCCATAAAAAATACCACCATGAGATGTGGTAAAGGAAAAATGAACAATCATCGTTTAGTAAGGCAGTAGTTCGTTTTACACTCAAATGGTAAGTTTGTTTCCAATTAGATAGAAGTGTGTGAAAGTGTAGGTAAAATCATTAATATTACAAAATATCAGTATATTTAGTCTAATAAGGTTGTTATATAAATATTAAATGAAAATAATTGCGGGGTTCAAGGAATAAATAATACAAAAACATTTATTGATGAACGTAACCTATTATTTGGGTGTCTACTTTTGATTTACACAAAAGGACTTATTTGGTTGGATTTATTCCAAAAGTAAGGCTTATAGGATGAAGATAAGTAATTTTGTAGAATATTTTGGCATAATTTTTCTGATAAAAAGGGATTTTGAGGTCTAAATAAAAGATAAGTAAAGGTTCCCTTTTATAAGAGAGGGGAGGGTCCCTTTTGGAAACTCTCAAAAATATTAATTTATAATAAATAAAAACTCAATTAAAATACCTTTAAAAGGTCATATATTAGAATATAAAATTGTATAAGGTTTTAATCTCATAAAATAATAAATTTTAGATAGGATTTGATGTAATTTTAAACCTTATCTTTCTTATTAACCTTTAGTTTTCTTAAAGGTTGGGGATGAAGCCTCATTTATTATTAAAGAAAGGAAAAGACCTCTTTAACTGGGTAGAGGGATACCCATAACATAGCCCAAAGTCCCTGTGGGAATTTATCCCATTACATGGCCCGTAGGCCCAAATGTTTTTCCCAAGTCCCATTCCGTGAATAGTTCTACAACAATACCTGCTTGCAACAGTAGCACACAATACCCACAACTGCTACAGTTCCTTGCCACCACTACAGTGCCCACCATCGCTACAGTGCCTGTCATTGCTACAGTGCACTACAGTACTGCTACATCCCCTGTTCATAATGGGTTTTGAACACCCATTTTTCATGTAGGATTACAGGGTGCTTACCACTAAGCCAAACCCCAACTACAATTAACCTTTAGTTAACCTATTTTGATTTTAACTATGGTAAAAACGTTTTTAAAATTATGACAATGTACTTTTTACATATAAAGTGTCAATTGAACCATAAATTATCAATTTATAATATTTTATAAAATAATTTATCCTCTTTTTCCTCATTTAATATTTTTATGATTTTTAACTAATTTAATAAAATATTGTATTCATAAAATATAATCTGTGTCAATTTTGACAGTATTCATTACATTGACTTTAATAAAATCCATATAGCAAGATAACATCGAACCAATTCATGAAATACACCACTAATATGACATATTAACCTAAAAAAATTGAATGACCTTAATTTAGTCAATTTATATTTCTTTTAATATTTAAAATATCATTTAATTTATTGTTTCATTAATTGCATAATTACTACAACATCATTTTGTAATTATTTAAGATACTTATTTCTTCACTAAAAATTAAAATTAAAATTCTATTATATATATGAAACATTTATTTTTCTTAATAATATATATATATGATCATATTTTCATTTTATCCCCATATTAAAAATATTGTACTTATTAAAATTAAGAGTGTGACATTTTGTCACCCCTATGATTTTTAATAATTGCTAAGTCATTTTCATGGAAAAGAGTCCATTGGGTAATTAAATTTAGAACCTTAGGTTCTAAGGGTATATTTACCCTCATAAAATAACTTATTTTTATGTTTTATGGTAGTCTTATATTATTTATAATATTATTTTTACCTTTAACTACCTGATTTACCCTTAACCATTGTAATAAAAATTACTAATATTACTTTTAAAATTTGTCAAAAAATAGAAATATTTACTAAATTTGGAACGTTTGATTAAAAATATGGAATACATTTTTCCAAATTCAAAACAAAAAATTGGTTATAGTTAATTTAAAAATAATCTATTTGATGGAATGAGAAAATGGGTTTTTAAAACGAAAACGTTCTGAAGATTGAAATGTTTTTATATCTAAAAACCATGAAAAAATGATTAAAATGACCTAAATTATATTAAATGATAAAAAATATAATTATACTTTAAAACAAATCAAAAATATAATTTAACACTAAAATTCTTTTAGATGAAAAATATTTTTTCGTTTAAAAATTTAGTATGTTTCAATATTCATCAAAACATTAAACCTGTCAGAAAAATGCCAAAATTTCAACCAAAGTAAATTTTTATATCCAAATTTCAAATAATAAGTCTATTTTTTCATATAAAAATTCTAAAAGTTTCAAAAATTATATTTAAAATGGGATCTCCATTAAAAGGCGGTAAAATTACCTTTTAGAAAATTATTGGTTTTTATACATAAAATTGGGTGTTTTTTTATCTTATGTCTATAAAATCTATTTGATGAAGATTAAAAATATTTTACTGAATACATAAAATATATATTTCATTAATAATATACACCAATTATAATTAATTTAATTTATTAATACAAAATGAATTTGGAAGTATAAAAATAAAAAAATTTCCTTTATATTCAACTGTTATATATTTTCATTTATAATTAATTGGTAACTAATGAATTCATATTACAAACCATATATTTTTATAAATTTATTTGAAGCTATTCATAACCTCTAATTTAATGTCTAGGTTTTATCTTATTATATTAAATAATAATATTTTAAAAATATATTGTTGTTTAGTAAAACTCGGTCTTGCGTATAACACAAGCTATCAAAAGAATAATGCATTGTGTGTAACACAATCTAATCATAGAGTTGTGTGTACTTTGGGTTAAACTATGTTTTCATGTATATTATAACATCCAAAATATTAAATTAATTAAAAAAATATATTTTGTAAAATCACGAGGTATTACAGTATACCTACCACATGAACATTTTGTTCACACGGTCAGTATACCAACCATTCACACATGGTATGTATACCTACTATATGGATTATGCCTCGAATGGTCAATTATTTCCTTTTCTATTTTTTTAAAAATTTATATTTGTCAAAAAGCACTATTTTAGTGATATTTTTACAAAATGACTTACTCTAAATTTATTTAATTTATTTTAACTTTTTTATTTATTTGTAAAATATACTATAAACTATTGAATAAAAAATTATAGAAATTTGTAAGAGAATGTTAATTTTCATAATATTTCCTTTATTCTCTGTTTTAATTTTTTTGAATTATTGACTTACTACAAGTCTATGAATATAATTTTTATCATTTCAATTATTTTAAATATTATCTTTTATTATAATGAATATATTATAAATGGTTTTAATGTATTTATTAAATAAATATAAGAGAACCCAAACTCTTTCATATTGATCAAGTTATTTTAAAATACAGGTTACAAAGTTATTCTATGTATTATTATTTTCTAACTCATTGAATGAAGTGATCGGTTAATTGACTGATCTCAGATGATATTATAATTAACACTAAGGGATCAATCTATTGGAATGTGATCAGGGAGAATATGATAAGTTAAACATCATATAGTTTATTCATACACACTGGTGATACATAATTATGTTTCACATAGGATCAAGAACTTATATAACGATTGTTCCATTTTTTATCACAAAATGAAACTTCAACCATTCCATCTATTTCTACTTAAGTGATAAAATATCATCAAGTGAAATCATCTCCATCTTATGATCATATGCTAGTTTTCATTGTTTTTTTCATCATTTTATCTTTATATCTTATTTTTCTTAAATAATTAGCATCATTTTATGATTTCCCAAACCAAAATAAAGTTTGTATTTATTATTATAAGACCCAAACGGAATTCCTTGGGTTTTGAATCTTGATGAAAATTTAGAAATAGACTGGGTTATGACTCTCAGAAAAAGTATTTGTTATGCCTTTAGGTATTGTAAAAAATATTGTTTGTAATTGGTTATCACACCTTTAAGATTTAATTCTTCTTAGTGGGTACCAATCTTCGCATGTATTAGAGTAGATAGAAATATATACTAGGATCTTAGTGATTTGAAACACTATGAAAATACTATGTTCATTCTTTTATTTATACTTAACTATATATCTAGAACATAGTACTCACCATTTATTTATTCTTTAATAAAACTCGGATTGATTATAATTTTTAAAAAGGTATTAAAAAGATTATTCACCACCTCTAGTCAATTTTTTCGATCAATGCCAATACAACATTTTATTCTACACATAATGGAACAAGATCATCATCACAAAAAAAATTATTATAGTGTTGTCAGATTATTCAATAATTAAATGAATTTAGCCATAAGCATCCAGAAAAAAGCTTCTCCACATAGTGCATGAGACTCCAGAGGAAGATGACACAATTCCAATGATAGTGAGAGGTACCATCGCTATATATTTATATTTAGTGATTGCTTATGTTTAATATTGGTTCATCTCATACATTTATATTCACTCATATTGTGATTTATATAAAGCTTACTATAGATCTTATGTCTTATGTGATATATATTTCTACACCCCTCAGAATGAAGAGAGAGCAGGGTATTTGATTCCCCTATTGGGCCATATCATTATCAATGATCAAGATCACCTTGGATTTTTATAGTTCTTGATATTAAAATTTTGGGTGTCATTCTCAGGAAAGATTGGTCTATTAACTATCAATCCCGGATTGAATATTTTCTTTGGTGGGCCTCCTTGATGGCCCGGTATGATGAGTTCTTAGTTTTCCAGGTAAATGATCCATGAGGTCAAGTAGAGTTGGACCACCTATACTGAAGTTTAACATAATGATATTTATGTTTTCTTTTGACCTAGATCGTGAATATTTGAATAGTGATCTTCCATTAGTGGTTGTCATATTTTTGGTGTTTTTTCTCATGTATTTTCGATATTTCCACTGGTAAGGGAGGTGTAATTTTCAATTGAATTGGTACTAGGTACCTAGCCCATTTTTATTCCATCTTACCATTTTGTACCAGCTAAAATTAAGTAGTTAAAGATCGAGTTTGATGATATTTTAGATTAGGGGTTCACTCACCTAAATGAATCACCATGGGTGGAACCTATGCATTTTTCAAAGAGATATAAAAGAATCCTTCACCTTAGTGTTGATTACAGAAAAATAAATCAAGTAGCGGTAAATAAAAATTAATCATCGTATTAGATTGAAAAATTGTTCAAATGAGAGGGTATGGTTATGCCATCGGGACCAGTCTGTGTTTGCATGGGAAACCTAGCTAGATGGCCATGCAAAGGTGGAGAGATATTATCATGATGCAGATTCTGGGGAGGGGAAGTTCCTTGTAGATAGTGTGGTTTAATTCCTTAAGACCATCGGGTCATGTAATCTCATAAGACTATGGGCCATGTAATCTCTGAGCCTACGGCCTTGTAAGGGTTCCCCCTCATCCCTTGAACGGGGGGTTATCAAAAATCAATAAAAATGAAGTCCTTTGATTGGTTTAAAGGGGATAAGTGGTTCTGGAATATTGATCTTCGATATAGATACCACCAACTAAGAATCAAAGAGACTGGTATCCTGAATATTACCTTCCGAAGTAAGCATATCCATTATAAGCACATTTTTATTCCTTTTTTCTAACTATTAATCTGGTAGTTTTTATGTAATTGATGAACAGGATTTTCCAGGAGTATCTCAATTCATTCATTATGGTATTTTTAGATGATATCTTTATTTACTCTAAAATCAAGGAATATCATTTGGGTTATCTAATAGAATTTAGGAAAAAAATTGGGATCACTGACTTTACACTAAGCTATCGAAATGTAATTTTTGTATTTTTGAAGTGAATTTATTAGGATGAATAGTTTTGAAAAGTGTGATTTCATTTGATCCTAATAAGGTAAAGTATTTTATGACATGGGAACAACCATATATTATTTTCAATATTTTTAGTTTCTTAATCTTAGTAGGGTATTACTGTCAGTTTATTAATGAGTTTTCAAAGTTGTCTCCTTCGATGACTGTTATCACTCATAAAGGATTAAAGCTCTTACGAGATTTAAAATTTCAGAATTATTTTTATGATTTGAAGTTCATTTTCACTTTTATACTAGTATTGAATATTCTAGAGACTAGGTAGGGCTATGTGGTCTTTGTTCATGAATCGGTTTTGGTTTAGGGGTTCCTTCTCATGATGGGTGATCACATAGTGTCATATGGTTCTCGATATATTAATCAAAATGAGATGAACTATCCTAATATGGATCTCAAAATCATAGTTATGATTCATGATCTTAATAGTTGGTAGCATTTCATTTTTACAGAAAGGTTTATCGGCTATTCTGATCATAAAATTTTGAGTTATATTTTCTTGTAAAAAGGTATGAATATCTATCAGAGGTGATGGGTGGAATAAATATAATATTTTCATTTAAATATTACCAATATATTTAGTATGGGTAATGTCATTGATGATTCTTTGAGTAGGAAAATCTTAACCCAGACTATGAAATAATTATAAAATGAGTGGAATTATATGGTTCAATTTGCTCGTATGAATCATGGAGATCATAAAGATAATATTGAGATTATTCTAGCAAGAATATAGTTGACCTAATATCTTCTTGAGTTGATTATTCTATAATAGAATATTCATGATGAGTTTAGTGTCATTAGGGACTCCATCTTTGGTGTGGAGACTATTGATGAGTGTTCGTTGTCCTCTAAGGGTATCATATTCTTTCAAAGATGAAACATTATACCTTTTCCTATGACAAGAGGTTTTATGAGGGATTTCCATAATTCCCAGTGGGTGGTACACCCTAGAACCACAAAGATGTTATTTTATATGTGGTTATTATTCTAGTGTCCAGGTATAAGAAAAGATGTCACTAATTTTGTTTATCATTGTTATACCTATTAGCAGGTTAATGATTACCACCTAAAAACATTAGGTTTTCTTGAACCCTTTACTATTCCAACTTGGAAGTGGGATGAGATTTCAATGGATTTTATGGTATATTTTCATGTAACCCTCAAGGTAAAAAATAAGATATAGTTAGATATCAATCTAATGACCAAATTACCCCACTTTAACTACATTTATGATACAACTGAAGTTGAGGAATTGGGAATTTTGTATACGAATGAGATTGTCAGATTTTATAGACTTCCATCTATTATTATTTTTTATTGATGTCCTCAATTCATTTTCTATTTTTGGTGATGCCTCAAGAAATCAATGGTATATAGATTTATTTTATCACAAAATATCATCTATATATGGATGGATAGACAAAATGAGCCATAAAAATCTAGGAAGACATGTTTTTTTATGCATTCTTAACTTTGGTGGATCTTTGGATAGCCACTTGGGACTGGTTGAGATTTCTTATAAAAAAATTTCCAGACATCCATCAAGATGGAACCCTTTAAGGCATTTTATTTTCATCTATGTAAATATTTTTTTTCTTTGGTTGGATATTATTTAAACTTCTTTGGTTGGACGTAGTTTGGTCTAAGAGATAACTATAAAGATTCAGTTTATTTATTGAAGAATGGTAAGAACTAAAATTTGATATAAATCTTATGATGATCATCCTAGACACCCTTTGGAGTTTTTAGTTAGTGGATATGTGTTTTGAGATATTCACCTCAATTAGGTCACCAACAAATTCGGAAATATAGAAAGTTATCTTGGTGATAAGTGGGGTCATTTGAAGCTGTTGATTAGATTGGAAAGGTGGATTACTGTTTAGATTTTTCACCTCATCTAACAATGATTCATAATGTGTTTTACATGTCATAGATCTGAAATTATCTCTTTGACCCATATCATGTCTTGATCTGGAAGGATATTTATGTGGAACCTAATTTATCTATTAATGAGCATCCCTTTTAGATTATTGCTTCCAAGATGAAGTTACTTCATGGAAATTATATACCCCTAGTTCGAGTGCTTTGGTAGCATGATTCTGATTCACATTATACATGGGATTTTGAGGCACTAATGAGAGATAATTGGCCTTGTAAATTTTATATGGAGTCTTATTGAACGTATTTCTTGGGGTATAAAGAATTTATAGTAGGGAGATTGTAACATCCTGTTAATATCTTTTAGGTAATTCTAACCCCTTGTTTTAACATCCATTTTTTAGAACATTTTTCGGTTATTTTTAGAATCTTTTGGAAAATATTTGGTGTTTATTTCCCTATACATGGCTGGAAAATGATTAGAAAAAAGTTTTTCAGTTGTTCCAATAAACTATGTGCCCTGATATGAGGTTCTGGAGTAAGGTGCACAATTAGTGAAAACTGTGATTCCTCCCCATAAAACTTTGTGTCTTGGGACAATTTGGATCATACAGTTGGAACGAAGTATCCAAACTATGCATCTAAATCATACACCAGTATTCTATTATTCTGGGATGGAGTGTATGGTTGTTGAATTATTTATCTAATCATGTTGAAAACCCATGTGAATCACTCCAAAATCCTAGTAAGGGTGCATGGTTAGGTGCATGGTTATCTATAACCATGCAGCCTAACCTATGAAACCATGTGATCGGATTTTTAATCCTATAAAAATTGAAAATTAAAGTCCCAAACAGCCCATTATAAATTCTAATTGCCTTTAAATCGAACATAATTTGAACCCTTGGCTTTTAGAGGCTCTCTAGAGAGGATTTTGGTCTCTTAAACCCCTTTATTCTTGTAATTAAGTATTTTTTAAAGTAATTGATCCTCCTCTAGTAAGTTTAGTCTCTTTGATTTTGAATAATATTTCCTTATCATATCTTTTTGATAGAAATGGATTCTATTATTTTTGAGGGATCTAAAACTTTATTTTCTGGTTTTTAATTATAGGGATTCCTATTTTATCTTCTTCTCCTTCAACTCTCTATTAGTGGTTCCTATTTTGGGTGATTGTTTGATTGTGTGACTAAAGGTACATGGTTTGTATGGTTTTTCCCACACATGAAAACTTAATTGTTTTCTTGATTTTAAATGTATTTTTAATTGATTTCGGAAATTTTATTTGAGATAATTTAGATAATTGTTTTAAAATCTATGTACTCTATTTCAAAGGATTTGAAAATATTATGTGGATTCAAGAAAATATGTATTGAAATGAGAATTAATTTTATGAAATGATTTGATGTTGATTCTTGTGAAAAAATTATTTAAATGAAAGATGATTTTTAAAGTCATGAATTTTATAAAAATCTATGATTTTATTTTTAAAAGAATGTTTTCCCCCAGACATATTGATTCATTGAAAGAACATGTGGTCCTGGGTAATTATTCAATGATTAGGAAATTCAATCTTGGATTCTAACCCCCTATAATTGGATTGACAATAACACTCTAACTAAATTACATTTAGATTGATTTTTCTCGATGTGGTGTTGATTGATTCTACTATGATATCCTAATCCTTAGAAAAGATTGAAAACATTGAGTCACGATTGATTGACTAAGTAGTGAGATGATTGTATATCTAAGAACTAATGAACCTCAGGTTATATGATCATGGATCTATGTTTTTATATGAATATTATATTCCAATTATTATTGAAATGTTTTAATCGTTCTCTTATGTTTGGAAAAAAAATTCATTTAATCCTATTTCTATATAATTTCCATCTACATGACTTGAAATCTTGTTTGAATAAAATGTTATAATGATTTTATAAGCCTTGTTTTTATTTAAATTGAAGAATATATGGTTTATTTACTATGAAATTGCTTTTGGAAAATTTGGTGAAATACTATTAGGATATTTTTCTTACACACTACATTTTCCTTCATGAATTTTTAGATTATGTTATACTAAGTCCAGGGAAAAGGAAATCACCCCTTATATGTGTAAGGTGTGATAGACTTGTGATACCTTAGGTGATGGAGATGATTGGTGGAGCTATGATCCACTCATTATTAATATTTCATTTTGGGAGTTTACCTTGAGGATGGTTAAGTTGTTTTGTTAGATGATGTAACACTTTGATCTTTATTTATCTTCTTATGGTTATTTTCTCCTTGAGGATTATTTTGAATACCTGATATTCATTGTTTTATCTTATATTGTTCTTTATTGTTTGATTTATATTGGGGAAAAATTGTTACATCTTTCCCTTTGTTAGTGCCCAGTCACTAGTCTCCAACCCATTGTGATTAGAAATTCCCTCAGAGCTATGTCAATATTGTTCTGGGTACTCGTGTACCAAGGTATCAATGTTGGTTCATGAAATGTCTCATTGAAATGGTTATAGTGGTTACACACTATGGCTAGAACCATTAAGTTATACGATGATATTCTTAAACAAATTTCCTACGGTTAGAATTATATTCTATGATGTAATACATAGTATGTTGACTATAATTGTGAGTAATAATAATTTGGTGAGACTTTCCCTCATGAGGTTCTCAATTGGTAATCTCCAAGATGGGAGATTATGAGGGCACACCTTCTTATAGGATTTTCTCATGTTTACATGTCATTGGATATTCCTATATGCGAACATATATAATAAACCTTAGACTTTAAGATTAGTATTAATGCATATGATTACTCATGTACTTTGATTTTTTTTCCAAAATAGTGATACCATATATTCGTGAGAAGTAGAATACATTAGGTGCATCAAGAATGATATTTCATTAATGAATAAATCAAGAAAGGACATGTCTCTTCCATCTTTATAGAAGTTGATATCTCATCTCTTTGGCAGAATTGGAACTATCATATTAAAATTCCATGGATATGGTAATAGAAAGGATCATTTCATGATGTCAAAGAAAGACATATCGAAAATATGAGTTAATGACGAGAGTATGAAACTTTTTTGATGATACATCATGAAAAATGGATAATATTACACCATGAATGTTCATATGTGGTTATCATTGTAGTTACATTAAATTTTTCTTCTATGGGTGCCTTTATGTATTGTTAGACACTAAAATTTTATTTTAGGAAAAACCTCATAATACTTCCAAGGAATAAGACTAAAGGGTTTTACACATAGTGTATTTATCAATCCTGGTTAAATTATATTTTAATTTAACACTTGGACAAAATAATATTCTTAAGACTAAGTAACAATATTTATTCAAGATTTATTAATTTCATGTATTTTTTCACTATATTTATATGTGAGTTGAATATTTTAAAAAATATTTATTCATAATAATAATGAATATAATTTTTATTTATCTATTTTTTTATGCATTAGGTGATAAATAATATTTATTATTATATATATATATATATATATAATTATATGAACTTAAAATGAAAATATAGTTTCAATACAAGGAATATAATATTTATTTATTTATCAAATGAATAATATTTTATTATATGAGGTTCAGAAAATATAGAGGAGGAAACATAAGTTGAGTTAATGGGTTTGGTGGGTATGATATATTAAATATCATTTCTGTGTGTATATATATATATAATTAATGGTATTTATTTTATTCACGAGACATGTTTTCATCATGGAAATAATAATGTTATGATTTTTATTCGGAATAGGGTTTGATATGAATTAAGAAAATAATAAAGGTTCTATGTTCATTTTTTATTCGCTGAACAAAATCTATAAATAACCATTTATATCATTTTCTAGGATTGGATGAAATTTGTGAGAATGATTTTCATTGTGTATAACAATATCATCTATATAAAATTATCTCTCAATGAGCAACATCTATAGGATTACTCTCAAGACCAAGAGAATTATTAAAAATTATTCCTACCTCTCAATAATAAGATAATAAGTGAAATAAAATCCTAAAAAATGTGGTATTATATTGTTATCAATATGAACAATGCAAGACAATCAGATCATTCATGCGAGAACTCGACATTCTATCAGCATTATTTAAAGATTGAGGAGAATATGTGGTTCATCATTAAGGGGATTATAATTTGGATCATATTGGTAAAATAATGGTTAAACCCATGTTAGGTTCAATCGATCAACATCTACATATTATAAACAATCCTTGATTGAGTTATTTTATGGTTATTAAATATTTTATAATTTTAATGTTATGGATAATCTCTCTTTGTTTCAGGATTTTTTTCAAATATCTGGTTATACTCATTATGTTATATTTGGTTTCATAGGAATAACTAATTTTACTTTGATTGCATGTATATTCTATGAATACAATATTAATTAAACATTGTGTTACATAATGTTCATTATTCTTCATGGATTTAACATAATAATTTCTTAGAGTATTTGTCTCTTGAATAAGGTCATAGCAGTTCCTCGCTATGATTAGAACCTTGAAGTGTTATAATAATATTCATAATATAGTTCTATGGTTGGATAACATACTATTATAGGAAACATATTATTTATACCATTAGGTGTGAGTACTCGTAAGTGGATGAGGCTTCTTCTCATGAAGTTTGGACTCAGTAATATCTATGATGGGAGATTATGATAATAGATCTGCCAATTTAAATTTAGCATGTTTTTGTGTTATCAAATATTCATATCTGTGAGAATGTGTAATGATCCTTCTTATTTAATATTATCATCCATCCATGTCATTACTCAAAAACATATATTTACTGATGAAAACTATCATGCCATATGTTGGTGGGATGTTGGGTACATTGGGTGTGTCTCGATTGATATGTCATTAATGGATAATTCTAGGAACTATTTATCCCTTCCATATTTATGGGAGTTTATATATCTCTCATTTGATTGGAATGTAACTTTCACCTAAATTTTATGGTCATGGTGTAATGACATGTTTATTTCAGATAATCAAACAATAATGTATCGATAATATAATTTGATGACACCATCATGCAACCTTCTTGATGATATATTATTATAAAGGGATTCTATTACGCAGTGATCATCCATATGTATTTTTCATCATTGTGAAATTATGTTCTTTATCTTGGGTGCCCTAACCCATTTCTAGATAGAAATCTTGGACTTTAGGCAATCCCACTTAAGCGTAATGAGAAAAAATCTTAGAGGGTGACACACTATGTACTCTCGTTGATCTAGATTAAATTATATTTTAATTTAATTAATGTAATAAATATTATTCTCAATACTGAGGAATACTTTTATTCAAGTTATATTGATCACATAAATTAAAAAAATAATTATTCAATGGCATGTAAATAAAAATATATTTTGTATTTTATTGAAAATTTAATTAATATTTATTCACCGGTATGTGAATGAATATTTATTTATGAATAAAACATTTATTTAAATATTTAATAAATACTATGGAGTTTGAATAGACCAATATGATAAATATTATTTATCAGGTTGCGCAAGTTGGAAAACTAAAATTTATTGTTATTATTATTATTATTATTATTATTATTCATGGGGTTTATTAAAGGTAAAAAAATTAATGTCCAGAATATAATTAAATAATATTTTAACCTAAATTGTTGCTCTATAAATAGACGACTTTGTCTATTCTGTATTTCATTCAAAAATTGATAATATATAACTATTGTGTGAAAACAATTCTATCTTGAATCCTCATTCTATCTCCCTCTCAAGAATGGGAAATGTAAGATCGATTTATTCAAGACTCGAGATCAAGTGATCAAGAATGAAAAATTCAAGACATTTGATTCAGTATTCTATCCACCAAATATGAAGTGGTGTTTCTCGGAGATCATTCGAATATGTGTGGATCACATCTAGAGGGATTCTATCCTTGGATCCTCACAGTGAAATAAAGGTAATTTGAAACGGTCTTTTAAGGAAATCAACATTTATCCATAAATAAAGTTCCTAATCCCATGTATTTATTTTGTCGTATATTAAATAAATTAATTATAAATTTGATATGAAAAGTCCTTTCTCATGGTTTTGGGAAATGATTATTAAAATAAATTTTAATATTTCACCCACCACTGCACGTTTCCACTACACTCAGAACCAACAAGTTATATCAGAGTAGTAATGTTTAAATTTATAATTAATTACTTTATTTTTGTTATATATAAAATTATGGTTAGATTTTTATTTTAGGTTACTCATTATTTAATTCTATTTAAATTAACAAGTTATCAACATACTAATCATTCTCATTCAGGGTTTCATTTTCTTAAAGCTTTAAAAACAAATGAAGAATGGTTAGAGATGACATCGAGAAGTGATAAATCATTGGCTAGTAAAACTGGGTTACACAGTGTGTAGTCATAGCACACACTGTGAACCCATGTGTATTCTACATGGATGCAACAAGAAATTAAATATATGTGGTGCATTTATTTTACACTGCATGTTGACTGGGCCAATCTAGCACATGGAAATAAGATACATGTATTGTAGATTTCATGTATATTCCTTGCAATAAATCAAATTTAACATGCCAAAGCCCCAAGTGTATGACTCAGATACATAAAAACTGAGGTACACGACATGTATCTAGGTTTCACACACCGTGTAGTCTTTTAATTAATGAAAGAATTAAATTTCATTAAATTGACAATTACAACATCAAAACATTAATTTATTGATTCAAACATATTGTGTGTTTGAAATTTTAATAATGGTTTTCAATATTTTTAAATTATTTATTAATTTATTGTAATAAATATTTCATTTTTAGTTATTCCATTTATTTTACATGAATTCCATAAATGATGGGTATCTCTAATTAATTTCAAATGATCATTAAGATGAGAGGGAATTAATTAATTAATTAATTCAATAACTTTTATCTTAATAATAAATAACAAATAGAGAAATGAATTCTACATAGTTACTTTTGTGTATTATTTGCATGCATGGCCATTCATGAGCTTGATAAATAAATGTGTATTCATTGGATGTTTTAATTTAATTTATTTCATGAGTTAACAATTATTTATTATTAAATTAAATATGATGGAGTGTCTATCATCCCTCCCTCCATTATTATATATGGCCTACGTGTAAAATAATATTTATGTTATCCCTTTTTAACCAATCCTTTTGTTACCCTCACCTACATTTGAGTCATAAATACATGTAATTAATGGATTATCACAAGCTTTGTAGAGGTGGTGCAAGATGGAACCACAATGATGCCAACTCATATAATACATAGGAGTAAAGGTTTGATGTTACATAACTCATGCCAATGCTGAAAAAAGGAGTTATTTCCCCTAATCCATAGGTTTATTTAAGTATATGTCATTAAATAAACTATTAGATAAATCTCATGAATGGTTAATTTAACTTTATATTTTTTTTAAAATTATTTATTTTATGGATATAAGTCCAATGTCACATAAATAAATGAATTAATGTGAAAATATGGAATTTAAATAAATGTATTATGTTTAAATGTTTTATCCATCATGGTTAATTAATTAAGTAACATCCACTTAATATTAAAGAGACATGTAAAGGGTAAAACAAGATAAAATTTATGAATAATAAATTAAATGAATGAATTGAGTATAAATTTTTTATCCAATATGGTAAATTAATTAAGTAACATCCAGTTAATTTATGCATAATTAATTAAAATCCCACAACCAAATATTAAGTCAGACTTGGCCTTCCATTACTTGATTGGGAATGAAACTCAATATAACTAAGTGTTTGACAAACCCTTGTTGGGGAACATAACTTTATAAGGGGGTATTATGAATTTTATGGGTTGAATTAAAAGTTTTACATCAATATGAGTATACCTTTATAGACTTGGTGTAATTTTTAGGCAAGTATTAGGGAAATCAAAATCAGGATTTTAGGATATGGAGTTCGCTCAAAGGATCAAAGAGTTTCAAACTCACAGTTGGAAATAATAAACCTACCTAAATACCTTAAAGTAGCTTGACCAACCCTTTTGGGGGTTATGTGAAGTGAAATATGTAACACCCCAAGCTTCTACGGTACGTTTCCCTTCGAATAATGCGATAGCGTGTGTTGTACGCAACCTCGAGTTCTAACACACACCACAACTAATTAAACTAGCCGTTATGAATAGTAATACCTACTTTTTGAAATCATATATATTTTATATTTCAAAATAGACTTCATTTTTGGATTCGGAATATCTAATTTAGCCTAAGGTAAAATTTTGGTACTTTTCGGATAACTTTCATATTTTGATGAATAGTGAAAATTACTAAATTTTAATTAAAAACAACCTTTTTAATCAAAATAATTAATAGTGAAAAATTATGAATTTGAGTGGTTTTAAAGTATATTTAGAATATATTTTTACCATTTAATATAATTTTGGTCATTGGACATAATTTTACAATTAAACCGAACATAAACAAGTGTCAATCTTTTGATAGTTATTATCTCTTAAAAACACGCTTTTTGTTTTGACAGCAGGAATTAATTTTAAATTAATTTCTGCCACTTCTGTGTTTTGAATTTAGAAAAATGGATTCCATATTTGGAATCAGGATGTTCAAATTGTGTAAATAGGTAACTTTTATTTTTAGACATTTTGAATAATTACTGTGGTAAATATTTTATTTACCATGGTTAAGGGTAAATCTGGTAAATAAGGGTTAAAAAAATAATATTATAATAATACAAAATTACCCTAAAACGTGTCCTAACCTTATTGGTGGACACATACCCGACCATGAGCATCCTTGGGGCAATTTGGGGACCCCTTGGAGCCACTTGTATGTGGTAGGGACACTTTATATTAATAAAGTTAAAATAAAAATAAAAATGGCATAAGCTTACATCTTTTAGAAGAACAATTTTTACATAGGTTTATACATGTTGGATTTTCGATTATAAATATTAATTAGAAATATAAAAAGATTTCCTACATAATGATATTTTATTTATAATTTTTAGACATCAAATAATTTAAATTATTAATGACACAATAATGATGCAATGTTTACCTCATTAATAAATCATTTAAAAAAAATAAGATAATAATGATTAAAATATTATCTAAAACCTGTCCAATTCTTATTGGTTGATGTTATTTAGAATATTAGTCATCTTATCTTCGACCGCAATTATTTTTGGACCATTATAAACCGAATATAATTATATTATAAAGTAATACTTTCACTCTTTCCTAAAGAGCCCCTCTTCTCCCTTATAAAAGGAGACCACTTCTACTCATTCCTCACACCTCTCAAGCCACTTGGCTCGACCAAACTCTGCCCAACTAAGCTCCCCACATCCCTCTCCTCCTCCTTGAAGCTTCCCCTTAGGCAGAAAGCATTTCAAGAAGTCCTTTGGTTCCAACCAAAGTGAGTTACCTAAATTAAAGGTAACGATTTCTCTTAAATTATTTTCCTTTATTTTGCTTCTCCAACCCCCAAACTCTTTTTATTTCCTTTCTTTTGTAACAACACCAGTATCCTAAATATACTAGGATGTTGTTATAAGAAGGATTCAAACTACACATACACACAACTCCATCTAATGGATGATGAACATAATGTTTCTGTGGATGGCAAACTAACGCCTCACGAAACAATGATTGTTCAAATACATCTTACCGCCTCTCATGGTGGCCATTATGATGGCACTGTAATTAAATATGATATTAATGATATATATTTTATATATAAGCTTCTGTAATTCCATTTTATTTCATACCATTATTCGTTTCATGTTGTATATACATACGATAATTTCATTTGAGGAAGTGCGGACTACCGCCCCCTTAAAATGATATGACTCGTTCATACCACACATGGAACGTATAAAGGATGGTGTTAATGAACTTAAGTAACATATATAAAATATTATATTATACTGGAATAGTAATATACCTATGTATCATTTGGATTCAATTCTTTTAAAATAAAAATTAAATGGAAGTAGCGTTTGTGCGTACGTACGGACTACCGTCTCCACGAACGCGGTGAGATCCATCCTCCATCGTATCCATTCAAGTATTATTCTCATTTTAGGGTTAAAA
Source organism: Viscum album (assembly GCA_963277665.1). NCBI lineage: Eukaryota > Viridiplantae > Streptophyta > Magnoliopsida > Santalales > Viscaceae > Viscum > Viscum album. The sequence continues at coordinate 998,609,491 of OY728138.1, read as the reverse complement.
ATAATGTTAATATCATTCTGATTATGAATAAGATTTAATCTATCCATTACAAACATGTCTTACGTATCCAAAAATTTAAGAAGAACGAATCGATTATCACCTGAAACGACGATAATACTAAGATGTTATTAATAAAGAAATGTTAAAAGATCATATATGATATCATATTAATGTATATGATTCTTGTATAATTTAATAACAATTATTTCACCATTATACATGAGGTTAACCGACCCCAACAAAGGAAAAGTACAAGGTAAGGGTTATTTCACAATCTCTTCATTATCCGAGGTTGTTTATACGTAATAATCTACTGGGATATATTTATCATCCACATCCATGTTTCTTAAAAATGTATTTCAAAACATTTTTACTATTTACAAGAATATGGGTTAAAGTCATTTATACCCTTTTTTGACTTTTTATAAGAGGTTTATAAAGGAATATTTCCGTCGTTTTCAAAACAAGGTCCTTTTTAACCTTTTCGACAGAATTGAGGTAAGAATGTTTTTTTTAACTTATATGGCGGGTGTGGTTATTATACGCCGTTATAAAATCTTCAAAGCTTTCCTTACAAGCTTATAAGAATATTTTCAAAGAAAATGTTTTATTTTATATGGATCTTTAATGATTTCAAAATAAAAGGAGATATTTCTTTAAAAAGAATTTTGATTTCATCTACGTCAACATCCTTTGATGGATTTTAAGATTATTTGAAGTTGATTTATTATGATACAAAACTTCTATATTGTATTGAATGTGCTATTTTTATACCATTCATAGTTTATGGTGAAATTATTGACATTTCGTATGCTAGTTTTAATACGAATGTTTATGTTATGTTTAAAACTTTTCATATGGGAATGCATTGGACTTAATAAGTGACGGGTGGAGCCCGCTATAGCTCCTCGATGCATCGGTAGGTCTCATGAGACAAACTAGTGTCTTGGCACAAGGCCTTGACAAAATCTTATCTGTAGTCTTGGCACGAGGCCTTGGCTATGTGGTTATGATAGTCTGGCATTATGCATTCCAACATTATGAAAGTGGTTATTGATTTTTGCATGTGATTATTCGATTAGTAGAATATCCATGTGAATAAGTAAATGGAATTATTTCATTTTTACTTTTTCCATACTATGTTGAAGTTCAAGTTTAAAAGGCTTTTGTTTTAGTAATGCATTGCCTTAAATGTTTATTCTTATTTATGAAAGTTTCCGCTATATTGTTATCCTTACTGGGCATTTGAGCTCACCCCTTTTCTATGTTATATTTTTTCCAGGATGTGAAGAAGTAAGTTATGAATGACCTGCAGGGATTTTATGAGGGGTTAATAGTGTGGATTGTGGAAACATTATGTTGTTGTATTAGTTTTTCATTTTATGATGTAATGTAAAACTTATGAATATATCTAGTGTTTCCAAGGCTACTAAACCAATCGGTATTTCGAGATATGATCTTTCTTGTGATCATGCCAATGTTATGTAATAATGCACCGACTCTGGGTAGCTGGGGTTGGGGCGTTACAGTTGGTATCAGAGGAAGTTTAGTACAAACCTTGGAAGCTAGATTTAGATAAACTCTGATTAGAGAACGTAGACCTAAGATGAACTTTGAGGATTAGTATAGAAGAACTTCCTAGAATTTTGGTATTGTAGAGATTTTGTGAGTTTTCCGAGAAATACATCCCTATCTGGATACGAGCAGGTAGAGGCGGCTCTGGCACAGATGTACCTAGGGTTAAAACCCGAAAACACCGCTTTGAGCTAGACTCGAACGGGAACTGGTGCACGACAACGGGCCTTGCTGCACTCTTGGTTACGACACTCCCGGGGGATATGCTTAGGATAACTCTCATTTTCTTTACAAATCATTATGAAGGGTTTATGAGTATATACTTCCTCAAAGAAAACATTTTTATGATTATGGATTATATCCATAAATAGTTCAATTTATGTTAAGTGTTTTATAAGTATGGGATTATGTATTTTGATTCATAAACTGATCTAGTTTATGCCATTGTTTAGAAATGGCGCCTAGTGGAAGAAATGGAAACCGTATCAATGAACGCACTCCATGTAGGGATTGCCCTCCTGCTCAAGATAATTATAGTGGGGCTAGTGATGCAACTGGTGCTGATCAGCTAATCACCATACTGGGACAACTTACTCAGGTTATGAATAATAACCTTACCCGTATGGAGCACCCTGATCCGCAACATGGAGGATCAATGTTAGATCGATTCATGAGGCAACAACCACCAATGTTCAATGGGAATAAAAATCCCTTATTAGCTGAGCAATGGATATTTTCCCTAGAGAAAATATTTCAGGCTTTGGGGAGCAGTGAAAGGGAAAAAGTTATCATGGCAGTTTACCGCCTCACTGGAGATGCTGATCGATGGTGGTCATTGATTCAGAACATGAAGGAAGATGATGAAGTATCAAATATGGAATGGAGGGAATTCAAAGATCTGTTTTTAGAAAAATACTTCCCTCGCGACCATCGAGCGGATATGGAAAGTCAATTTCTGAGTCTGAGACAAAAGGAGGATGAGAATGTCACAAAGTATGAGGCTAACTTTACAAGGTTAGAGAGGTATGCTGGAGATTATATTCGCAACCCAAGAAGTAAGATTGATCGTTTCTTTGATGGGTTAAAACCATTTCTCTGTCGAGCATTAGTCTCACAATCCTTTTCATCGTACGAAGACATTGTCTCATGTGCTATCAAGACCGAAAAGGAATTCTCTAAGTCTTATGACTTTAAAGCAAAGCAAGAGAAGAAGAGACCTGCTGATCAATCTGGGAATGGAAATAAGGGGAAGAAAGGAAAGGTTGAATATCCATCTTGTGGTAAATGCGGGAAGAAACACCCCGGTACTTGCTTGAAGGGAATGGGAGTCTGTTACAAGTGTGGTGAAAAAGGCCACCAAGCTCATGATTGCAAGGGGAAGAAGGAAGCTACCAACGTTCAGTGCTACAATTGCAGGGAGATGGGGCATTATGCAAATACATGTCCTAAGCGTCAGGAGAACTTACCTCAGAAAAGGCCAAGGGATCAAGGCCAGGCTTATGCTATCACTACTGCTGAGGTAGAAGCTCCGAAAGACGTGGTGGAAGGTAATTTAATGGTTTCCTCAAGTTTAGCAAATGTATTATTTGATTCTGGATCATCGCATTGTTTCATATCTTCCCAGTTTGCTAAGAAAATTAGATATTTCCAATTTGATTTAATAAGGGAGTTGTCAGTCAAAACTCCGAAGGGAAGTATCGTTGCAACAAAGTTTTGTGAATCAGTCCCCATTAGAGCACATAAATTTTCTTTATCTGCTGATCTCATCGTCATACCTATGATTGAGTTTGATATAATCCTCGGTATGGACTGGCTTTCGGACTATGATGCAAAGATTTATTGTAAGAAGAAAGAGATTACGATTCTTGATGATAATGATAAGGAACGCCTTATTTTTAGAGCAGAATCGTCACCACCTAATTCTTATTTAGATCCACCCTCAATAGCTCAACTAAATTCAATTATTGGGGAGGAAGAGAATGAAATAACTGCGGGTGAGGAAAGGAATGTTCAAATAGAGGATGTACCTGTTGTGAAAGAATTTGTAGATGTATTTCCGGAAGATTTACCTGGACATCCTCCAGAACGAGAAGTTGAGTTTTCCATTGATTTGATTCCTGGATCAAGGCCTATATCGAAGACCCCTTATAGAATGGCCACTGTAGAATTAGTCGAACTAAAGAAACAACTAGAGGAATTGAGTAATAAGGGATTTATTCGCCCTAGTGTTTCTCCATGGGGAGCCCCTGTTCTTTTTGTTAAAAAGAAAGATGGATCTATGAGGTTATGTATGGACTACAGGGAGATCACTGCTATAACGATAAAGAACAAGTATTCCCTACCTCATATTGATGATTTATTTGACCAAGTGCATGGAGCTCAATACTTTTCAAAGATTGACCTTCGATCTGGATACCATCAGTTGTGTGTGAAGAAGGAAGACATTCCGAAAACAGCATTTCGAACCAGGTACGGGCATTACGAGTTTACTGTAATGCCGTTTGGATTGACTAATGCACCCTCTGTATTTATAGATCTAATGAATAGAGTTTTCAAGGAGTATCTCGATGAATTTGTGGTGGTATTTATTGATGATATCTTGGTATACTCCAAAACCTACGAAGATCATGAAAATCACTTGCGCATTATCTTGAAGACTCTGAGGAGGCATGAATTATATGGGAAGTTTATCAAGTGTGAATTCTGGCTTTAGGAGATTTCTTTTCTTGGCCATATTGTCTCTAAAGATGGAATCTCTGTTGATCCTTCTAAGACCAAGGCAATCCAAGAATGGCCAGCACCTACGAGTATAACTGAGGTACGTAGTTTTATTGGTTTGGCAGGTTATTATCGACGTTTCGTCCAGAATTTTGCCCGATTGGCTAACCCATTAACGAATCTCACACGTAAAGGGGTTAAATTTGTTTAGACAAAAGAGTGTGAAGAATGTTTTGAAGAACTGAAGAAAAGATTAGTCAATGCTCCTATATTGAATCTACCATCGGGGAATGATGGGTTCGTTATTTATAGTGATGCATCGAAGAAAGGACTTGGTTGTGTCCTTATGCAGAATGATAGAGTTATTGCCTATGCATCACGACAGTTGAAAATTCATGAACAAAACTATCCTACTCATGATCTCGAGTTAGCAGCTGTGATCTTTGCTTTGAAGATATGGAGGCACTATCTCTATGGTGAAAAATGTGAGATTTATACTGATCACAAGAGTTTGAAGTATATTTTCTCACAAAAAGAACTCAACATGAGGCAAAGGATATGGCTTGAATTACTCAAGGATTATGATTGTACGATACACTACCACCCGGGGAAGGCAAACAAGGTGGAAGATGCTTTGAGTAGAAAAGACCATGGAGTTTTGAACAATATGAGAATTGAAAGGGATCCAATTTTCATGGATCTAGTGAAGATGGACATGGGAATAACCAGGGAAGGTGAAACATCAATGCTTTTTCAAATGGTTGCCAAACCATCTTTACTAGAAAGGATTAAGAGTTCTCAGACCGATGATGAAGAATTTCAGAAGAAGATTAAAGCTGTGAATGATGGGAGATTGAGAGACTTTGTGTATGAAGATGGAATTTTGAAATTCGGGAAGAGACTTTGTGTTCCCAATATACCTGATATAAAAAGGGAATTGCTGGATGATGCTCATAGTTCCAATTTCTCTATACACCCTGGGAGCACCAAAATGTATAGATATTTGAAGGAACATTTTTGGTGGGACAACATGAAGAGGGAGATTTCTGATTTTGTGTCAAGATGTATGGTTTGTCAACAAGTGAAAGCTGGAAGGCAACAGCCTGGAGGAGTCATGCAACCTCTTCCCATACCGGAGTGGAAATGGGACAATATTACGATGGACTTTGTCATGGGGCTACCAAAGACTCCTAGAAGGAATGATGCAATATGGGTTATTGTTGATCGTCTTACCAAGTCAGCACATTTTCTTGCTATAAGAGAAGATCTACCCCTGGAACGTCTAGAAAGACTATATATTAATGAAGTTGTGAGACTTCATGGAGTACCCTTATCAATTGTTTCTGATCGTGATCCCCATTTTACTTCAAGATTCTGGAAAAGTCTTCAGAAATCCCTGGATACTGAACTTCATTTGAGCACTGCTTACCACCCTCAGACAGATGGACAATCAGAACGGACTATTCAAACCTTAGAAGACATGTTGAGATCTTGCTCACTTGACTTTCAGGGTATGTGGGATCAATATTTACCTCTGGTAGAATTTTCCTATAACAATAGCTTCCATTCAAGTATTCAGATGGCACCATATGAAGCGTTATATGGAAAGAGATGTCGTACACCAACCTGTTGGGATGACGTTGGTGAAAGAAAACTTGTAGGCCCAGAACTGGTGGAGGAAACGGTGGAAAAGGTGAAGGTAATCCAAAATCATATCAAAGCAGCTCAAAGTAGGCAGAAGAGCTATGCCGATAATTGAAGGAAGGATTTGGAATTTCAGGTCGGTGATCATGTTTTCCTAAAGGTATATCCATGGAAGGGAGTCATACGTTTTGGTAAGAAAGGTAAATTGAGTCCCAGGTACATCGGACCTTTCGAAATTCTAGAACGAATTGGGGTTGTAGCTTACCGATTGGCAATGCCGCCAAGTCTCTCCAAAGTTCACGATGAGTTCCACGTATCTCTGTTGAGAAAATACATGCCTGACCCAACGCATGTACTCACCTATGAGGAATTAGAATTGGAACCCGATCTGTCTTATTGTGAAGAGCCCGTCAAGATTCTTGATACAAGAGAACAAGTACTGAGAAACCGGACGACACGTCTGGTAAAAGTTTTGTGGAGAAATCATAAGATGGAAGAGGCAACGTGGGAACCCGAGGAACTTATGATGAAGAACCACCCGAGTCTTTTTATGCAGTAATACCCTAGAAATTGCAAGGACACAATTATTTGAAGGAGGGGAGAATGTAACACTCTAAGCTTCTACGGTACGTTTCCCTTCGAATAATGCGATAGCGTGTGTTGTACGCAACCTCGAGTTCTAACACACACCACAACTAATTAAACTAGTCGTTATGAATAGTAATACCTACTTTTTGAAATCATATATATTTTATATTTCAAAATAGACTTCATTTTTGGATTCGGAATATCTAATTTATCCTAAGGTGAAATTTGGGTACTTTTCGGATAACTTTCATATTTTGATGAATAGTGAAAATTACTAAATTTTAATTAAAAACAACCTTTTTAATCAAAATAATTAATAGTGATAAATTATGAGTTTGAGTGGTTTTAAAGTATATTTAGAATATAGTTTTACCATTTAATATAATTTTGGTCATTGGACATAATTTTTCAATTAAACCGAACATAAAAAAGTGTCAATCTTTTGATAGTTATTATCTCTTAAAAACACACTTTTTGTTTTGACAGCGGGAATTAATTTTAAATTAATTTCTGCCACTTCTGTGTTTTGAATTTAGAAAAATGGATTCCATATTTGGAATCAGTATGTTCAAATTGTGTAAATAGGTAACTTTTATTTTTAGATATTTTGAATAATTACTGTGGTAAATATTTTATTTACCATGGTTAAGGGTAAATCCGGTAAATAAGGGTTAAAAAAATAATATTATAATAATACAAAATTACCCTAAAACGTGTCCTAACCTTATTGGTGGACACATACCCGACCATGAGAATCCTTGGGTCAATTTGGGGACCCCTTGGAGCCACTTGTATGTGGTAGGGACACTTTATATTAATAAAGTTAAAATAAAAATAAAAATGGCATAAGCTTACATCTTTTAGAAGAACAATTTTTACATAGGGTTATACATGTTGGATTTTCGATTATAAATATTCATTAGAAAGATAAAAATCTTTCCTACATAATGATATTTTATTTATAATTTTTAGACATCAAATAATTTAAATTATTAATGACACAATAATGATGCAATGTTTACCTCATTAATAAATCATTTAAATAAATAAGATTATAATGATTAAAATATTATCTAAAACCTGTCCAATTCTTATTGGTTGATTTTATTTAGAATATTAGTCATCTTATCTTCGACCTCAATGATTTTTGGACCATTATAAACCGAATATAATTATATTATAAAGTAATACTTTCACTCTTTCCTAAAGAGCCCCTCTTCTCCCTTATAAAAGGAGACCACTTCTACTCATTCATCACACCTCTCAAGCCACTTGGCTCGTCCAAACTCTGCCCAACTAAGCTCCCCACATCCCTCTCCTCCTCCTTGAAGCTTCCCCTTAGGCAGAAAGCATTTCAAGAAGTCCTTTGGTTCCAACCAAAGTGAGTTACCTAAATTAAAGGTAACGATTTCTCTTAAATTATTTTCCTTTATTTTGATTCTCCAACCCCCAAACTCTTTTTATTTCCTTTCTTTTGTAACAACACCAGTATCCTCAATATACTAGGATGTTGTTATAAGAAGGATTCAAACTACACATACACACAACTCCATCTAATGGATGATGAACATAATGTTTCTGTGGATGGAAAACTAACGCCTCACGAAACGATGATTGTTCAAATACATCTTACCGCCTCTCATGGTGGCCATTATGATGGCACTGTAATTAAATATGATATTAATGATATATATTTTATATATAAGCTTCTGTAATTCCATTTTATTTCATACCATTATTCGTTTCATGTTGTATATACATACGATAATTTCATTTGAGGAAGTGCGGACTACCGCCCCCTTAAAATGATATGACTCGTTCATACCACACATGGAACGTATAAAGGATGGTGTTAATGAACTTAAGTAACATATATAAAATATTATATTATACTGGAATAGTAATATACCTATGTATCATTTGGATTCAATTCTTTTAAAATAAAAATTAAATGGAAGTAGCGTTCGTGCGTACGTACGGACTACCGTCTCCACGAACGCGGTGAGATCCATCCTCCATCGTATCCATTCAAGTATTATTCTCATTTTAGGGTTAAAAATAATGTTAATATCATTCTGATTATGAATAAGATTTAATCTATCCATTACAAACATGTCTTACGTATCCAAAAATATAAGAAGAACGAATCGATTATCACCTGAAACGACGATAATACTAAGATGTTATTAATAAAGCAATGTTAAAAGATCATATATGATATCATATTAATGTATATGATTCTTGCAAAATTTAATAACAATTATTTCACCATTATACAGGAGGTTAACCGACCCCAACAAAGGAAAAGTACAATGTAAGGGTTATTTCACAATCTCTTCATTATCCGAGGTTGTTTATACATAATAATCTACTGGGATATCTTTATCATCCACATCCATGTTTCTTAAAAATGTATTTCAAAACATTTTTACTATTTACAAGAATATGGGTTAAAGTCATTTATACCCTTGTTTGACTTTTTATAAGAGGTTTATAAAGGAATCTTTCCGTCGTTTTCAAAACAAGGTCCTTTTTAACCTTTTCGACAGAATTGAGGTAAGAATGTTTTTTTTAACTTATACGGCGGGTGCGGTTATTTTACGCCATTATAAAATCTTCAAAGCTTTCCTTACAAGCTTATAAGAATATTTTCAAAGAAAATTTTTTATTTTATATGGATCTTAAATGATTTCAAAATAAAAGGAGATATTTCTTTAAAAAGAATTTTGATTTCATCTACGTCAACATCCTTTGATGGATTTTAAGATTATTTGAAGTTGATTTATTATGATAAAAAACTTCTATATTGTATTGAAGGTTTTGTGATATGTTTGACTATGGATGTGCTATTTTTATACCATTCATAGTTTATGGTGAAATTATTGACATTTCGTATGCTAGTTTTAATACGAATGTTTATGTTATGTTTAAACCTTTTCATATGGGAATGCATTGGACTTAATAAGTGACGGGTGGAGCCCGCTATAGCTCCTCGATGCATCGGTAGGTCTCATGAGACAAACTAGTGTCTTGGCACAAGGCCTTGACAAAATCTTATTTGTAGTCTTGGCACGAGGCCTTGGCTATGTGGTTATGATAGTCTGGCATTATGCATTCCAACATTATGAAAGTGGTTATTGATTTTTGCATGTGATTATTAGATTAGTAGAATATCCATGTGAATAAGTAAATGGAATTATTTCATTTTTACTTTTGCCATACTATGTTGAAGTTCAAGTTTAAAAGGCTTTTGTTTTAGTAATGCATTGCCTTAAATGTTTATTCTTATTTATGAAAGTTTCCGCTATATTGTTATCCTTACTGGGCATTTGAGATCACCCCTTTTCTATGTTTTATTTTTCCCAGGATGTGAATAAGTAAGTTATTAATGACCTGCATGGATTTTATGAGGGGTTAATAGTGTGGATTGTGGAAACATTTTGTTGTTGTATTAGTTTTTCATTTTATGATGTAATGTAAAACTTATGAATATATCTAGTGTTTCCAAGGCTACTAAACCAATCGGTCTTTCGAGATTTGATCTTTCTTGTGATCATGCCAATGTTATGTAATAATGCACCGACTCTGGGTAGCTGGGGTCGGGGCGTTACAAAATATGGATCCTTGCAACTACAATGTCAGAGTAACTTGAAATTATGAGTTTAATACTGAGGGCTATTGGAACTTGATAAAATAGTTGTAGATTTAATAAAAATAAATTACTTTATTAATATCTTACCCAATTTGTGATCAAAGTACAATTAATATTATATTTTAATTTTAGAATAAAATTGAAAGATAATCGTCCACATTATCCCTATAATATATATTGGATAAAGATAACCTATTAACTCATAATAACTTCCTAGAATGGTACATACACCTTCGAGTTTTCCTATGCCATGAATAGAAATCTTATGTGCTAGAATCCTTATTTCTTGATCCTCCTGCTAAAGAGGTGAGTGATGAAGAGTTCATAGTCTATAAGAAACATATTAGGTACATGTTCATCATTCGATGTTTGATACTTTCTTGAGCGTTGCTGGTTCGTCTTCTTAAAAGCTGTCTCATGGCGGTTGAGTTCCTACGGAATGTGAGATGTGGGAGGCACGGCGGGATGGGGGTTTCCCTCCTCATCCCCTGACGTTCCTACCTTTTTCCTCACTGGTGGGATGTGGGGGGTATTCTTCTATGTCTAGTGAACTCAATAAGGATCATGAAAACATGGATGTCTATAGCATGCTGAGAACCTCCATTATCTTTACTATGAGATAGCTAGAAAAGAACATTTTGAGATTTCCAATGAACTAATTTAGAGAGATATTGTAGAGGGTACCCTAGTTAGGCCTCATATAGTCAATCTCATTGGATACATTGAGTGCCTTGAGGTTCCATGGTTTAAACTCCCCACAGAACTGGGCACCAATCTAATTCTAGCATCAACCCATCATAGATTCTCCATATTTTTGTGAATTTCAATATCAACAACATTTAGAAGTGTCTGCCAGATCTTCTCACTCTTCTTCTCCAAGTAGATAAAGATATAAGGTGAAAAAATACTTCTCTTCTAATGGTGAACAAATGAAAAGGCCAAGAAGAGACCTTTGTGCCCAAATATTCTTTACGCCCTTCCAAGAAGATCAATATCATAGGAAAATATATGGAATATGATGTTTTCTATTTTTCATGTGGAAATAAGGACCACTAGAAGAAAAACCACACACATCTAAAGAATCAAGGGGAATCTTCGGTGCATTTTTTATCATGTGAAATTTATTTGTTTCTACAAATTAGGTATTAGATACAGTATGGGGTTCTCACATGTGTATTTAAATATAAGAACTGAGTAGATTCATAAATATTGATTGAAAGGAGGTAGATCTAAAAGAATCTAAAGGATCTAAACTTGTTGGTGTAGCTATGAGGGACTACCACCACACATTGCTGACTAGAATGATGTTGGATTTAAAGCCTTGTTATTATGTGTATTTAGTTTACAAAAACATTCTTTATGAAACCAGACTAGATACAGATGGATTTATTTTCAAATTTGTTAATAAATGTTTCTTATTTTATAAATATATCATTTTTTATGATATGGAACATTTAAATAATAGTCTTTATGTGTTTTATTACACAATCACAATAATGAAAATCGATAATAAAGTTACATTACATGAATCATACAACACTAAAATTGGGCATCACTGGATGGGTAATGTAAATGAAAATTTCTTGACTAAATTACATCATGATGTATATTTAGATTCTTTTTACCTAAAACTGCTTGGTGTATGACACACATGTTTACAAGGAAAAATGACTAAAGCCCCATTTAGTGGGAAAGGTGAAAGGGATAAATATTTTATTTAATTAGTTCATACTGATGTGTGTGGATCATTTACTATTAAATTAATGGGTGGGTAATCATACATCATAACTTTTGATGATGATTTCAGTAGATATGGATATGCATACTTAATGAGGTATAAGTCGTATTATTTTGAAAAATTCCAGGAATACTAGAAGGAATTTGAGAAACATCTTGGTAAGAAGATTAAGAAACACCTATTAAATCATGGTGGAGAATATCATAATCAAGACTTCATTGATTTCTTATGGGAGTTTAGTATCCTATACCAAATCACCCCTCCTTACACACCATAGTAGAATAGTGTAATCAAAAGTAGTAACCACACCTTATTGGACATAGTGAGATTAATGATGAGTCATGTGAGTCTTCCATTGTCCTTTTGGTGATACATGTTACAAGTAGAAGCACATATACTTAACTAAGTAATAACTAAATATATAAATGGTATTCCATAAGAATTTTGAAATGGATGAAAGAACATTTTATCAAATTTACATGTGTGGGGAAGTGAAGAATTTGTTAAGGCTAATTCAGGTAAAAAACTTTCACCTCAAGTCATAAAGTGTAATTATAGGAAACCCAAAGGAAAAAAGGAGATATTACCTATATTACCCCTCAGAAAAAATGTTTATAGTGTAAAGAAACACTATATTCCTTGAGAGAGGTAACAGATCTAAAATAGATAGTGGAGGTTGGATGGTATTGAATGAATTTGAGGCTCAAGAAACCTAATAGTTGTCATAGGAATAGATTACACAAATCTCTGTGGAATGAGAAATTGTTCCTTAGACACAAGTACAGTGTAAGAGTAAAAGAGAGGTTATAGAATCATAGCGATAAGATTTTCTAGTCACTGAGGATGGTGACTCATTATTAGTCGATAATATTGATCCTCTAAGCTACAAGGATGCAATAAGTGTCACAAAAGTTTCTAGGTGCCAAGAAGCCATGAATTCTAAAATGGATTCCATGTACCAAAACCAAGTCTAGATTTTTGTAAACCCTAAAGTATATGTAAATCCCAGTGGTTTAAAATGGGTATTCAAGAATAAAATATACATGGAATAAGAAGTCAGTACCTACAAGGAATGACTAGTTGCAAAAGTGTTTAAACAACGTCAAGACATTGACTAAAACAAAACCATTTCAATAGTTTCAATGATGAAATCCATCATAATTATACATTCCATTGTGGATTAACATTACTATGAGATTTGTAAAATGGATGTTAGGACAACCTTCCTTAATGGAAACATTTGGGAAGATTTCTACATGACACAACCCGAAGCGTTTGTGAATCCAAAGGATTCCAATAAGATATGCAAATTACAAATAACTATTTATGGGTTAAATAAAAAATGTAGGTTATGGTAAATTCATTTTGAAGAATCCATAATTGAATTTGGTTTCATAAAGAATGAATTTGAGCCTTGTTTTGATAAATGGTTTAGTGGAAGTGTGGTCATTTTTTTAATAGTGTATGTTGATGACATATTACTCATATAAAATGAAATACCAATCTTACATCCTGTTAAGGAGCGGATGAATAAATTATTCTCAATGAAGAATATATTTTTGGGATCAAGATCCAAGAAATTTCTAATCCTATGTCAAAGTAAATATATTAAACAGATACTAAAGATATATAGTATGGAACAATCCAATAGGGGATTATTAATAGCATCACATGGTATTCATCTTTCCAAGAAAATTTATACTTAGAAACATGAGAAAATAAATAGAATGGCAAGGATTCCATACACATTAGTTATTGGTTCAGTCATGTATGTTATGCTATGTACTAGGATAGATGTTGCCTATACATTAATTGTGGTGGGAAGATATCAAGTTGATCTACATGATCGCCATTGGACGGTATTCGAGACTATACTTAAGTATCTAAGGCATACTAAGGATATATTCTTAGTTTATAGAGGATATGAGGAACTAATCATTATAGGATATTCATATACTAGTTTCTAAATTGGTCAATATGACCTGAAGTCACAAATAGGAAACATATTCACTTTGAATGGAGGTTTTGTGAGCTGGATGATCTCAAATAAGGTTATAGTCCCAAATTCTACATCAGAGTCTAGGTTTATTATAGCTTCTAACAAAACAGAGTAAGAAATATAAACTAAAAACATTTTCCAAGAAATTTACATTATAAATAGAAGTAAGTATCCTATCACTCTCTATTGTGATAACACTACAATGGTGGATTTTGTAAAATATCAAAACTGACATCAGTGGATAAAGCACATACCTAGAAAGTATCATATCTTGATATTTTTTTTTCAAATATGTGAGATTTAAGTGAGAATTATTTTCACATAAGACAACATGGTTTACCCCTTTAATAAATTATTAACTCAGAAGAAACATGATTATCATGTGAGGTCTAGTGGAATCAAAGTCATGGGCAGTTGGCTCTAGTCTAAGTGGGAGTTTGTTAGAGTTTGTGTCCTATGACCAAATTAATGTAAATGGATTATATATATTTTCGATGATTTGAATATTAATTAAAAAACATATTACATAATGTTCATTGTTCTGCATGGATTTAAAATAATAATATCCAAGAGTATTTGTCGCATTAATAAGGTCATAACAGCTCCCCTCTATGATGAGAATCATGAATTTCTATGAAAATATTATTAATATAGTTATTCGGTTAGATAAAGTATTATTATGTGACACGTAGTATTTAGACCATCAAGTGAGAGTACTCATAGGTGGATGAGGCTTCTTCTCATGAAGTTCGCACTTGGAAATATCCAAAAGGGAGATTATGAGAACAGACCTTCCAATAGAAATTCTGCATGTTTTGGTGTCATCATATATTTCTATCTTCAAGTGTGTGAAATGATCCTTATACTTTATGGTTATCATTAATGTGTGTCTTGACTCATGCACTTAGACTAACTGATGAAAAGTGTCACTCCATATGCTAGCGGGAAGTAGGGTACATTGGGTACGTCGTGATTAACATGACATTAATGGATGAGTCGAAGAAATATTTTTACCTTAAATATTTATTGTAATTGATTAACCATCACCTAAATTCCATGTACATGGTGTAATGATGCATTTATTTTAGATAGTCAAAGAAATACGTATAAAAAAATAGGTTGATGACACCATCGTGCAACCTTCTTGATGAGATATTGTGACAAATGTATTATATTACACAATGAGTGTTTGTATGTAGTTTTCTTCATTATAACATTAAGTTATTTATCTTGGGTGTCTTGACTGCTTTCTAGATAGTAATCTTGGACTTTAGTCAAGACCACCTAATACCAACAGAAAATAATCGTAGATGGTCACACAATAAGTGTTTCTGTTGATCTCGATTAAATTCTATTTGAATTTTATTAATATAATAAATATTCTTCTCAAGACCAAATAATAATTTTATTTATGTTATATTGATCGCATAAAATAAATAAATATTTATTCGCTAGCATTCGAATAAAAATATATTTTTTTATTTTATTGAATATTTAATAAATATTTATTCATAGGTATGTGAATGAAATATTTATTTATGAACAAAACATTTATTTGGATATTCAATAAATTCCAAGGAGTAAAAATGGACCAATAACACATCCATTAATAAAATAATTATTTAAAATACAATAAATATTATTTATCAATTTCCATAATTTGGTTTACTAAAAAAATTTATTAGTATTGTTATGTGGAATGGGGTTTATTAAAGGTAATAAATGTTATTTAATTTCCGGTATTCAATTAAATAATATTTTAACCTAAATCCAAACACTATAAATACCCAGCTATGTCTATTTTGTATTATATCCAAAAATTGGAAATAAATAATTGTTACACACATCAAATTATCTCCCAGATCCTTCTCTCTCCCTCTAAAGAATTTTAAATGCGCAAGATATTTCTTTAATACTAAATAACTAGTGATGAATAATGAAAAACATAAGACATTTTATTCACTGCATTAGCTCATAAAGATCGAGTGGTGTTTCTTAGAGATCATTAGAGCATGTGTGGATCACTACTAGAGGATTCTATCCTTGGATACTCACAGCACAATGAAGTAAATCTAAAAGGGTAGTTTTGGATGATCAACATTCATCAACGAATAAGGTTCCTAAGACTATGTGATTTTTTTTAGATATTAAATAAATTAATTATAAATTTTACATGCAAGATCCTCCCTCATTATTTCAGGCTATGATTATTAAAATAAAATTTTATTATATCTCCCACAACCACACACTTACTATGTGACTCAAACCAACACATTATACCTTTCAAATATTCTTCATGTTATTTTTGATTAAATATTGTATCTGAAAAAAAAAATGTAAGTTGGGAATGGGCTTGACTGGTGCTTCCTTTGGGCGAAGAACTTGCAGTACACATTGTGTAACGTGTACACTCTTACATGGAGTATGTACTCATCCAATATCTACACCAAGTAAATTTATTCCACCAAATGAAAATTAATTGTGGAATTAAAACAAACTATATAAAATGCAGTTAGAGTACACACCCTTTAATAGGGTTTTACATAGTATTAAATTACAAATTAATTTCCACATTGATTTTTAAACTACACGCTATGTATGATCCTCGTACACTCTGTATACTTTACACATGCATTTAAAATGGTACACACCATATACATTAATGCATGTCATGTATCATAGATTCCTATATAACTACTTGGATTGACATATGGAACTACATGTTATGTAATTATATAAAATTTCATTTATTCTACATGCTATATAATTACATAATATACAAATTGGACCATACAGGATATTGAAAATTTTAGACTGGTACATTTCATGTCCTAAATTAATTTTAAATTAAATTAAATTATTTAATTTATTTAAAATAATTGATTATCAAGATCTTAAAGACTATTTGGATGGTAATTATGATAAAATATTTAATTTATTAACAAAATTCATAAATTATTAATTAAATTGATTTATCTTAATAAATAAATAATTTAAATGAATGTTAGATTGTTTGTTAAATTTCTAGTAATTAAATGTGTGAATGATCATTATATTGACTATCCTATATATGTGTTGGATTTATATTAATTTAATTATTATTTCATGGGTTTGGTAATAATTATTATTAAATAAAAATGATTTTTAGGGTGTCATTCCCTTATCTTATTATGGAATTGAATGTGTGTTTATGATTTATTTTATATAACCTTACACCCATATTTCCTTTCACATGTGTATGAGTAAAGAATAATTAAAATATTGTGATCTCATGAGAGTGGAGGTGGTTGATGTATTGGATTTGAGGTAAAATCAACCAAGGAGATACATAGGTGAACAAGTGGATTTATAAAACTTGTACCAAACATTGGTTCAAAGAGTTCTTACACTGGGTCCAAGGGTTGGTTTATCATCCGCTCAATAAATTGACCATTAGAAATTCTCATTGTCAAGACACATTTATTTATATTATTTTTGTTAATTTCGGGGTTATTTGTTTTTATTTATTAGAACATTATAGTGATCGCATAAAATAAATAAATTAACTAGTAGGTATAATGGAATAAAATAAATAGATTACATATAAATTAATTTAATCGATACATGGTTAATCACTTAAATAAAATACACATAATATTAATAGGCATGTTGAAGGATAAAATAAGTAATATTTATAGATAACGATAAAAATACTTCAATGAAAATATTAATTCATAACACCTTAAATTACTTGAATTAAAATAAAACCATTGTTCAAAGTGTGTATTTGGACCAAATTCAGGTGCTTTCAATTCTCAGATAGTTTTTACTAAATTTTTTGGTTGACTTAACCTAGTTCACATCAAGGGTTGAATACCCAAGTAGGAATTAGTATAACTATGAGGAAAGAGTTGAGGAAATCTAAGTCCAGGATTTCAAAATTAGGGTGTCCACTCAACTGATCATAGATTTTTGAGTTAATGCAGTTGTCAAGACCCGCCTACTTAAATACCTTTAAATAGATTTTTAGACCTGAGTATAGGTTATGAGAAGATAAATATATATCATTTCCACTATAATATCCATGTGATAGGATATTTCAAATAAAATTATGGAGGGTATTGAAATTTGATAAAATAGTGGGATACTAATGAATAAAATTTATTATGACACAATTTTTTAATCATGATAATTTACTAAAATAAGTTTTTTCTTAATTTATAAAATGAAAATAAAAACCATGACAACACTGTGATAGTTTTTTGAGAAATTAAAAGTCCTTACCAACACAAATTTATAATATTATTATATTCAATTAAACAATGTGCTCCTATAATAAAATTTATATTATATGTTGGATTCCCCTAAACCTGATCAGCCACCTCAATAATCAATATTTTATAAAAAGGAGGCCTACATGAGACACATGGAGAATGCATCAATTTTCCATTTCATCATTACATCAGCTTTGTATGTATATCTTAACATGAAATATAAATACATGGATACATATTCTATGATGTTTGATATTTTATCTCTCAAAAAATAGAAAAATAGGATTAATATAAATGAGATTGTTATTTCATTATAGTAGTTTAAACTGGAAGAGGGGTACCTAGCTAGTGATATTACACTCAAAATTTTGAAGTATATTGATTAGGTATAAAATTTGGGCTTCTATATAGATAAGAAATTATCCATTAATATCATATTATTATCCTTATCACCCAGATATTCTATATTCATCTAGAACTATAGTATGAACATTATGGAGAAGTCACATGAGAATATTTAGTCTTTGATTTTTTTATAAGACAAGTATAAAAGGGAACATGGTTACTTATCCCCTATGTAGAAAAAAGTGAAAGATAAGGTTAAAAATTACATGATAATAAATTGTGATTCCTAAGTCAATGGAGCCTTTATGAAATCTTTCCAAATACAAAATATTCATTGGAAATGTAGTGAACATGAGGACATTTTCTTCTCATGTAGAAAAAAAATCACTCGAAGAGGAACTAAAATGGATTTAAAATAAGCGGGTAGAATCTTATACTTTATGTATATTAATCATTACAAACAATATTTTTTTACTTCTTAGAAACCAAGGAAGTTTATAAGCAATACAAGATCTAAGTTGAACTCTATAAAAGCTGACAAATGGTGACTCTCAAGTCATCCAAGAGGAGGAAATAAATTTTTTTTCCTTAAGGCTCGATTCTTATTACAATATTTTTTTTATTTCCTGAAAATTTATCTCAATCTCTAAAAGAAAAAAGGAGAAATTATTTATTTTGAAATAAAAATTGGTATGGTATTCTATACCATACTAATAGTTCAATGACACTTGAATCATTGATATCCAATATCATCAATAAATGGTGAATATAATCTATATAGATGTTAAATGTAAATTATTATAGTCTACAATATTCCATTAAGAAATTTTATGAATGCTTAACTGAAGAATAAATTCATTTAGTAAAAAGATACCAGATCCTCTAGGTGGAAATGTCGGAATATATCTTAACTAATCATTAATAAATCATTAAAATTTAGAATGAAAATTTTCTCAAACATACATTACTATATTCATATATAAATGGTGATGATAGTACAAGGTATATCAAAAATAATTTATATATGTATTGAAAGTTTTCTATAATTACTTATCGCACATGATTCATAAATAGTAGTGAAACAACTAACTACATTATAGCTAAATTAAGTAATGGATATCATAAAAGTTATGATATATTGAGAGTCTTTTGTCACAACCTTAGGTGTTTCATGGGAACTAATTGTATAATTTTCATTAATATACAAATATACATCAAAGGAAACACAAAGTGCATCTCGTTTAATGATCCTATAACTACTTAGGATAATAAAACCTCAAGAGAGATAGGTAATAGTTATTATTAATTATAATACTATTAAGGAAGCACATATATTTAGATATAGTGGTAGAAATATAGAATTTAATGGATTTTGGAATTTGGGTTTAAATAATTCGGAATGGGAACATTAAATTTCATAAGTTTTAGTTGGAAGAATTATTATAGAGACACATACTGCATAGGAAAGTTAAAACCCATTAAGTGGATTCATATTCATCAAAATAGGTTATGTATTTAGGTGCTCACAATCCTAAATTTATTATACAAAAACATAAACAAATGGTTTACGAGTTCAAATGGGTTTTAAAAATGCGGGAGTGAATCTAACATTTCATATCCACTCCCGCTAGGGGTGTATAAAAATTTGGGATCCAAAAGAAGCACATTGAGATTGTCTCTATAATTCCTCTATTTGAAAAAACATTTGTAACTTTATTGGAATCCCTATATGTGAGTGAAACATCCATGTTGAGTTGGCTAGTGTCCTAAAATAAATCAATCCATTGGGGAATAAATTTCTAGTTAAAATTCATGGTTCTAGCTTTTGGGGCTTTAACAGTAATCTATAATTCTGGTTTTATCCATAGATAATCCCATTCATGGTGGGTAGAAAACTTAAAAGCATAAATTATGGCCCATAATTTGGCCTCATATGTTATTCCAATTCCAATTTAATGATATAATCATTCTTTAATGAAGCCATGGTGGGTAAGGAAGACACCTCCACATATAGAGGTTCCTAGAATGACAGAATATGCACCATCAACATTCACCTTGATCCATGAAGGAACCTGAGGAATCCAAAGAATTTATTTCAACGCCAGGGTTTTTTTGACCTTCCATTCACACCCAAAAGCCTTAATAAGTTCAGATCATAAATGTTATTTTCCAGTGCACATATTTTTATTTTTGAATCAGGGAAAAAATATGTGTGCATAGCCATATATCCCGCATGGATGGAGGGGTTATTATAATAAAATACCAACTCATTCTAGAAATTCTATATATAGGTGAAAATGGGCATCACGGTCATCTATAATAGGTTGTATATCTACTCACTATAGGTAGTAGAAATAATGGATTCAAATAGTCCTTGTATTTGGTTATTTGTGAAAATGTTCATTCCAAAGATATCCTATACATAATTCCAGAGTCTAGATGCAAATTGAAAACTAATTAATACATGTTGTATGTTTTAAATATCTATCAAACATATCAGGTTGGAAAAATAAAGTTTAATAATGATTCCTTGAAGTAAGTCATGTGTTGGTTGGTTCTCTCTATAGATCCTCTACGGGATCAACCATCTTGATCTCTAAATGAATGGATTTCTAAATTTCAATATCCCTGAGAGGGTGATTGATAGCCCCCCAGGGCATCGTTAGTTCCCTACAGTGCTATGTAAAAACAGAATTTATAAAACTCCGATAATCCTAACTCAAAGTGTAGTATATAGTAAGCCCAAGTGTCGAACCCAGAGGGATAGAGAATATGTTTTAAATTAATTAGGAAATTGAAATTGAAATTTTTGTTATTTAATTGGAGATAGAGAAATATTGTAGCAGGGATTGGGTTTGAAATTGATATGGGATACATGTTAGGTTTAGTGATTTTTAGGTTCGTGTGCTAGGGATTTCATTGATTATAGGTTTATTCATGTTTGGTGTCAAAATTGGGTTGGTGGGGATCCTTGGTCTTGTTATCCCATCCTAGTCCTATGATCACATTTTTGGAATGGCCATCTACTTACGAAAATCACAGAAATAGGTGGCTTGAAGCCTTGTTTTAAACATGAATGACATAGATTTAATAATGGTCATACTAAAATTAATCCAATTAATTGATGTAATAAAAATATAACTTTCATAACATATAAATGGTCATTAAATATGAAAATATAGAGATTTGGAATTGAAAAAAAATATTTCAACAATCAAAAACATGAATATAAAGTTGAAAAATAATCCCTAAGCACACATTCTCCAACATATCACATCACCCGACACTAGAAGGACTACTTTATCCGGATAAGAGATAGCGTCATGGGTACTCGATAAGGAATTTCAGTGAAGAATGGATCTAGATCATCACTCATGGTCTGAAGGATTTCCTTTGTGTTGTGTCTGGCTTCCTCTACCACCAAGTTCTTTGTAAAATTGGATGGAGGCCTATAATTATATGTTTTTTCTGCCCAAACCCATGGCATGGGTTTCTTGTTTTTTCTCTGCTTGTCGAAGCCTACCCGACATGTACCACATATCCTCTTTTTCTTCCACCGCATTGAATCTACGAAAATCTTATATGCTGGTTTGACTGTTGCTGCGTCGTGTACGGGTAGTTAGACTCATTTTTCATTCACTATTATTTTATTTTTCAAATATTCTTCATTTCATTACATAAAACACAAAACAAGTAATTTCATCCAAAACATGACAAGATAAATAATTTAAATAAAAACTTTAATATATTAAAACACTCAAAAATATATGCATGAAATACAAGTATCAGTGATTATGTTTCCATAACATTTCATCCTATAGTGTTACATGGTATTGAATAGGTAATTCACATTCGATTTCTGTATGAGCATTTCCCTATCAACAAATACATCCCTTTTCAGTTCAACATATATGTGAGAGGGGACTAACTCATTAAAATTGTTATTATTTGAATGAAATTGGAAATAGAAATATTCTTTATATTTGGGGGAATATATTATGTCTTCAAGGGGTCTTTCTGTCCAGGAGGTGCCCCAAAATTTCAGGTTAGATTGCTTAAATTCCATCCATTTTGAATTAAGCATAATTTCATTGAAAATTTTTTGACAGCAGTCCATACAGATGAATCAAGGTAGTGCTAAAATCGATTTTGCAGTATTGTAGGGGACTTACATGATATAAATTTAAAAGAGAGGTCATCAAATTTCATAAGGTTCCAAGTGAATTAGCTAATAAGTCCATTATTGAATCTCTTGAGGTCATTGATGACTAATCACCCCATATCAATGGGCTTGATGAATTCTTTCAATGAAATAATTATAATCTTATTTTCATGGACATATCTATTATAAATAAAATTCATAATCATATTTTACATATTATTGATAAGGCCTCTTTGCCATTTATATATAGGAATATACAAATTTATAGGTTATCGCTGAGTTCACCAAATATATTCTTCTAGAATGGGACATAGATTTTACTTTCCAACTGGCCAACTGGATAAATATATTAGAGTATATGTTTTTAAGGTGGAAACTTATGGTTTTTTACCCAAAAAAAGGGGAACTAAGATATATGAGTGCTAGTGTTCTGTTTTTATTCCAAGGATTCTGGTAATCCTTTTTCTCTGGTTATGGGAATTCCATCCCCAAATACAATAAAGTACTTTTTTTAGCTAATGGATTGACCTAACACTTCTTAAAATTATCCAAAATTTTTTTATGGAAGAAATAGTGTTTTTATAATCCTACCCAAAGAAAATGATGTTATCGGCATAGAGGAGGTGTGATGGGTGAACAATCCCCTATCGAACATGATTCTTTTTTATAGTCTAATTTTGACTAACTCATTAATTAATTTTCTAATGTAGTGTTTAGAAATGGAAAATAGAAGACCTGAGAGGGGTTCCCCTTTTGTGACCACCCTAGATCATTGAAAAAAACATTTTGGGATCCATTAATGAGAATATAGAGACTTATAGTGATAAGGATGGTGCTAATAAATCTAATAAACATAGTGAAGAAT
Source organism: Viscum album (assembly GCA_963277665.1). NCBI lineage: Eukaryota > Viridiplantae > Streptophyta > Magnoliopsida > Santalales > Viscaceae > Viscum > Viscum album. Next base: position 998,585,952 of record OY728138.1, on the reverse strand, counting down.
CCATAATTCCTAAGGACAGTAGTAATGAAACCCTATTTCATAGTTTTAAAGTCTTTAAAGATGTCAATTTTGAGGAAAATATTTGTATCCTTCCCTTTATTATTCATTAAGATAATACTTTACAAAATAGTAAATTGACAATTCTAAATATTTCTTATGGGGAAACCCCCAAACTGGTTTGGAGTGATGATGTCCCTAATGATAACCCCCATCCTGGCCACAATTACTTTTCTAATGATTTTGGGGATAGTGTTTCCAATTTAAACAGGTCTGATATCTATAATATCAATGTCATTCTCCTTCTTGTGAATAATATCCATAAATAGAGATTTGATTAAAAAGGGAATATAGGAATTATTAAAAAACTCCATAACATCATTGTTCACCTCATTAAATAAAATGTACCAGTGGAACACGAATAATTTATTAGTGAACTCATCTGGTCCAAGGGTACTATCAATGTTGAGGTGGAAGAGTGATTTTTTAACTTCTTTAGAGGGATCCAGAATAATAATTCTATTTTGATGATCCTAAATGCATGTAGGGATTTTTTTCAATAATCATGTAGGTGATTTCAATTCCATCATCGAAGTAGAGGTTTTGAAATTAATTGAACAAAGTATTGGAGATGTATTTTTCAATGGTTAGGGTGAAACCATTAATGATAATGGAATTATCTCCTCTCCTTACAATTTTCTTCCTGTGAAGCTACTGGAAAATTTTATAATTCCTATCTCCGTCCTTTATCGATTTTATATTGTGATGATTTTGGTCCAGCCTTTCCTTGAGTTTTAAAAGATCATCAATTTTGGAGAGGGACTAGATTTAATCTCTAATGGGATTATCTTAAAATAAATTTATATGTTGGTAGTAAGAAATATTCACATTAGTATCCTTGATTTCATTCATAAGATTGTACAAGGGTTTTTAACTCCACTCCCTTAAGATACTTTTTCTATTTTTCAATTTTTGAGAAAGTTATTATAGTGGGATACCAGTGGATTTTAGTTTCCATGCTTCAATGATAACTTCCTTGTATCCAAGTGTCGTTATTGGAAAAATGGATTATTGTGACGGGTCATTTGTGATGAGATCCCATCGTAAATAGTCTTTTGTGGAGGGGTCACATCGCAAATGACTCATTGCGGAAAACAGCGTTGTAAATATTACATTTTGCGATGGTCCGTCGCAAAAAAACTTATTATTTATGATGGGCAGTAGACCCGTCGCAAAAAACATTCGATGATTTTTTAAGAAACTATTTTCGACGGACCAGCAACCTGTCGTAAATAGTTTCCTAGTTTTTAATCTTTTGCGACAGTTCTTCATAATTAGTAATTGTGATGGACCGTCATAATTACGCATCGAAATATAAAAAAATGTTTTTTACGAGAGACCGTCCAAATAGTATTCGCGACGGACCTTCGCAAATAGTTAAAAAAATTAAAAAAAAACTAAAATATAAAATATTATTAATGATAATATAATATTAATATAAATAAAATTATAATATTAATGTTAATATAATAAAAATTATTTATGAAATAATAAGTAGAATATAATATTAATATAAATAATAATATTAATATTAATATTCACAAAATAAAATTAATTATAAAATAATTAATTAATATAGTAATATGATTATTAAAATTAATGAAATAATAATATTAGTAATATAATGAAAACCTGAGTATTCAAAAAAAATATAGTAATATATTAATTTATAAAATAATAAATTCAATAAAAATATTAAATAAATAATAAAAAACTATAATTTTTTAGACAATATAAAACACACACTATTTAAAACTTTAAATAGTTAATATTAAAAAAAATACATTCAAATGTTTCTTCATAACATAAAAATACATAAATACTGTGGGGGTGGTCATCTGGAGGAGCTAGTGAAAGGAACTTCAACCCTAAACTATGAGTCAGACGTCGCATATACTCCATCTCCTACTCCTAGTCCTACTGCCATCAATGCATCTCATCCTGTATTTGTTTCTACTTTTATTGGAGGAAGTCTTCCTACTACTGCTGCTGCCACTGACACATCTCCTTCTAATCCCTACGCATAGTCTCTATAATCTCACTCTGAGCTCACATCTACTCCTGATATTGGCCATGAGAAGATGAGGACTCTTTGCGAGCTCCTCTCAAGCTAGACGTCGACATTGCAGATGTGCCATAAAACCCCTTAGGGGTCACTCAAGAGCTGATACCAACAACTCGGCCTTTCTCAAAGCCATATTGGGTTGCATAAATCCATGCTTCCTTATCAAATCGGGGGGAATTGGTCTAACCATCAGTCTCGGTCTGACTCTCAACATCTATCTAAGATGTCTCGGCCTCATATGACTCCTTAAATTGAAATTTAAAATTAAAATAGTTAAAATATTATTTTTAGTTAAATTTAAAAATAAAAAAAACTTATACTGACCACAATCTGACACTGGTGAGCACCTCTAATCTCCACATTTGCGAAATCAATATACATCCTCCTATAAATGTCGTTCTCTGTAATATCTCGTTGTGTAACAGCCTATATGAATATAAAATAAACTTTTTACATTTATAGTTATATAAAATATTTTTAAAAAATGTACTTACCATATGCTCCCTATGTGTATTGAACGTACTACGTGTTACCTCCTGTCTCCCCTGATTTTGATGACCTATTGAAGATCTAATCTTAAATCGCCTACTCAACCAGTGTGTGTATAATCCATCCAAAACCATAGATGAAATATGATCAGGTCAATGGATGTGACATATCTTACCAGACTCCTGCACTCCTCCTTTCTTCATTGCTTTCCTTTTCAAATTGTACAAAAACTGAGTGCAACGCAGATGCATAGCTCCCTTCCATTCCTTCCAAATAGCCCCACGCATGCTCTCCTCAATGGGATACCATAAACCCTTAAAATAATTTATTATATCAAATTTATTAATTAAATTAATTTCAAAATAAATATTATTTATTTACGTACCAGTCAATGATCAAACATGCGTTGTTGAACATCAACGAGAATCTGATCCCATGACACCCATTCATAAGAAAAATAATTGTGCAATGTAGCACTCCCCTGTCCTACTGTTATATGCGTAAAGCTGTGAAATAAAAATAATAATTAATAAAACAATTAGAATATAAATAAATTAATGAAAACTAACTAAAATTCACAGGTAAACATACCTCTGCATGTTTGGATCGAACCCAAGATTTGGACGTCGATTGGGTATAGGTCAAGAATCATCATTCAGGCAAGACCATACCCCCTTCAGGTGCCCCTTAAACTACCAACAGTCTGAGGGTCGGCTGATCTAACCTTATACTCGTCAAAAGGTATATCAGCCTCCAATAACATACGATAAAGATCATAGTCTATCTGAAACATGAAATGATTATTGTTAGAAAACAGTTAAAAATAACTATTATATATAGATATATATTATATATGATTGTTACCGGCATTTTACTGTATCATTGTCCATCTCCATCCTTATCTTCATAGCTGTTGATGTTAATGTTTTCATCTTCCTCCTCAGCATCATCAATTTCCATATTAGTTTTTATTTCATCGTCTCTTGTCATTTTAAATTTAGTTGTAACGTCATTAACATCATCTTCACCATCGGCCCTTAATTGTGGGGTGTCATCAATGATATTCGTGTCTCTTTTTGAAAAAGATGGATTTTTGAAACTCTTTTGAAAAATTTCAATTCCATGCACTTCAGTGGAACCATATTCACTTTTAGTAAATTGATTCTCTTGAGATTTAATTTTTATTATGCTCCACCAATCACCCAACTCCCTTGAAATGGTATAGTAATTTGCACAATAAATTTGATGTAGTTGATGAGCCAATAAAAATGGTTCATTTAATGCAAGAAGACTTTTATATTTAATATTAATGATTCCATGGATTGGATGAACACGCACGCCTCTCTCAGTATCCAACCACTAACATTTAAACATCGTTACATAATTTTGTCACAGATAACACAACTCAATGATTTCTTCCCATATGTTGTAAAAGTCAACTTCGGTTTCTCTATGATGTGACCCTCTCAAGAAAATACCACTATTCATTGTTTTTTTATTCCCCATATGCACATGTATAAAATCGAAAATCATTCACCACATATAAATTATAAGATTTAACCATTTTCAATGGTGGGTTACCCAATACAGATAATTGATTATCAATTTTATCAGCATATTGAGATACCTACAAAGTTGTAAAACAATTATCACTATAACAAGTATTAAATTGATTTTTTATTTAAAATGAAAAAAAAAATAATTTATTTCTAATTATTACTAATAATTATGATTTATTCCTAATTATTACTAATTATTATCATTTATTCTTAATTATTACTAATTATTATGATTTATTCCTAATTTTTACTAATTATTTTGATTTATTCCTAATTATTACTATTTATTACTATTTATTGTTGTTTATTATTATCTATTACTATTTATTACTATTTATTACTATTTATTACTATTTATTACTATTTATTACTATTTTTTATATTTATAAATATATATTTCTATTTGTTACTATTGATTACTATTGATTACTATTTATTACTATTTCTTACTGTTTCTAACTATTTATTACTATTTATTACTATTTATTACTATTTATTACTATTTATTACTATTTATTACTAATTATTAATAATTATTTCTAATTATTACTAATTATTACTATTTATTACTATTTATTACTAATTATTGCAAATTAAAACTAATTATTACTATTTATTCCTATTTATTACTAATTATTACTAATTATTACTAATTACAAATTATTACAAATTATTACTAATTATTCCTAATTATTACTAATTATTATGATTTATTCCTAATTATTACTAATTATTATAATTTATTCCTAATTATTACTAATTATTAGGATTTATTTCTAATTATTACTAATTATTATGATTTATTATTAATTATTACTAATTATTACTAATTATTACTATTTATTACTATTTATTACTATTTATTACTATTTATTACTATTTATTACAATTTATTACAATTTATTATGAATTATTACTAGTTGTTACTAATTATTACTAATTATTACTAATTATTACTATTGATTACAATTTATTTCTAATTATTAAAATGTATTACTAATTAATCTTAATTAATACTAATTATTCTTAATTATTACCAATTATTAATAACTATTACAATTTATTACTAATTATTCATAATTATTTTTAATTATTATGAATTTTTTCAAATTATTTCTAATTATTTTAATTTTTCTAAGTATTACAATTTTTTTTAATTATTTCTAATTATTACAAATTAATACAATTTATTACTTTTTATTACTAATTAATACTAATTATTAGTAATTATTATAAATTATTTAACATTATTACAAATTATTTAAAATTGTTACTAATTATTACAATTTATTGCTAATTAACACTTAGATAAAACTATTTATAAAAGTAAATTTTGAAAAATAAGTATTTAATTATAATTTAATTAATTTACATCTAGTTATGAAAAAATATAAATAATTTAAAATAAATTAAATTAACTAAACCATAAAAAATAGATAAATACCTTGAAACTGAAGCTTTCAGAGTATTAAAGTCGTAAATAATTTTCTAATTTAAAAGTTTAAATTATGAAAAAAATTAGAAGAAAATTTTTCAGTAGGGATAGAGAGAGAATTTGAGTAAGGAGTGAAATGGGAGGAAAACTGGTGGGGTATATATAGGTTAGATTATTTGCAGTGGGGGTATTTGCGATGGGTAGCCCGTCGCAAATAACTCTTCCTGTATTAATTACGGTGGGCCGTTAAAAAGATATTTGCGATGGGCCCCATCGCAAATAGTACCTACCGACAAAACATTTGCGATGGGGTGAGTATCCCATCGCAAATACTAAAAACTGATGTCGGATATTTGCGACGAGATTAGGAACCCGTCGCAAATTCCCTTACATGCAGTTTGATGCGTATTTTGTGTCAAACCTTTTGCGATGGGGAAATCCACTCGTCGCAAATAACCCCTATCGACGGGTTATTTGTGACGGCCCCTTGACCCGTCACAAATAGCCATTTTTTCCTTAGTGTGTTATAATCCATCAATTATTAAATGTGAATGGAAGAGGGGCTTTCCTTGTGATATTTGTGTGGAGTTCAAAAATGGAAGGATTATGATCTGAGTGGTATATATGGAGGGTAAATCTAGAGATCCCAATGGAAGTACATCTCTCATCAACTTGAGCAAAGAATATATCCATATTAATTATATGTCTACTTTTTATTGTATATCTACTCTATGTAAATTCATACTCAATAATAGGAACTTTATAAAACTTTCAATAATCAATGTAAGAGGGTAACTCATGATAAGAAATCCTATTAAAATTGGTTCCCATTTTCTCATCAGGTCTCATGACAGTTTTGAAATCCCCTAAAATGATCCATTTGAGACTCATTTTATCAGATGTCACTTCCATGTCCATCCAAAGATCGCGTGTCTTAATGTAATAGTTGGAATCATAAAAAATGAAAAGGGTGTGGTAGTTAATGGAAAACGATACAAATATATGATGGTGTATTTTCCTACAATCAAGGATCTGAATGCTATCATACTTGAAGACCAATAGATGATCCATATCACTTTCATGTACATTTTGAGAGACAAAAGTGTATCCAAGGGGCCCATTTGAAGTCCTTACAATTGTTAAACAACATTTTAGGATGATAAATATTAATAAAAATAGGATTATGGGTTACAAGATAATGTCTAAGGGATGTGATTGTGGGAGAATTCACAATCCATTTACAATTTCAATATATAAGCTTCATAGTTTAATAGATAAAACTCTTATTAGAGGCTCTCTCTATCATGTCTTATCCATATGTACTTACTTCCCTTTTCCCAAAACTTTCTTTATACTTACCTAGGGAGTTTTAGTCCCTACTATTTTGTCACTATCTTTAGTCGTTTTGGTCACATCTTGGTTGGATTTGTGAAGTTGAAATTCCTTAGTGTCATCAGCCCAAAACATTCCATTAAGATGGGTAAAATTGTTTTTGGACTATACAAATTCATAGGGGGTGTCCTCAGTTGATCTTCTCTTGGTATCTTTAGAAGGGGGGCACTAAGAATAAAGGTATTTACAGTTCACCATTAAGGGTCATACATTTAGGAACAGTGCTTGTGATGGAATCCTAGTTAGTGGTAGGGGTCTCAACTAGTATGCATCCATGTGTAATAGGGGTCACTTAAAAATTAGAGGGTCTTAACCATTACCATTCTTGCCTTTGATGTTGTGATCTTGTTCATTGGGGGGAGGTCCAGAATGTGATCATTCATATACCATATTCACAATGGTCACTTAAAGTTATAGGGATTTGTAATATCATCTGTAATGTGCTCCATAACTAGGCTCATTCTAGTTATGGTTTCAAATCCATTAGGCAGGTTGAGATATCCATGTTCAAATCTCTTCTGCAAATGAGTGTCCAGATAGAAATCATCTGAAGAGGGGATGTATAGGTGTTAAAATTGGAGAGATTTGGAAGCCTTTTACACTTCAACTATACAAATTAAAGCTATAATGTTAGTGTCTATATCCATTTCCACATCTTCTGAGGAGGTTTGTGCAGTAGTTTAAGGGATAGGGGTATGTGAAAGGCCTTTGTGGGTCAAGTCCTTGCACAATGTTCCTGAGGAAGAGGAGTCAGGTTCTTCAGCCTCAGGGGGGGGCTGGGTAGAAACACCATGTCTTTCCCTTTTCCATTCCTATTATATGTTTCTTTATATCCCTTATATTTTTAGAAGTTACAATTTTTTTCCTTAGTACACTCAGAGGAAATATGTCCAAAGTGGTTGCAATTCATATAGTATTTGGGCCTTTGTTCATATTGTATTTCCAGGTTCATACTATTATCTATCATTGTTATAACAACCTCTTCAACCAGATTATTGGCCATGTCAACCTCCCCCCAACATCCTATCATAGTGTCCAAACTGTTGGTTATCAATTTTTCAATCCATTCTAACAAGATTTCCAACTAAGGATGTAATGTCCTATATGATACTTGGGTTACATTAAATCTAGTTTAGCTTTCATATATGGATACAAACCTATGTGAGAGTGTTCCTAAAATTTCTCGGATCAAAGTTCATATCCCACTCCTTTGTTTTGAGAAATCCATGCTTCAGTGAAATGGATATGAATCTCCATGCCCTCGTTTTTTATTCATTAGAGTGGAAGATTATGTGATAAAAGACTCTCTCTATGGCCTCAATATTCCATTCCTCAAACCCCAATATCTTTATTATTCTCCTGTAAAGATCATTGAATTCCCAAATCTACTCCCCTTTCAGAGTTATAACCCTCACAATAATGTAATATTTTCAAAGATTGATTCTTTCCTAGGTAACATCTTCATTATCTTATTCATGTGTCGTACACCCCTTATTTATAAATCTTCCAAGTAAAGTAATATCAAATATTGATAAGAAGAGGTTCATGTCCAATTTGAGCACCTTCACAAAAAAAAATATTTAATCCATCTATCTCAAATAGAGGATATAACTTCATGATTTTTTTTCTTAGCACACAATGTTGGAAGAGATCTTTGTAACCAGGATGATCTAAGAGTATAGGGTCGTAATCTATGCCAGTGGGATTTGAAACATTGAGTCTTCTTCTCACACATGAGGATCAAGTTCACCTGGTGTCTCCCCTTGTTCCTACATCCTCCTCATACCCTATAATCATACCCTTTTCAAAATAGGTGATATATTATCTAATAATAATAATGAATCCTATAGTGATCCTTAAATTTTAACTAACTATGATTGTAAAGTTCAAAATAATTCAAAGGTGGATTCCATGTACCAAAATCATGTATTTTATTTTGGTATTTTCTCCAATTGATGTAAACTAATTTTTGGGTATTCAAGATAAATTAGATATGGGAAGTAAAGGCTTTGTACCAATAAGTCTTGATTGGTTACACCAAGTATTTATTCTTAAATCAACATGAATTATACTTTTCATAGAAACATTATATGATCATTATATTTGGCATTGTATATCAAATCTATTTTCCCTAGATGAAGCCTTATGGAATATGTCTATGTAGAATAACCACAAAGGGTTGGTGACATCGAAGAAATCCAATAAGAGTAGAAAGTTACGAAGATTTATTTATAGATTAATGTAAGTATCATGATTATAGAAAACTCATTTGGAATGAATGGTTTCCATGTGTTTATAAAAGGTTAGTAGGATCACTCTAGTTTTATAAGACAAAAATATAGATAACATATGAAATCATATGGTTAGTTTTATTGTTGATTAAGTTTAAATAAAAAAAATTCTCTAAATAATCACTTAAATTATAAAATTAGTTCTATAGGAACATAATCTAAAAATTTAAATCTCCAAGGTTTCTTAGTCAAAGTTACAAACCACATGTCGACATGTATTGAAAAATACAATATGGAAAAATATAAAAATAATTGTTCTCAATGTCACATGTCATGAAATCTCCCTAATTGATGTGTGAAACATAAGATGATATATTTATGATGAATAGACTACATATTCCTAAGAGTAATTTGTAAATATTTCTCAAATTTCATGTTAATTACTACATTTTGATATTACTTATGTATAAATAATAAATGGTGAAATCCAAACAATGCCAAGGTAGCTTCAAAGGTCAGTAGTTAAAATTGTCTAATAGTACTTGAGAAAGTAAAACATAATGATTTCCCCATATATGGGGAAATGAGAATACTGATTATCATGGGAATATAAAACTAATATTCTTTTAGATAAGTTTCATCTAATATTGTTTTAAGGATAAGGTAATATGAAAATGAAAAATTATTACAGCCAGCAGTTTCCATATCAATATAGAAAAAGTACATTTTAGCTTCTGATATAGATTAAAAAGAAATTTTAGCATTGATTTATTCCATATTTTTTATTTTTACCAAGATAATAAACGCATATTATACTGTGATAAACTTTATACTATGACTTTATCCTAGATTCCATGGATGAGAAAGTAAAAAATGTGTATAATCGGTGATATTTTCTCTTAAGGGATTTTCTGATTGATGTGATGGTGTAGTAAGAAGAACTAACACAAAAACAAGGTGAGCATAGTAGTTATAGCCACACTTAGTAAATTCTTGTTTATCACATGTGGATAACCGATTAAATAGTTTCTAGTTGTCTTTCGTAAATATGGGATCCCATTGGAGCCAGTTCCCTATAACCAACTACTTGTTACATTATATTACTTCTATACTCAAGGTATTAGTTATTAATATACATATTTTTATATGATGATTTTTTTCTGTATAACATTAATGTGATAATATCATTAGAGTATGTGTAACATCAATAGATCATAGAATTTCCCCACTATGGTAATAACCTTTAAGTACAATGATTATATTCTTAAATACATGTTTTATGGATAGATAACATCTTCTGACTACATACAGATGACTCAATCCATTAAGGGTAGGAGGTTTATAAGACATTGAGACTTCTTCTCATGATTTTCTCCCTTAGTAATATTTAAGAGAAGATTTTATGAGAACAGACCTTCCCATAGGAATTCCACATGAAATTTTTTTCACTAGATATTCCAATTTTCTAATGTGTGTATTAGAACTTAGACATGAGATTATTACTATTTGATATTAGGAGTAACATACTTTAATGTATTGATGAAAATTGTGACAACATATTCTTTTGGTATGGTTGGATAAGTTGGATGCAACATTAGTGATATGATATTAATAAATACGTCAAGAAATGATTTGTCCCTTCCATTTTAATGAAAATAGATATATTTGTCCCTTTGATTAAAATGTAACTATTTAATAAATCCAAATCCATGGTAGGATGTGGACATGTACATTTTTTGTATGACAAAGAAACATAAATCAAGAATATAGATTAATGAATCAAAGTATGTTGCCTTCTTAATGAGATATTAGGACAAAGGGATTATATTACACAATGAATGTTTTTAGGAGGTTATTGTTGTTGTGACATTAGATTCTCTATGGAAACCTTGACATGTTTATTAATACACATATTAAACTTTATGTTAATTATTATAATTCCACCAATATAAATACCTAGAGGGTCACACATTAAGTGTATAAATAGCATTGGTGTTCTCTATAACCTTTGTTGGGGTTATATAGGGTTGTTTTTGAAGAAAAAATAATGTATTATGACGTTTTGTATCAATAATCATCATTTGAATTTGGTGATGGAAAAGAAATGTTATTCTCTTCCCTAGATTTATGATTTGTTTGATCAATTTAAGGGATCTAGTAGTTTTATAACATCAATTTTCAGTATATATATTTTTAGACAAGGGTAAAGTGGGGTGTCCTTAATAATTTCATCAAATTTCATTATAAGCACTTTGTGTTTGTGATTATTCCCTTCAGTGTCTGGAATTCACTAGATATTTTTATGGGATTGACAAACTAAGTTTTATGTCAGTTCATTGATTTGTTTTTGGTTGTGTTCATTAATGTAAATCATGTGTATTTGAGATTAGTGGAAAATCGGGTTGATAATTTTTGTATTTTTATAGAAGTACTTCAACAAAATAAACTCTATAGTAAATTATCAATCTAAATTTTTTGAATGTGTGAGAAGAATTTGTTGGAGAATGTTATGTCTTAGAATTTTATGGTAGTTGATCCTTTTCAGATTAAGGAATTTAGGTCTTAAGTTTCTTCCAATATTATTACACAGGTCCATATTTTTCATGACCTTTTAGGCCATTATTAGAGGTTTGCGTCTGATTTCTCATGGATTGTGGAAACTTTGAGGGACTTGACCAGAAAGGATTAGGCCTTTGAATGGATAGATCAATTTCAAACAACATTTGAGTACCTAAAAGAGAATTTTATTAGTGCTCATATTCATTGGTTTCTAGAGGAAGGATCCATCCCTATAGTAAAAATAGTATTTTGGAATGGTGTAAACCACTACTAAATGTTTCACAACGGTTTTAAAAAACTATTGCAAATAACAATGTTGTGAATTATTTCATGGCATTTAAAAACATCATGAATAATTTATCATCAAATTGTATCCATAAAAACACTTTTCTATTTTAATTTTATTAAAAAAATTTCAAAAAAATATTTAGTGGAATTTTTTATTTTTTTAATAATATATATATATATATTAAAAAATATTTATTATTTTTAATGAATCGAGAAGTCATACAAACCTAAGTCTGCCACCTCGCCTAGCCCAACTTGTGGCCCATAAAAATACCATAATATATTAGACTACTGATATTTGAACTCACGACCCCTTCCTCATATTCCACTAACTTTATTGTTTACCTAAGTTCATCATCTATAAATTATACTGACATAATAGTTAATATAACTATATATATACATATAAATTCATGTAAATATAAATATATACATACATACATATTCACAAACACACACATATATATATATATATTAAATATACATTTATGCATATAAATATATATATAAATATAAATATAGATAAATATATAAAAACACACACACTCACAAAGACCCCTTTTTTATTAAGGAAAGATAGTCTTCTTTTTAAAAAGGATTAGATGTTACCCTTGCATGACTAGAAGGGCTAGTGGATCAAAGACCCATTATGTTTTGGAGGCCCTATAACCTTAAAGTCCCAAGATGAGTAGTCAAGATTCACATCATGATCTCCTTATTCTTATTGTGATTCCCCCTACCATTAGTAATTTCATTGTGCTACCCCACCATGAGGACCCAATAGAGCACCCCTATTTAAACCCATGCCTGAGTAGATGGCCAAGAAAGATTCTAGTGCACCCATCACTCTTTCAAGCATCCCACCCAACAATGTCTGCATGCCTCCATACCACATTGCCTCCACGATGTGTCTCTTTACCTATCTGGTCATCACCATTAACACGATGTGGCACCCCCTCTACCAAGAAACAAAAATCTATATAGTTCTTTACAATTCCATGGAATAACACACTTCTGCCCCAAGTGGTTAGAGGGTTGGATAATAGGTGCCAACATACCTATCACTCTTTCAAGCTTCCCAGCTGACGATGCTTTTTGAAACCAAGTTGCACTACCTACTTGATGTGTCACACTGATAAACTGGTCACTTTTGGAGTCACTTGTTGCTCGGTGATGGCCCAGAGGCCCGAAGGCCCGAAGGCCAAAATCGGGTGAATAGTTTTGCTGATGTAGTGACTGCTATCGTACCCACTACAGTGATCGGTACAACAACTCAAAAATTCCACCCATGCTCGAATGTGATCTTGGGTCTTTTAGATGCCAACCAAGAGTATTTACCACTTAGGTATAGGCTTGTTAGATTTAATATAATTATACATACGTACACATAAATATACATAAATACATATAATTATATATAAATAAATATAATTATATAAAAATATATTCACACACACACATATATAAATATACATAAATACATATAAATATCTATAAATAAATAAATATACATACATACATACATATATATATAATTAAATATAAATATATATAAATATACTTGTGTGTGCATATAAATGTGTGTGCACGCATAAATATACATAAATGCATATAATTTTATATAATTATATATATAAATACACATGCACACACACACACATGCATACATACATACATACATACATACGTATGCACATATAAATATACTTAAGTACCTATAATAATATTCAAATATATAAATAAATTTATTTCAAAAAAATTATAAAAAATATATAATTATATATATATATATATTGTTTTATATAAATATATATATACACATATACATATATATACGTAGATATATATATTTATATATATACACAAATACATACATACATATATATTAATATAATTATATATAAATGCTCATATAAATATACATATGTACATATAATTATATATACATATATATACATACATACATGTGTGTATATTATTTGTGTGTGTGTGTATGTATGTATGTATGTATATAAATATATAAATATAAATACATATATTTAAATATATATATATATATTGAGACACATAAACATACATAAATACATATAAATTTCTATAAATATGAATAGATTTACATAAATAGATATAAATACATGCATATATATATAATTAAATATAATTATATATATATATATATATATATCATTGTGTATGTGTTCACATGAATATACATAAATACATAGAATTGTATATAAATATATAAATAAATAAACATAAATTTAAACACACATACACATATATAAATATCTATAAATACACACACAAAATGTATATAAATATATATAAATATAAATACATATAAATTTCTATAAATATATAAATATACATACACACACATAACCTTAAACAAATACATGTAATTATACAAAAAAAAATTAAAAATAAAAACAAGTGTATATATATATTAATAACTATAAATTATTAACTATTGATTACTTATTATTTATATGTATAAGTAACTATATTTATCGAAACAGACAAAGATGTATTACTGTGTATATATATATTAAGAATTGAGGATTACTAATTACTAATAATATAAAATTTTATGCATATTAACCGTTAAATTACCAGTTCTTAAATATAAATTATTAAATTTTATTTTTTTTATTTTTTTTAAATATATATACTTACATATACATAATTTATTTATATTTAGTATTTATTGTTAATATATATATGTGTGTGTGTGTGTGTGTGCTATGTGTAAATATATACTTATATAAATATAAGTATGAGTATAAGAATTAATTATTAATACACATATTATTATTATTATTACTATTATTGATATATATAGTTATTTATATGAATATAAATATTTATATTTATTTAAATAATTGTAAAAAAATAAAAATTTAAAAAAATTTAAAAAATTTAAAAACTGTAAAAAATAAAAACTGATGGAAAAAACATCAATAAATATCATTTTATCCTAATGTTTAGCGGTGGTTTAAAAAATGTCTACAAATGTCATCTAATGGGTCTCGGTAGTTGCATCCTCATTATCGTAGCTATGCTATCTCTAATATTAAGCTTATAGTGGTTGTGTTTTCCAAGAAGTTGTGGTGGCAATGCCTTATTGGTAAACACTTTATGGTCTTCATAGATCACAAAATATTGAGTTGTGTCTTCTCTCAGAAATATTTGAATATGTATCTTTAAAGGTGGATAGAGTTCTTACAGGATTGTGACTTATATATCTCTTATACTCTGGTGAAATGTATTGTGTTCATTAATGAGCTAAGTAGGAAGTTGTGTGGAGATGTTTCTTGAAAATCTAGAGATGTGTGGAGGATGATGGAGGAGCTCATATATTTGCATCTTGATATAGAGTAATTTGGAGATAAAGTTTATCTATATCATATAATAATGAATTCTTATTTTTTTAAGGTGGATAAGTATCAATTAAGAGATCCTAAGGTGGAGGTATAGAGATATCATGTAGTTTGTATTGATGGTCCTGAAGGGTGGTTGAAGGATGATCAACATCAGGTGTTATTCCCAGGGAAGCTATCTACTCCATCAGTGATGTGATAGGTGGTTCTCTAAAATTCTCATGGATCACATTGATAGTGCATCCATGTATATCCAAGATGTATCATGCATTGAAGAGTTAGTTCTAGTGTTCGGAGATGAAAAGGTCTCTATCTAAGTTCATCTCTCGATGTTTGGATTTCCAGTAAGTGAAGGTCATCCATCTTATTCCTACTGGTTTTCTATAGCCATTGGATGTTCCTTTATGGAAACGGTAGTACATTTTGATGGATTTAATTACTGGATTTCCTGGATCTTGATGAGTTTCACAGGACATATTTATACCCATATAAATTAGAGTAAAATACAAGTTCAACAAGAAGATAATCAATTAAATGAAATAAGAAAAACCATAAAATAAACATACCTCACTATCCAAGTATTTTATCTTCATTATAAATTAGAAATTAATTTGATATAGTTCCATCAACAGAAACCATTTGGTTCTTGGATCTAACGTATCCACTAGCAACTAGAATTGTCAAATGATTCAGTAAAACCTCTTCTCCATAATGGTGTTCTAACAACTCCTCCTTGAAGGAAAATAGAGAGAAGAGAATCAAGGGGAGATAAAGCTTTATTTATCTAAATAAAAACTTGAGTGCCACAAATTGAGTTTATGAATCTTTATTTTATAGGCCTCCTATAATAAATGGATGAGCTTCTTTGAGTCCTAACATTTCTATTTCTGACGCTTTTTATGGAAGACATGTGCATCGTCGTGGTGACGCATGCTTTTGGACCAGTGTTCTCACTTTCCAAAGGTGGGCTGAATTCATAATATATTCATCAAAGTCTACTCCTTAATCAAAATGGGATGATGGGATGTTGATTCCTCCTTTCATGGATTCCTCAAAATTCATCACCTAGACAAGGTATCCCTCATAGATTTGAGTTTTTGTTCATGAAACTCATTCCTAGGTTCATCTATTTGTGGACATAGTTTAATTATGTTGCTTCTATTGGTACATTCCAAGCGGTCAAGTCAAGATATAAACCTTTGGTTGGAGTAGATAGTAACATCAAGCATGTCGGGGCATCTCATGTCGCTTAAACCTGGTTCACAGGAATTATTGCTCATAGAATGGATTATCCAAGGCGCATAACCCAAGTCATCCCACATCATTAGTAGGGTATCTTATGCCATAGTAATTTATTTATAGGTTTTACTTAGGCATCCCAAGTTTAACATGGGGTATATCGTGAGTTTAATGCCTTGTAGAAATGGTTACCCTGAAGGTGTGCCTTCTGAGGGTTTCCTCATTCATATCATGTTTATCATGAGGTAGGTCATGAGTTGAACATATTTCAGAGATGGTATGAAGTTGATCAGAACCTCCCACAGAGACAGATCAATGAATTTTATCCCTATGAGGGAACATCTGGAAGGTTTACCAAACAGGCAGATCAAAAAGACCAATGAGAGTGGACCTGGGGTGGTGCCTCTCATGAAGAGAAGGTTTCAAACCGTGAAGGCTGGTATGGACACCACTGAGGGTGTATCAAAAAAGGTAGGCCTCAATTAGGGGGACACCGGATGGATGGATCAGAATTCCCAATGAGGGTGGCCCCTGGGTGGTGTGTCTTTGAATAGAAGTTTTCACACCGTGAAGGTTGATATGGACACCACTTTGGGAGAATCAGATAGGGTTCACCCATAGGAGGGGGAACCAATTCTTACCATTGTTTGGTATTGAACCTCAAAGAGTCTTCCTACATACTCGGAAGGGATCAAAACCCATATAGTTCAGGAGGGAATGATTTGGGGATTTCACATGGCTAGTTACCCATAAAAAGAGGGTTAATCTTGGTTGAATGAGTGTGGATTGTGTGGTGCATATTCATGGTTAGTTGTTTGGGTGTTGTTAGGAGCAACGTTGGGATGAGTGGGGATTCCACACTTAGATGGTTCATGTGCTACTGAGAGTAGTAAAGTGATGAATGGGGATTATGGACTAACACTTCCCATGGTGGATAGTGTGACCCCACCATGATAAGGGTGAGGTGATGGAGCAGATAGTTGGGGATTATGCATTGTTAGTTGCCCATATGAGTGGCATGATCCCACTAGAATTTGGTGACTGAAAGAAGAATTGGGATGGATGATGGAGGGTTGAATGAAGTGGATGGAATGAATTGATGGCACTGACGTGAATATAATGATGTTGGGATTGAACCTTGGAGAGGTTTCCTATATATCCCTACTTGTTGAGAATCAATGACCACATAGTTCTGATGGGGATGTTGGGGATTATGTATGGATAGTGGCCCAGTCAAAATGGGGCATGTGGTTGGGGCTTACACATGGCTATCCACCCAAGTAGACCCAAAGGAGACGTGACCCCTGGGTGGGACATGATCATCTCGAGATATAGTGGCTTGAGGTAAAGACTATGAAGGTAATAGATGATAGGATTAAACCCCATAGAGGCTTCCTATGTACCATGTTTAGAATACAGGGATCAAATTCCACATAGTTCAGGATGGAGGTAGAGAATCAGAGCTTGCACATGGATAGTGACCTGGAGACATTCTAAGGGCTTACGCATGGTTAGCGGACCTTCAAAATAGGATCACACTTGGTTGGATGATGTGATATGTGTGGGGATTACGCATGGTTAATATCCTAGGTGGATGGATCATAACACCTCAGGGGTTTGATCTGGGAGATGTGTCTTGAAAAAAAGAAGGTGTCGCATTAGGAGGGTAATTCTCTAGGAGGGAGTTCCAGAGTTTACCATTGGTTGGGAATGACCATCAAATAGGATTCCTACATACCTGAAAGGGATCAAAACCTGCATAGTTCAGATCATATAGTTTACCATCATGTAAGACGAGTGAACTGATGTGAATATAGATGGAAAAATGGATTGTGGGGAGTGATGGTATTGAACCTCAGAGAGGCTTCCTACATACCCTATTTAGAATAAAGGGATCAAATTCCACATATTTTAGGATGAAGGGAATATAATTGGGGCATACACATGGAAAGAGACCCAAAAACATTATGGATATTACACATGGTTAGAGGTCCCGATAGGTTTTCATGGTTATTATTACTCTAAGTCCACCTGATTCATACTTGGTGTGAGAAACAAGAGGTTGCAATAGACCTGACGGTCATGTCTCAAAAGGTGTGTCCATGAGATATGGTGTGGGGATTATGCATGGGATCTACCCATGTGCTGCTATGGAGTGGAAAAGGTGTATGGGGATTACACATGGAAGCTTCCCATGTGCCTCTATGGAGCATAAATGTGGATGGGGCTTATGTGTGGAAGCTTCCTGTTATGTATTCCTCATGTTAGACCATGAGGTCATCTCAACATGATGATTTATTGAGTGAAAACATTTTGAGTATTACACCTTAAGAGGAGGCCTATAGTGGTTGTTTTCTATTCATCTCATGGTGAGGAATCTTATGATTGATGCATAAGGAATCCTATTCTTGAATAATATGGTGTGATATAGATTAAATTCATGTAGTGAGGACTGTTAGGAAAAAGATTCCCAGAAATGACTGGTGTAGGATTTACACAAGAGCGACCCTTATGGGTTTGACCTGGCATAGATGTTAGGTTATAGGGTTTGAAGAGTTTCTTGAGGAATGGTTTGACTCAAGGTACTCTGGTAATTGAAGATGGGAATCTCAACTAACGACATGATAAGGGGACCAATGGAAATATGTTGACCCAAGGTGTTTCAAGGAGTTTGAAGGAGTATCTCAAACCACGGTATTCCATAGGTGTAAGTTGGTTCTGCATAAGGGTGAAAGCTAAAATTTCATTGACCCGTATCAAAAATTTCGTGGTGAGACTCTCAATTGTTTTATGGGGTTCAGTGACAGTAGTAAAGGGACCATCCTAGAGGGCTGGGACCACAACCCAGCATTGATCCTGAGTGGGAGTGTAGGGGAGTATCCCTTGTGGTATGGACTAACAGGATTAGGCCTGGACAATCTTGCATGTAAGATAGGGTTGTGCGGTAGTGGTGTGCGCAAGATTGGTTACCTTGGAACTGTTGTGAGAAATATTGGATTTGTGCACAAGATCAAGGTTGCATAAAAGAAGTGGTATTTCATGCACATGAATTAGCCTGAAAATAGGTTGGGTGAGGATAAAACCACTATGGGCTCATGCGATGGCAGACCCATATGGGACCTGTCTCACAAGATCTCTACATGGAGGGTTCCGTTCTTCTGCACTGAAACGGAAGATTGGTCTTACACAGATCAGAGTGGTGGCAGGCCCCTGGAGGACCACCCTAGAGAAGGGGGTGCACTTATATTTATAGGAAAAAATCTCAGTGGTGGTGCGAATATTTTGGGTGAGGAAGAGGTCTTTCGCGAGACCTATGGTTGATGCGCCCACAAAGGGACATTTGACGTCGCATTGGGCATGTCAGAGGCTTTCATGCGGATGCCAATCTTTCATGAACATCTCAAAACTCACACGCACCTTACTTGGATGATTTTGGGTGGCCAATGAAAAATATTTTATGTCTTATTGGGGGTATAATAGGATTTCATGATGGGTTGTGCACAAGATTTCATTGTTGCGTGCAAGATTTCATTCTTGTACTCAAAACTTCTATTCTTCCATGTAAATTCATACTTATCCCAAAAATCATCCTAGATGGCCATTTTCGGCAGTATAACTTTGAATGGGCATAACTTCTGATATGTAACTTCGTTCTGGCTCCACAAATAGTCAAATCAAAACCTGTAAAATAGGATAAGCTATGAGATCATTCTTGATAGCATTTAGTGAATTATATGGATACGTTTTTCAATGCCAACAATTTTATATGTTATGAAATGACGAAACCATTTATCTTCCACCTCATTTATTAATATTATTTTCAAAATCCTTTAACAATTAATATTTTATCTACACATCATTATATGATGTGTCAAAAATAGCTGAATTATATCATATATCACTCTACATAAGCATCTTGACTTGGTATAAAAGACCATGAGAATGAATTGACCATGATGTCATAAATTTCACCATGTCGTGGTCTAAGATTTAATACATAGTATTAAACATTATTCCACTTTCATTAAAACCATGTATACTTTAAGAACAACTTTACAACACTCTATGAATCCATACAAATTATTTTGGATAGTATTACCATAATATCTCTCAAATTTTGGACAAATTTTATGTACCAAAATCAATCATAATTCCAAGGACTAGGTGTGGCCATGCAGGAATTTATTTCATTGACAATAATTATGAATTATATGATCTATAATTGTAAGAAAAGAGTGGCCTCTTGAAAACCACAATTTCTACTAAATCTACATAGTGGTTTAGCATGATCTCAATCAAACACACTGAAATATCTCTATGAACATGTCTTCCAATATATATATATATATATTTACATCATATGTATCCTTATATAGTACCATTTTTAAGATATAGAGTTACCACTAGAGATGGAACATGTCAATATAGTATAGGTTATCTCATATTATAATGATTCCCTAAAATAGAATGTCCATTTTGAATGAATGAATCACATATCATTCATCCAAATAGTTAATCACATCACAAACCACTAAACTAATAATGGCCATGCATTTCATAAGTCTAATTAAATCATGGATCTATATTTCATACATTTCATTCAAGAGGAAAAATCACATCCTTGTTAAACTCAACTGATGACATGGTTAGAAACACACCCAACCACTCCCTGATTAGCTCAACCTCAAGGCTAATATAATAAAGGTATCAAAGTTTGAAGGTTCACGTGATATATATCTTGTCAGCCTTAGGTAATGGTTATTCATATTATGTATAAAACCATAAATATAAAATTAAATATATAAAATTACACATGATATAATTTTATCGTATAGTCTAGATAATAATTTTCAACTAATAATCTCATTAGTCTACTCTATATCACATACAATATTCTACTCATACTAACCTTAATATATCATCATAACCGATAATACTTCAGGATGATCATCGATTAGCTGTATCTCAAAGTCGTACTTTGAGATGATTTTATCATTTCATTGTTTATATACTATATGTAAAAAAATATGAATAAATGAAAAATGGATATTTCCTTTATTATAAATTTGTAATACATTTTACAACTATTACATCCAATCTATCATGTATCTAATACCCAGAACTTGAACATAACCCTTATACTTTTTGTGTGAAGGAATTTTTAAAAGTATCTGATATATTTTCATATGTATCCACTCAATAGATCTTTACATCCCTATTAAATGATTTCTCAAATGAGATGTTATTTATGAAGGATTTTTTTGGTCCTTTAGTGAGACTCAAGTTCCATGACCTAATAAATTGCTTCATTATTGTTAAAATAAAGCTCAATTTATCTATCAATGTTAGGAACCATCCTATCTTCAATAATGAATGTCATGATCCAAATATCTTCCTTCATAGAATATTATGTAGTGATATATTCTACCTGTATTGTAGATTCCATCAAAATGGATTGATTGGAACTCTTCCAACTGATAGCTCCACCATTGAGGAAAAGCATGAAACTAGATTTAGGCCTTATATAAAATTAATTTGGTTGGAAACTAGTATTAGTGTAACCCTTTAAAATGATCTCATTCTCACCTAAAAAGACCAAGAACATATCCATACTTCTTCTCAAGTTCTTAAGGATATTCTTGACAATAATCTAGTGACTCTCATAAAAATTGGATTGGTATCAAATTGTTATGCTCAATGTATAAGTGACATCAAGTTGAGTATGTAATAACCCCCTTTTTACTGTGTTTTAGGTTTTTTATTATTTTATAATGTCTTGAGTTTTTTAAGTTCTGGTAGTTTCTCGGATGGAATTTCACGTTTTAAGAGGATTTTAGGAAGAAGCAATGTTATCATGCATGGTTAGTAGTAATCATGCAGTGCTTTTATGGTAAATAGTAATAATGTAGTGCCCTGAAAATTGGTATTTAATGGTGAAAAATACATTTTTCATGGATTCCAAATGGTTTTTCAAACCATGTTGGGATCCCCAGAAACTGTGTAGCCTCTTTGGCCTATGAATAAGCTGACATACTGTTGGTACATGGTATAGAAAACCATGCAACCAAACCATGTGTGTTCTATGTTTCTAGGTAGTGGGAAATGCACAGTTGGTTCATGGTTTGGAAAAATATGTATCCAAACTATGCGAGTGTTCTATATCTAGGTTTTGGTTGCACATGGTTAGCACACTGTTTGGAAAACTGTGTGGACAAACAATGTGGCATGTCTAGGTGTTTATATTTTGGGGAAAATTATCAAAATTACCTCTCAAATTAATATAGGTTTTACCCCTATTCTCCACCATTCATGTTTTCCAACCCTTGGGTGTATAAGAAGGATCTCTAACCTCATTAACTCTTGATTCTTAGACACTTTTTGGCGATTTTCAAGAGGTCTTAACGTATTTCACCCTCTCGTTATCTATTTTTTCCGTTACTCTCTATTTTATATTGGATTTGGTTTCTCCCATGAACCATAGATATATTATGGATGATTTTATGGTTTTAATTGGATATAATTTTGTAGTTTTTAGTGAAATTTTTTTGTATACATTGTTTCTATTCCTATTGGTGTGGTATTCATTGAAGGTGACACGTTTTGTCTTGGTTTATGCTTCTTCCTAGCATGTGTTTCTATATAATTGTTTCATTTTTGAATTAATGTTTTATTATTATTTCAAGATTTCTTTTTATTTAATGTAGGAATATATGTGATATCTTCTTAGTGATTTGAAACCATTTCATTATGTTTTGATCTTGACATAAAAGGGTTTCTCTTAGAAATTTTATGTTATCATGTTTTTAATGGAATTTTTTCATGTGCTATTATTTTTGTGAAATTTCATGTGGATTTTGTAATGGTTTTAAATTTAATTTTTGGATTTTCACCTAGTTTTAGTTTTCACAGAGTGGAAAAATATGTTATTAAGTTATTTCTTCTTTAAAGTGAGGTTTTGAACTCAAAATGATTTATAATGGGGTTATTTAATATATTTCAAATGTTTATTTGAAATTCGTGTGTGTTTTACCCCTTAATAAAAATTCTATATTGTATCTTTTGAAATGTATTGATGGAAATAGTTGTCCTTTGGTCTTGTTTTGTATCTCAAAGAAGAAGACCCAAGTTTAAGGGTGGATTTCAATGTTTTCGAATGGTGTGAGATTTCAATTGATTTCTAAAGAGTGTTTAGAATGATGTTTTAGAAAATATTAAGGGGTTATAATTACAAGACATGTTTTGGTGTTAAAGGACCAATTGTAACTTTTGTTTTAAAATGGTTGACATGAAAGAAACCCCTTGATTACCCCTTTAGATTATCTACCCCTTTCATGGGTTTTTTATCTATATTACCCCTTATGTGGATTTTCTGATCTCTATGGTATTATTGTTTCTCCACCTGTGTGGGAATGTTCTTATTTTTTATTTGGGTGCATTTGATGTTGGGGATATTCATTTTTTTTGGTGTTATATGGTGAGGGTTTGTCAATGTTTGTGCCTTGTGTGTTATACTTAGATATCTTTCCCTTTCACCTCACTTCCCCTTTTTGTTCATGGGAATATGGGTACTGAATGGTGTTGTCTTGGGTTCCCTCAAATGATTAATTGTTTTTTGGGGTTCTTGGGTGCAACAGAGTGGCTGACCAAGGTCGTCTCTCAAATGAGGAAGTAAATTAAAACAACTTCTTAAAGATATTATTAAAATAAAATAAAAGAGAATAAAAAAATTACTTGAAAGGATGAGGGTTTATTATTGTTTATAAAACTAGATGAATTTTTCTAGAAGAAGATTTCATTTTTTTAATTCTGAAATGAAATTCGATTAAAAAGATGCAATAGGAAGATGTTTTTTTTAATATTTTAAAAGGTGTGGTCGATCTAACTCTACATATTCACTCAATTAATTATCATTATAATTTAAATTAACATTACCTTAATTATTATACCTTAATTATTAAAATCCCTAATGCTACGATAATTAACTTTAGGACAAAGATGAAGTGAATTTAACCCTAGGCTAACTTCGCAACATGCAATTGCAGCACCCTACTTTGATTGATGTTCCAATGATAGCTTATGGTCAATGATAAATTAGGGAACATATCCATTATAGAAAATGAGTATGAATTGTGTTTAGGGATTATATTTTAACTCTACAAATTTAACATGTGTGTCCTTGTATTACCGATTAAGATTGCGCTCTCACAATTCACACAATACTCGACCTCGCGTGTTTTTGTGTTAATTGTTCAATTGCTTTCTTAGTTTATTATAATTTAAAAACTCAAATTATGGAACATATTAATTAAATTTTAGTATCTCAATGATTCAAAATAATTAAATAAATGGGTATAAGATAGATTGATCACTAGGAAAACTACTCATTCATGGGCAGTGTGGTCATCGTGGAGACGTTTTGCATGAGAAAAAGATTGAACGGGTAGAACCCAGTATCATATACAATCTTGATTCCAGACCAATTAGGAATATTAAGAGAAGAATAAATTTGAATAAAATATAAGAAAATATAATAAATAAAATAATAAAAAATAATTTTATTACACAAATAAAATTATTACAACACGAAGAAGAAAAAGAAGAAGGAGGAGAAGAAGAAGAAGAAGGGGAAGAAGAAGAAGGCTTTGTCGAAGGGATCCTTGATTCAAAAGCTACCTTTATTGAAATGTTTGTAAAATTTTAGTGGATCCACTTATACTCTTCCATCATATTTCCAATGCACGTCCCAACCCTTAAAATAATAAAAACACATATTTATAGAGTGAAGGGGAGGCTAGGTTAAAAGTGGTTTCAAGTGTGAATGATGAGATTATGCCAAATATTTTAATCCCACTTTCACCACCTTCTTGACCACCAAAAAACGTGAATTATCTATTATTACAGGAGGATAATATGTGATAAATTGGGTTATAGATCCCCTCTCAAAATTTGGTCTCAATCCATGCTCATATGTAGAATCTATGTCCCAAACACTAAAGTGATGTGCAATATCACGTGTCCAGCCCACCAATGAATTAATGGCCCATTTAATACATCCTAATTCACTCTTTAGCTCTAGTTTCATGAATAAATGTTGTATAACATTAATTTAGGAACACTTTTACAAAATTTTAAGGTCAAATAAGTAATATTAAAATATTTATGTTCGAAATACTACAGTGAATTTTAAATGGGTAAAACTGTAATTTTCACCATATTTCCAAATGAATGATATAATCCCAAATATTTTATAAATAAACATATTTAACACAATGTGAAGGAATTATATCATTTATTATCAAAAATATTCAATAAAAATGATTTTTATCAACTCCCCCACACTTAACCTTTTTCATTATTGGGAAAACCCTCATATCGTGTATTCGAAAAAATTGTGACAAGATATGAATATTCAAATTTCTCAATCCACATTGAAAATATAAGAAAAGTAAGAATCCAATAAATAGTAAATAACAATAAATTTTAAATTAATTATCTCAAAAATTATGTTAAAATAAAATCCAATGAGATTCATAACACCAATCATAGCAAAACAAGTCATGGGTCTACCATGCCACTAATTCTCCATGTGTGTGTGTTCCAACCATTCCACGCTTGTCTCTCCACACTTTATCTAGTATATTCAGGTCAATAAAAACTTTTCTTCTTACCTGATTCTATTCCATCAAACCTATTCCACATCAATTGAAAGAAAATTCCAAAACCCACTCATTTAAGCATTTCCAGAAGTCAAACCATGAACTCCCAACCTAAATATCCCCACATGTTGTACATTTATTCACTCCCCTCTTTATTGACTGCTTTTTTTTGAATTTTTTAGAGGGGGTACAATAATAAGATATTAGGTGAACACACATATTTTAATATGGTATAGTGATAGAAATGATCGGAGGATAAACGAACATATGGAAAGACCATGTAAGTTGAAAAGGATTACTTACCCAGAATATACATTCAATTGGTAAATAGAAACTCACAATTCATGATTGTGTGAAAAATTGTGTGGAGAAATCAATTACACGATTTACCATGGAAAAATATCACAAATAAATATGTCAAAATATAGAAGTTTTTATAATGATACAACCATTCATATCATCAACAAATTCAATATTTATAAATGTCAACCCTTGATGATGAAATATTACTCATGCTTATATTTCTACCAATGAATTTTGAAAATATGAATTTTTCATATGTTAAACATGAGAATGTTACATGATATATTTGTTTCTTTTTTACTGATTTTTTTTTGAAAATTTTAACCAAAAATTTAATATAAAATACACAAAAAACACACCAATGAAAATCCTAAATATCTACCCCAAAATGTTGTCCCCTCCCCCACAATGAAAATATCGCATTTTCCTCAATGTGTAACTATGAGATGATATATGCACATGAAATTTATAATTTTGAATAGGACAAAGAATATAAAAGTTAAAGGGGTGGGAACAACCTGATATGCTCAAGTGATGATGGGGTCATGCAGTGTGATGAAATCCACTACATCAGTAGGAAGTCCCTCAATGTATTTCTTCAAACATTTCCCATTTACTGTAAAGATCTTTCTTGTGTCCTCTTGTGTGATCTCCACTACACCATAAGGAAAAACATTAGTCACAACATAAGGGCCTAACCACCTGTAATGCAACTTACCATGCATCAGCTTCAGTCGTGAACTATAGATCAAGACTTTCTCTCCAACTTAAAATTCTCTTTTCTGGATAATTTTTTCATGAGATTCTTTGTATCATTCCTTGAATAGCCTTTAGTTCTCATATTAATACAATTGAATCTCATCAAGCTCTTGAATTTTCAGCTTCCTTTGGATTCCTCCTTAGGCCAAATCCATGTTACATTTCTTTATAGCCCAATAATCTTGATTCTCAAATTCCATAGGGAGATGAAACGCTTTCCCAAAAACAATCTGAAATAGGGACATACCAATGGGTGTCTTGTATTCTATCTTATAATCCCATAGCGCATCATCCTAGAACTTTCTCTAATCTTTCCTATTTGGCTGCATGGTTTTCTCCAAAATTTGTTTCAACTCGCGATTTGAAACCTCATCCTGAACATTTTTTGGGGGTGGTATGGTGTTGATGTTTTGTGTGTCACCCCATACTTCCGAAGTGTGGAAGATAAATTCTAATTTCAAAATTTTTTCCATTGGTCACTGATGATGGTCTTCAGTACTCAAAACCTACAAAAAATATGTGCTTTGACAAATTCCACAACAACATGAGAATCATCAGTCCTAGTGGCCTTAGCCTCTACTAATTTTCTCACATAATCAATGGAAACCAAAATATACAGGAAATCAAATGAACTAGGAAAAGGACCCATAAAATCAATGCCCCATACATCAAAAATCTCACTTAATAATATGGGTTGTTAGGGAATCTCGTGTCTCCTATAAATATTACCAGTGTGTTGGAAACGTGAGCACGAATTACAAAACACGTGAACATCATGAAATAAACTAGGCCAATACAATCTAGAGTCCAAAACTTTACTAGCTATCCTTTGGGGTCCAAAGTGTCCACCACAAGAAAGTGTATGACAAAATTATAGAACAGACTCAAAATCATGATCAGGAACACACCTCCTAATAACATAGTCACTACACATGTGCCAGAGGTTGGGGCCATCCCACACATAAAACCTAGACTCACTCTTTAATTTGTGGACTTTATCTTTCTTTAAATTTGCAGGGATTTCAAAGGCAACAAGGTAGTTAACTAAATCAGCATACCAAGTATGCCTACCTAAGATGGAATAAAGATGTTCATCGGGGAAAGTGTCCCAAAGTGGTACATAATCCAAGGTTTCATCCTCTAGTGTGTTAGTAAGCCTACACATGTGGTCTGCCACAAAGTTTTTTGACCCCTTCTTGTCCTTTATCTCAATATCAAATTCCTGAAGAAGGAGCATCCATCAGATAAGTCTGGGATTTGTTCCTAGCTTCTTCAAGAGGTACCTCAGAGCTTCATGGTCAGAAAAAAAACTACTTTAGAGCCCAATAAATATGAATGAAATTTATCTAAAGTGAATATGATAGTAAGAAACTCCTTTTCCGTGGTTGTGTAGTTTTATCGGGCTGAATCTAGTGTCCTCGATGCTTAGGAAATCACCTGTGAAGGTCCCTCCACCCTCTGAGATAAGACAACTTTATCCAAGAAGTTAGAGGCATCACACATAAGATCAAAAGGAATCTCCCACTATGGAGGTTGTATTATTGGTGGAGTGTTCAAACACTTCTTTAGCTCATCAAAGGAAGTCCTGCAAAAATCATCAAACAAAAAATCAGAATCCTTTTTAAGTAATCCTGTCATAAGAAGAGAAATCTCACTAAAATCCTTGATGAAGCGCCGATAAAATCCTACATGCCCTATGAAATATCTAATATCACACACACATGAAGGATAGGGTAGGGATGAAATAATATCTACCTTAGACCTATCAACCTATATCTTATGTTTTGACACTAATGACCTAATACAATGCCATGATCCACCATAAAATGACACTTTTCAAAGTTCAAGACCAGATTCTTATCAATACAATGATTCAAAACCTTTCCCAAACTAGATATACAATCATCAAATGAAGACCCATACACTGTAAAATCATCCATAAATACCTCCATGCAGGTCTCAATAAAATCAGAAAAAATACTCACCATGAATCTATGGAAGGTACTTGGGGTATTGTAAAGTCCAAATGGAATCCTTTGGTAAGAAAATGTACTGAATGGACAAGTGAATTTTGTATACTCCTAATCCTCTGCAGAAATAGGAACCTGAAAATATCCAGAAAATATATCCAAGAAACAATAGTGTGTTTTCACAGCTAGTCTCTCAAGAATATGATCAATAAATGGAAGGGGGAAATGGTCCTTGTGAGTACATTGATTTAGTTTCCTATAATCAATACACACACACACCAACTGTTTTTTACCCTCATTGAAATTATCTCATCTCTCTCATTTTTAATAATAGTAAAACCACATTTCTTAGGCATAACCTGAATAGGACTCACCCATTGGGAATCTGAAATGGGATAAATTATACCTACCTAGAGCAATTTTTCAACCACTTTTTTAAGAAATTCCAAAAGGGATAGATTGAGTCTCTTTTGTGGCTACCTAACCGGTTTATCCCTATCCTCCAAAATAATCCTATACATGAAAATGGAGGGTCTAATACCTGATATGTCATCCAAGTTCCACCTGATTGCCCTAATGTTCTCCCTTAAAAGATTTAAAACCTTTTCATTATGTTCAAAAGGAAGATTATTAGAAATTATAATAGGTAATCTCTCACCACTTAACAAGTATGAGTATTTGAGATTAGGTGGTAATGGCTTGAGTTCCAATGAATGGGGTGATGTATAGATGGAGAAACTGAAGGAATTGAAATATGTTCAATATAAACATCAGTATCATAATATACATGATCAAAATCATAGAATAAAGCATCAAATTCATCATCATACTCGGCATCCATGCCATAATCAAAGTTCGCATGATCAAAATCAAATTATGAATCCATTTCTAAATAAAATCTAAGAGAGTCTTGTGCATTTGAAATAGGTGTGGAATTACTCTTAGACATCAAACTAGAACCAATACTCATAACCTCCCTAAGTATAGGACAATCAAATTCCATGGGGTTTTTATTTTGTGGTTCAAAATGGGAGATAAAAAATGCAGAATGGTCCTCTAAGGGGTACTCCATGGAGTCCATAACATTAAATATCAAAAATTCATCACCAAACTCCATGGAAAGTGTACCCTCATTGACATTTATGATAGTTTTTGCTGTTTTGAGGAAGGTTATACCTAAGATAATGGGAGCGTGAGAACTTACCAGATCGTACTCCATGTTAAGCATGTAGAAATATACTAGAAATATCATGTATCTTATCCGAACAAGTACATCCTCAAAGACTCCCTTTGGATATGTAGTATCTCTATTTGCTAACTACACCACTACTCTCAGTGGCTTCAACTCACCAACCTATAAAGAAGGTAAAATAGAGTGAGTCATTACATTTATGGAATCTCCTAAATCACATAAATCATCAGAAAATTGTAACTCCCCTATGGTGCATTGGATGGTGAATGTACCTGAATCCTTGGACTTTGTTGGAATTTCTAGAGTTGGTGTAATAAGTGATGAAACATTCCTTCCAAGATTGATCCTCTCATTTCCCTTAATCCCTATTCAATTGGTACAAATTTCTTTTAAGAATTTCACATACCTTGGGATTTACTTGATGGCTTCAAGTAGAGGGATGTTGATCTCCACATGCTTGAATGTATCCAAAACTTCTTTTTTTCATCGCCTCTTCTACCATATTTTTTGTTTTAACTACTCTATTTAGAAAAGTAAGGGGTTTAGGAGAAATATCATCAATATTTTTCTTACCTTTATCTTTCACCTTGGGTTGCTCATCAGCTGGTTTTGAATGGGTCTTTTCTAGAGTTGAGGTAAATCCCGGTGGAATGATCGGTGTAGATATATCAGTTGTTTGCTTCCCACTTCTCTATGTGATGGAACTGAAATTCCCCTTTGGATTTGGATTAGGTTGGGAAAAAGGATTTCTGGAGTTCTTACTTACCAGTTCATGGAGGGAGGTGGAAATCTGACTCATTTGAGTATTCAATTCCCTCAACTCTGAA
Source organism: Viscum album (assembly GCA_963277665.1). NCBI lineage: Eukaryota > Viridiplantae > Streptophyta > Magnoliopsida > Santalales > Viscaceae > Viscum > Viscum album. The sequence goes on along the minus strand of OY728138.1, from coordinate 998,554,551 downwards.
CCTTAAATACATAGCTCATGCTATTGATTAAGAACAATTTTATTCAAAATATCATAAGTTTTAGAATCTACCTTGGTTGGGGGATTCCCTTGTTGCTGGCTTGTTGATGCTTGGGCTTCAAATCGTCTTTGGGGTTGTTGGAAACCCTACTTGTAAGGTGGAGGCCACTATAAGTTTTGTTGAAATGGGGGCCTTTGTTGTTGTCCAGAGTCATACCTCGTGTCTAATTGATACTTCCACCCTTGGTTGTATTTTGGAGAAATGTAATCAAACTTTTTTTAGGGATATGGTTGTTGTTTCTACTGATATTGTCTTCCAGGAGACACGGTTGCATAATCTTCTATTTCTTATAGTTGGGGGAAATAGTCAGTTGGGTGTATTTTCTTAGTGCAAATGGAACAAGGCCTTGAAGGAGTGGTTTGGGATGTATTTTGAGCCAAATCAATCTACCTCACCATAGTGTTCAATTCTTCTAACTTGGTTTCAATTAAATGACTCTCAAGAGAATTAGAACTTACTTCAAGGCCCGAAGGATATGTTCAATCTCAGGATCAAGATCTAAGAGATCTTTGGGATTAGTTCATGTAATAAATCATATAAAAATTAAAATAAGGAAAGTAGAACATAATAAAAATTAGAATTTTGAGTTGATGGTCCAAAAATAATAAGAAGAAAATAAAATAAGAAGAAAAAATTCAGATTGGGTAAAGAAGGAAGAAAGAAGAGAAGAAGAGAATAAAATGTAAAATAAAATAAATTCCTATAAATGGTTGAAATAATTACTTGCCTCCTCAAAAATGGTTCCAATTTTAAAGGCGTTGTCATAGGTTCCCTCAAATTATTAATGGTTTTTTGGGGTATTTGGGTGCAGTAGAGTGGCTGACCAAGGTTGTCTCTCAAAGGAGGAAGTAAATTAAAACAACTTCTTAAAGGTATTATAAAAATAAAAAAAGATAAAAAAAACACTACTTTAAAGGATGGTGTTTTTTTATAGTTTGTAAATCTAGAATAAGTTTTCTAGAAGAATATTTTAATTTTTTAGTTTTTAATTCTGAAATGAAATTCGATTAAAAAGATGCAACAACAAGATGTTTTTTAAAATATTTTAAAAGGTGTAATCGATCTAACTCTACCTCGTAACTCAATTATTTATCATTATCATTTAAATTAAAATTTACTTAATTATTATCCCTTAATTTTTTAAATCCCAAACCCTACAAGAATTAACTTTACCACAAAGATGAAGTGAATTTAACCCTAGGCTAACTTCGAAACATGCAATCGCAGCACCCTTCTTTGATTAATATTTTAAGGATAGCTTGTAGTCAGTGGTAAATTAGGGAACATATCCATTATATAAAATGAGGATGAATTTTTTTAGGGATTATATTTGAACTCTACAAGTTTATTCCATGTGGCCTTGTATTACCATTTAAAATCGCGCTGTCAGAATTCACACAATACTCGACCTCGTGTGTTTTTTTGTTAATTGTTTAATTTCTTGCTTAGTTTATTCTAATTTAAAAACTCATTTCATGGATTATATTAAGTTAATTATAGTATCTCAATGTTTTAAAATAATTAATTTAATATAGTAGAAGATAGATCAATCACTAAGAAAACTGCTCTACCCTGGGTGGTGTGGTCATTGTGGAGACGTTTTTCATGAGCAAAGGATTGAAATGGTAGAACCCAATCTCATCTCCACCCTTGATTCCAGACCAATTTGGAAGATTAAGAGAATAAGAAATTTTAACAAAACATAAGAAAATATATTAAATAAAATAAGAACAAATAATTTTATTACACAAACAAAAGTATTACAACACGAAGAAGAAGAAGGAGGAGGAGAAGAATAAGAAGGCTTCATCGAAGGGATCCTTGCTTTAAGAGCTACCCTTATTGAAATGGTTGGATAATTAGATTGGATCCACTTCTCCTCTACCCTCAACTTCCCAATGAATTCCCCATCCCTTCCAAATAACAAAAATACATATTTATAAAGTGGAGAGGAGGTTAGGTTAAAAGTTGTCTCAAGTGTGAATGAGGAGATTCTGCTAAATATTTTAATCAAACTTTAACCCCCTTCTTGAACACCAAAACGCGTGAATTAGTTGTCCTTACAGATGGATAATATGTGATACATTTGGTTTTCGATCCCATCTCAAAATTTGGGCTCAATACATGTGCTAATGTAGAAGTTATGGCCCTAACACTAAAGTGATATGCAATCTCACATGTCCATCCCCCCATTGAATTAATGGACCATTTACTCCATCCCAATGCACTCTTTAACTCTAGTGTCCTGAATAAAGGTTGTATAAAATTAATTTTGGAATAATGGTACAAAATGTTAAGTAAAAATAATTCCTATTAAAATATTTATGTTCTAAATACTACAGTGAATTTTAAAAGGGTAAAATTGGAATTTTCACCATATTTTCAAATGAAAGATCTAATCCAAAATATTTTATAAATAAACATATTTAACACAATTTGAGGGAATTATATCATTTATTATCAGTAAAATATTCCATAAAATGTATTTTATCAGGTACTAAGTGAAATATCTAAGTCTATTCTGGTAGTTGGTTCGCACACCACTAGTAGACCTCTAATTGTGATAGTCACAAGGTCTAGGAGTGGACGTCATTGCAATGAGGCTTGTGTGGGCTAGTTTGATGAATTTCGGTTTAGAATTTATTATATATTTTTAACTGTTCCATGAGTTGGTATACTTTTATATGGTTATTTTCTTCACACATTAGGGATATGAGGTAGATCCCATGACACATTCAATTATTTGATTAGTTATTGGAATATGGGAGTTTTATCTAGTTCTTGTGGTATTAATTCCCCTACTTGTTTTTTTGTGTCATTGTTTCTTACTTATATTATAATATTCCTTGTGATATATGTGGTGCATGATTCATTGTGTTTGACCTCCAGTGTGTGTTGGGTCATTTCCTTTGTAAAACGAGTTTTTAAATGATTTTTAGAAAAACAATTTGAATTCAAATACTCTTGTGTGTGGGTTTTTAGAGTGTATTTTAAAATGGGTGTTCTAGTTTCGAAATGGTGGATTCAACTAGTTAATAATTTTAAAGTGTAAATTTTCATTTAAATAAAATAAGTGGGTTATTTTTTATAAATGTTAATTGGATTTTGGTTTTGAAATGGCTTAGGCTAGTGACAATGTTTTTCAAACATGGTTTCTAATTTTATAAAACAAAGTATAATGTTTTAAAGATGACTATGGATTTTTTTGTTTCCATACATTATATTTGAAAATATTAATTATTAGATTTATTTTAAAACTAGAATTGATAAATTTCATTATGAAATATATTTTATAGTTCTGGTGGGATGTGGTGACCTACTAGAATTTTTTTCTCAAACCTATATATTTAAAGTTCCAAGTTTTAAGATAGACCTGTCCTTCATTATCGGTGGCTAGCATGGGGTGAGTTAGGTGGTGGTGAGTAACTAAAGGTTTCATGAATATGGTTTTTATATCATATTGAGTTAGTTTATATTTGTTTTACTTTTGGTTATTGTTGTATCCATATGTTTATGTATGATGTTTATATTTATTAAAATGGGTTGGATTAGTTTGGTTGCTTATGACCTGTTGGCATGTTCATTCATTTTTCATATATTTATGAATTTCATTTCATTTTATCTCAAATTTTGGTGAAATCATTCCCAAAGGGCTTCTTGTGAATCCCAATAACTATTTTCCATCTCGTAGGGGTCATTAATTCCCTTCGTTACTTGTGATAGGTTGGGTTAGGTGTTGGGTTAGGTGTTGGGTAAGTTGGAAGCCTGAGTTGGTTCATTACAAGATGATATAAAAGCTTTGGTTTTTCATTGGTATGATCCTAATAATTTTTTCATAGACCTTATTTTGAATGTTTTGTTCCTTTCTTGAAGGATTGTTTTTGTATTGATTCCTAGATCATTAAGGAATCAGTTATCTTATGTTATGAGGCATGAATTGATGTGGTTCATGTATTTTGATGTTTATGTGTTCCTTTATTCCCTCTAAATGGTCAAAAAGGTTTCTTTAGTTTCAGAGCATACCCAAACTCTAAGTGGAGTGGTGGATATGGAACCTTCCTTGAGCTTGGACCCCATCATGGATTTCTTGAGTCAAAATATGCCTTCATTTGCTGGTGATCAGGGGTCAATGGAAGTGTTAAGGATGTTAGAATAGATTGAGGTCATCCTAGATTCCATTGGGATACCTAAATCTTCACAGGTAATTTATTTTGAGATATTTCTCATCATTTTTAGATGAGTTTTGTAAGAGCTGGTAATACCTTCTCATCTATGTGAAAACATGTCTTGGGAGCTCTTTAGGATGGAATTCATCCAGTGATTCTTTCATGAGGTGGTGAAAGTAGATAAAGTGCTTGAGGTTGTGATCCTTCATCAAGGTGACCGATTAGCAAGGTATTAGATCGATCACTTCTTAAATTTGGGGGTCTTTAATAAAAATCTGGCTGTCAGGGATCCAGAGAAAGATAATTTCTTTAGAGATGGTATTCACTTAGATTTTGGTTCATTTATACATGTGTCTAGTCTGGAATATTTTTAATAGGTTTTCAATGAGGCCGTTATAAAGGAATATAACTAGTCTATGAAACCTATGGTGGTTTATTTTTTAGTTCCATTTGATGGGTTTAAGGATAACATGATAAGTAAGGAGTAGAAGTAGGATAATCCAAATCATGTGGAAAAGGGTTTATTCTATAGGAAGAAAATATATAATCTGTTCTTTTAGTGTGGGGATCAAGGGCATGATAGGCCCTCCTATCTTAAGTCTCTTAGATTTTGAATTTATTTTGTATATTAGTGTTATCTTTAGAAGTTTTGTAATCTGGTCATGTGTAATAGATCTCAGGTATAAATCATTTTTGTTAATGTGTTATTTTTTGGACCTTTCCTTTGATGGTTGTAATCCTGATTTTGAACTTTTGTCTATTGTTGTTGGAATCTTATAGATGGTTAATATTTGAGATATTTATTACAGATGTTTTTTATATATTTTATGACATGGATTTTTGTATGGAATATACCTTGTGGATGGATTTTGAGGTTTTTGTTTTAGGTTTATTTGTTCTGTTTTGGTAGGCTATGAGTGATGTTTTGTTGTGCCTCATTATTTGGGTGAACCTTCCTTAAGAGTTTTGGTTTCACATATTCTAGCATTAATACTTTTAGGTTATCATTTTTTGGACATAAGAAAGTAATTGGGGGGATATTGGGTAACCAGGGTGTGTTATCCACCAATTGAGTTTGGTATACTAGTTGGTGTTTGGATGTGGCCGTTTAGCATGCACCATGATAGGGTAATACAATTTTTAACCTAGGTTATCTATAGTGTTATGACAAGAGGTGAGATCCCGTGTCTTTATTTGAGGATTATTATTGTTATTTTTTAAACCTTGGGTTTGGAAGGGCTTGGTTGGAGAGTTAGTTTCTCTCGTGGCTTCTTGGTTACTTGAGGATGCATCCCTTTGTAGTTTTCCTTGATGCCACCATGTTTGAGGAATTTTAAATGGTGGGGAATTCATGTTAGGTATCTCGTGGTGCTTAATACTTATAGCTCAAGGCTCCATTTCATTAGTACTTGGATATGTTTATAACCTTGTGGTAATTTTGTTTAATAATTTTGAGGATACAAGTTCTTGGTTTTGAGGTTGAGTTGTGTTGAGTGAATCTTTATTTTTCTCTCACCTTTAGTGTCAATAAAAATTTCAACGGGTATAAAGTGGAATAGTGAGGATTTTTTAGCACCCCTTGTGTCATTTTGTTTTTTATTTTTTATTATTATTTCTTATCTTGATTCATTTCATGTTATGGACGTTTTTAGGATCAAATTTCATGTTTTTTGAGACTTTTTTGAGAGATTCAAAGTCCACCCACATTGTCTGTAGTAACCATGTGATGCTTGTGTGGATGGTTCTGTAATGGTGACAGAGGCATTTTTTGTGAATTCTACATGGATTTTTAATCCACGCATAGCTCCCTAGAAACTGCACGGCCTCTTTAGCCTAAGGAGAGGCTGGCGCACAATTGGAACATGGTTTGGAAAACCATGTGGCTAAACCATTAAGGTGCTCTATGAGTAGGCAATGGGTTAAACATGGTTGGTGAACGGTTTTGAAAAATCATGCGTCTAAATATTACAGGTTCTTTGTGTCATGTCATTGGGCTACACATGGTTTTTACACATTTTGAAAAACAATGCTGGAAAATTGTGCATCATGACCTTGTGTTTAAATTTTGAGGGAAATTCCCAAAATGACATCTCTTATTAAGAGGCTTTTCACCCCTCTTCTTACCCATTCACATAATCTGACCCTTGGGATCCTGAGGAGGAACTCTAGGCTCCTCCACCCCTGATTATTGGCCTCTTTTGGTGATTTCCAAGAGGTTTGAGGTTTTTATTCCTCTATTTCCCTCTTATTTCCTACCCTCTTTCTTTTATCTTAGATTTGGTTTCCTCAATGAACCCTATATCTCTTTTAGATGATTTTAGTATTCTGATTGGATCTAATTTTGGTATTTTTGGTATTTAGGGTTTGTCTAATTCTTTTTTATTCCTGTTGGTGTGGTCGTTGTTGAAGGTGACACATTTTGGATTGGTTTCCACTTCTTCCAAGTAGGTGTTTCTATGAAATTATTTTGTTTTGGAATTCAAATTATTCTTGTTATTTAAAAATTCATTTTTATTCAAAGTATGAATATATGTGATATCTTTATGGTGATTTGAAACCATTTCATTGTGTTTTGAGTTTGACATAAAATGGTTTCTCATAAAAATTTCATGTTTCATGTTCAAAATGGAATGTTTTCATGTTCTAATATATATTTTTTGAATTTTTTTTTGGATTTTGGAATTTTTTTAATTTGAATTGTTTTATTTTGACCCATTTTTAGTTTTCAAGGATTGAAAAAATATTTTTTTTCTTTTCTTTAATGTGAGGTTTTGACCCCAAAATGATTTATAATGGGGTTCTTTGATTCATTTAAAATGTTGATTTCAAATGTGTTTGTGGTTTATCCCTTGTAGAAATTCCTTATTATATATTTTGAAATTTATTGATGGAAATGTTTTGAATTTGGACTTGTTTTGGATTTCAAAAAGAAGAACCATGTGTAAGGGTGGATTTGAATGTTTTCAAATGGTGTGAAGTTTCCATTGATTTAAAAAGAGTGTATGGAATAGTGTTTTAGTAAATATTAAACGGCTTGGAATTCCAAACTATGGTTTTATGTTAAAGTTTTGATTGGCACTTTGGTTTTAAAATTATTGATATGAAAGACACCCTTTGATTTCCCCTTTTGCTTGTCTACCCCTTGTGTGGGATGTCTATCTATATTACCCCTTGTGTGGTATTTTTGGTCTCTATGAGATGATTTTTTCTCCCCTTGTGTTGTAATATGTTTATTTATTCCATGGGTGCATGTGATGTTGGGTCTATTCATTGTTGTGTGTTAGGGGTGAGGGTTAGTCATTTTTTGTGCCTTATTTGTTAGACTTGGATTTCTTGTCCTTTTTCCTCACTACCCCTTTTTAGTCATGGGAACCCATGTACTAAGTGGAATATCTAAGTGTATTTTTCTATTTGGTTAATGTACCACTAGTGTACCTTTGTTCATGCTAGGAATAAGGTATTCACTATAACAAAATAGGTCTTTAATGGTGCTAAAATTACCTTTAATAGTGATAGAAAATTACTAACGATTGGAGTGAGATTAAAATCCCTAGTCTTTTATCATCACTTATAAAAGTGCTGATATAGGATACCATTATCATCACTTTTTTAGCACTGATAAAGGGGAATAATGTTGTATGCTACAATAGCACACTTTATTACTAGTGCAATGTGTTGTAACAGCACACTGCAGCACCAAAAACAACACGAAATCAACAAAACCAAGTACGAATATAGAATTTAAATGAAATAAAATTTAAAACACAAATACAAGAAAAAATACTATATTATATTCACTTCAAACATTGTTTTATATAATTAAACAAGTAAAAATTATTATATACATTCAAAAATAGTAGTCTTTATTGGTCTTTTGATCGTGATCCCTGCTCAAGAAAAAACGCACCCGTATAAAAAAAATTCTTATGTTAGTAATAATATAAAGAAATAAATTAACATAAAGTGATAATTTCACAATAAACATTGATTAATACCAGTGACATTGTGTATCAGATTGAGTTGTGGTTGATTCTTTCATGTCACACTATTTCTTTTTCATCTTCAAACATTATCTCTATGCAAGTTAATCAAAAATTATAAGATAAAAATGATAATTCAATTAAATAAGTAATAGAAAATAAAATGATGAGAAAAATCTAGGCTTGTTTTCTCAATTTTGGCGAAGTGATACGCATTTTAAAATAAAATGACACTTATATATTGAAAATATGTACTTGGAGTCATATTGGTCACACCATACATCAGATTCAGGTTTGGATAATTATGAAATTTCTCAAATGAATTATGGATCATTTTCCCAAATCATAAAAACAATATGAATATGTTTTCTCAGTTTTGAGTATATCACTTTTCTTTTTTACTAAAATGCCATTTTAAACTGGAAAGATGTAATTTGACTAAAACTGGTCACATTGTGTGTCAATTTCACATGATACTGATTCCTACACATCCCAATTAAATTATGAATATTTTTCCTAAATTATCAAGACAATTCAATCAAGTTTTCTTGGTTTTCAATGAGTGACTCTTTTTCATCTAAAATGTTGATTTTAAACTGATAATGGACACACTCATTAATATCAATAACATCATGTATCATATTAAGTTTCATCTGATTTATAAGTGTCACATATGACTTATGGATCATTTCCATAAAATATAAAAATAATATGAATGTGTTTTCTTAATTTTTTGTAGGTCAGTTTTCCTTTTTACTAAAATTGGTGTCAATTATAAATAAAAAGACTCACTTTGAGTCATACTGGTCACATTATGCATCATATCATGGTTATAATGATTCCTAAATTTCAAAAATTAATTATGGATCATTTCTCTAAAATATCAAAACAATCTAAATGCATTTTCCCAGTTTTTACTTGGTCATTTTTACTTTTTTCTAAAATTGAAAACAATTTTAAATAAAAATATGCACTTGGAGTCATACAGTCACACCATGGATCATATTTAGGTGTGGATAATTCATAAACATCCCAAATGGGTTATGGAACATTTTAATAAAGTATCAAAACAATCCAAATATTTTTTCTCATTTTAAGTACTTTACTTGTCTTTTTTAATAAAATGCCATTTTAAATTGCAAACACGCACTTTGAATCATACCGATCACATCATTTATTGGTTTAAAATGAGACTTATTCCTAAAAATAAAAAATGAATTATGAATTGATATACAAAATTATCAATAAAATCCAAAAAAAATCTTTGTTTTTAGTGAGTGACGTTTTTTGAACTAAACTATCGATTTTAAACTGATTACGGATATATTGAGTCATACCAGGAACATCCTATATCATATTGATATGTATATGATTCTTACATATCAAAAATGACTTCTTTATCATTTCCCTAAAGTATCAAAATAATAAATGTGTGTTTTATAAGTTTTGAGTTGTTCAGATTTCCTTTTTACTAAAATTGATGTCAATTTTAAATAAAAAGAAGCACTTAGAGTCATATGAGTCACACCGTGCATAGTATTGAGGTGTGTCTCGTTCCTAAATATCTTAAATGACTTATGGATCTATTTTATAAAGTATAGAAATAATTTTAATGTTTTTTCTTAGTTTGCAGTATGTCACTTGTTTTTTTTCTAAAATGTCATTTTAAACTAGAAACATTCACTTTAACTCATACTAATCACATCGTGTATCGGTTTGATGTGAGACTGATTCCTACATGTCACAAATTACTTAAGAATATATGTCCAAAATTATCTATAAAATTCAAGTGTGTTTTCACTATTTTTAGTGAATGGCATTTTTTGAACTAAACTGTCGATTTTAAACTAATAACAGACACATTGAGTCATGGTGGTCACATAGTGTGTCAAATTGAGGTGAATATAATTTCTACACATACCAAATGAATTATGAAACATTTAACTAAAGTATAAAAATAATCATAATATGTTTTCTCGGTTTTGAGTATGTCAGTTGTTTTTTTTACTAAAATTATTGTCAATTTTACAAAAAATAAAGAAACACATTGAGTTATACCTATCACACCATGTGTCGTATTGTGGTGAGGTTAATTCCTACACATCCAAAAATATTAAAACAATCATAATTTCCAATTTTAACACGTTTCAATTATCTTTCTATGTCAAACTACCAAAATTTCATATATATTTCATCAATGTTCTTATCCAAAAAACCATTCTCATTGTTGAAATCCAGAAGATAAGAGGAAGCACATGTGCCCATTATATCATGATAATTCACCAAAATAGTCACATGAGTTTCCTATGCTCTTTGGTATTTCAATATTGAAAAATATTTTTCAATTAACAACATCGAACCAATATGCAGCATTGGTAGTTAGACAAAAAATGGTAATGAAAATGGAAAACATTGTAACATTCAGAAAAGAAAATATCTCTTTTGTGGATTTTTCCAAATAGTTGAAATCAAAATATGACCTCCCAAAAGATCTATGAAAAAAATAAATAATTATTATATAAAAATGATAAGGAAATTAACTTACCAATATGGGATAAAATGCTGAAAAATTAATTAAATAAGTAGTAGTACTTAACCTTTTCTTGATGGCTGTATTCATTCTTGACACATTCCCTATTTTTTATTATCTCAGTTGAAGGCTCGAAGTCCAATCCCTCACGAGTATGAGAAGCTTTGAACAAACCACCCCAACTCAAAAAATGTAATCCACCTATACAAGAAAATAATTATTATATGAGTAATACTAAAAATAAGTATGAACTAATAAATTAATTCTATGGATAATTATTTTATTGTGAAATTATTATAGACCATATGGATATGCTGATTGTAAAGAAAGAATGATAATAGAAATGGAAAATAGATCTTGCCAAAAAATAAATCAACGAGTGAGGAGGATGAGGAGAAAATAAGATATTTTGGATTGAAACTTTGAATCATCCAAGAGAAAGTATAGATATTCTATTGGTTTCATGAAAAAAATATTTTTTACAATAAATAAATAAATACACATAAGATATTCATTATAAAATGTGAAAGTTATAGATAATTATAATAAGGGAAACTCAAAATTTTATTGTTTCAAATATTTTCAGTTTGGTTTGAAAGAAATGGGTAATTGAATTTAGAAAAATAATTACTCCATTATGGTAGGTGTTATCCTATGAATTCATCCAAAGGTGAAAGTTATATACAATTTTCATCCTCATTAGCTCATCTTTTGAATAGTTATCATTTATTTTTGTTATTTGGAACTCATCCTTCATCTCTTGTGTATATGCACATATATTGCTTGAAATAATCAAAGCAGTAGTCATCCATATAATGACTACTACTCAAATTAGTACAAGCAACATAAAAGAGACAGGGGATGAGTCTCAAACAAAAAATTGGAATAATAAATGTTTGGGAGATGAAACTGATGGTTGTACTCCATTATGTTCTCTAAAAGGGTTAATGCCTCCCATTTGTGAGAATTACATGGATGGTAATCAGAGATTCCTAAGGGTGGAACAAAAAGGAAATGTTAAAGAATGATATGTTTTCATATGGATTAAGGTAAAACATGCATAGTGTTTATTAGATTGGTTATGAAAGAAATGAATTGATTTTTAACAAGTATTAATAATAATTTTTTCATTTCAAAGATGGCTATATTTTTACAAAGGTATAGAAAACTAGTTTTTTTGATTTGGGGATGGTAAAAATTTATGTTAATTGTGTTTGAAAAAGGACATTTATTTTTGGTAGTGAAAAATTGATCATATTTGATAATGAGACAATTAAATAGTGACTTAAAAAGGGTGGGTTGAGATGTTTGTATGATGATAAGATAAAATTGATTAATATTTTTTACTAATTATAATGGGGAGATTTTTAATAATTAAAATAATGGTGAAACATAAGAGGGAATTAATGTTGAATTTAGTATAATAGGGGGGAGCACAATGGGTTGAGGTAGAATAAAAATAAGACATTAATGGTGAGGATAATGAAGATGCATTATAAATTTCAATAAATAAAAGCAAGGCTGAAATCAATGAATGAAATTTCATTGGTGATCGGACAATTTGAGTGAAAAATAAAAGGATTAAGACATAATATTTGAGGATTGAAGAATGAAAAATGCAATTTTTTATGGATCAAATGAGGTATGATATCTATATTTCTATGATTGCTGAAACATTTTCCTTGATTTATAGAAGAATCAAGGAAATCATAGCACATTAATTTCTCAATCAAAATATGAAAAATAGGTTCCTACGTAATTTTCAATGGAATATACCGAACTAATGATAACACTGAGCTCTATATGGAAGATTTTTTTAAAATTTGACGATTTAAAAGAGGTATATGTCTTGGAAGATAGGTATTGGGAGCCTATAATACCTCACAACAACATGACCCAACATTGGGTTTGATAAATTTGAAGTCTCATAGTACCAATGTTGTCCCAAGAATAGCCACATGCTATCGGGGAAGACGTTACTTCAATATATCGTAAATACAATGAATTTAGGTTGTTTTATTATAGGATAGTGAAAATAGAGTTGTTATGATATAGGGATGTGGGATGAGAAGGTCCAGTGGATAACTGAGGGAAAGTAGAGATATCGAAAATCTATATTTTGTTCAAGACATGGTTTCATTCTACCCTTGAATCTCTAGAGCCTTGGATTTGAGCCTTGGAATAGCTGGAGCCTTGATTCTAACCAAGATACGAGCATGGATTTGATAAAAAGTACCACCATCATTAGGAGGATTCCGTAGAGAGATTCAAATATCACAATATGGTACATGATGGTTAGGGTTCTTAAAATAGATCAAGAGACTTTTTATCAATGATTCCAAAAAATCACTAATAAAGATGCCTTTTATTGGTGCAAAGTTAGTAAGCATTGATAAAAGGAATATTTATCAATGATTTTTTTAGCAGTGATAAATATATAGATTTATTACTGTTAAAAAGGAACAGATAAAAACCATATTTATCAGCACTAAAACATTATTATGGATAAAGATTCATTTTATTAGTGATTTTTTAGTGTTGATAAATCTCTATCTTTATCAGTGCTAAAAAAATCACAGATAAATACTTATAAAACTTTTTTAAAAAATAATATTTTTTAAATTATAATTATTATATATAATTATGATACTTATAATAATACTTTTTATCAAAAAATAATTTTATAATTATCTAAATTTATATTTATTTATTTATAATTACATAAATACTTTTTTTAAAATAATATTTATATCATTATATATTTACATAATTATATATGTATATGTATATATATATATATATATTAATAAATATATATATATACATATAAATATAGTAAATATATTCATTATTTAAATAAATATATAATTATTTATTTATAATTATATAAATACTTTTTAAATAAATATTATTTATTTATTTATAATTATAAATTTTTAAAAATAGTAAATATACATTTATAAATGTTATCCCAACTATGTTAAATACCCAGAGAGGGGGGTGAATCGGGGTATGATAGATTAAAACTACTGCCCATTTTGATCTTGTTTCATTGTTAAATAAAATAGTATTCTCTCTCTTTACCACAACATTATATAAACAAAAATTAAAGCATGCATGAGACACATCAATTTTACTTGTTTCGACCTCACTAGGCTATGTCCAAGGAGCATACAATGGTAATGTTCTAATGTACCAAATCCACAAAAAACGTACTAATGTTGACAATGTTCAGAGCAGACTCATTGTCCCTCCTGGTTTACAACCAATCACCATTTGAAAGCTCATTGTTCTCTCAATGGAAGTGTGATCACTACTTCTTCAAAAGATTATTCTTTAATTTATTTAATTAATATTATTTACACCTCAGTTAGTGTATCATTGGATTCCACTTTCATCACTTGATGAATGCCACTTTACCACAGATGTACTGGGAAACATCAATATTTTTCACAACTCTTGGGTGATTTGTGGACAACTTTAATGACTTGTGTAAAACTTGTTCCTTTTTCCTGGAAAACCAACTTGCTTGAAAATTACTACTTATGAGAAACTCCCTTTTTATGTGCAACTCACTACTTGCGTGCAACTCCCTTCTTGGGCACCACTCACTACTTGCACGTAACTCCCTTCTTGCGCACCACTCAATACTTGCATGTTTTAGAGCTCTGATTTCCTCTAAGTGTTGACCATATTCTAATGAGGGGGGTAGCTGCCTATTTACAGTCATTTTCAACCCTTCGTGTAAGATTCCATAACCGCGTAAGTCTTATTCGCATAAGTAACTTTCACACAAACTTACCTTTCATGAAAATCCATATCTTTGGTACCTTTCATTCCTTTTATATATTTTGATGTAATGATCTTGAAAAATGACTTTCACAAAAATTTTCAAACCTCGTTAACACTTGTGAAAAAATTCCTTTTCTAAAAACACTTTTCTCCATTCTCTAATTTTTGGACTCAAAAATTTGGTAAACACAGGGAAACAGCGCCACCTAGTATACAATATTTTTTTACCACCTCCAGATCATCCATTCCTTTTTCATAGATCCTTGTCAACATATTTTGTCAAAAATATCTCTGGAACTCCATAAATGACAATGGAAGCTGGATTTTTCAACAAAAAAATCAACCCAAAAAAGAATCATTGTTAACTTGAAGTATTTTTTCCCAACAATCCCCCCATTTGAGTTTGTTGATAACTCTTCTCTTTTCAATACCTCGTGAAAGCTTCTTCCTTATTCTACCACCATTAACTACATGCAATTTAAATAGAAATCAAATATTTACTCAACACATACTCTGATCCCACATGATCCATTCATGGTGTGAAAAATAGTAGTATAATGAAAATTTCATAACTGAGTAACTTCATTCCTAAAACCATTCAACTAATTTCATCAAGAACTCTATCTTTCATGATATATAACCTTTGATCAATCACCTTTAGAATCATAAAATTTAAAACTCCCCCTATCTCAATGCTCCACCTTTCAGATTCTCCTTATGTCTTGATTAAGACATTTTCTCCCTTTTGACATGCACAATTTATCCCCCTTTACCAACAAACCCGAAGGCTACATCGTTGTCGCCTGCACTGGGTAAAGAACACATATCAAAACATTAGAGAAAAACACTCCATACCTCAGGGATAGGGGATTTCCCACATCCACACTTTTTCAAGTACGGGGAGTCAACTATACTCTCAGAGCCAATCGATGCCTTTCAAACACTTTTTTGGGTAAGGCCTTTATCAAAATGTCTGCAACTTGTAGTTCTATAGGAAGATAATCCAACTTCAAAAGACCATTCTCTCACTTCTCTTTGATAAATTGATATTTTATTTCAATATTATTTTTCCTTGAGTGATGTACTAGGTTTTTTCTAAGATTTATAGCACTTCTATTATTGTAATAGATTCTGATCGGAGACTTCACTTCAACTCCCATATCATCAAGCTGCTCTTCATCCATAATAATTGTGTGCATGCTTGTGTGTCCATAATATATTTCTATTTTTTGGTGCTCAATGAAATGAAATATTGTTTCTTTATTATCCAATAAATACATAATCCACCAAGATATAATGCACCACCTAACATGGATTTTTTATCATCAGTTAAACTGGCCCAATATGCATCTGTATATACCAATAACTCTTTATAAAATTAATCATTTTAAAGGAAACCAAAATCCACCATTCCCTTGATATACCAAAGAATTATTTTCAATGTAATTAAGTGTCTCTATGTGGGATTACTTTGATATTGTTCTACTTCTCATGTTGAAAAAACAATGTCTAGTCATATCATTATTAAGTACAAAAGTCAACCAAAGATATGCCTGTATTCGGTGACATTAATTGCTTTTCCTTCATCATCCTATGATAGTTTCATCCGAGTAGATACTAGATTCAAAGTATCCATTCTAAATCTTATCAAATACTCCTTTAAATATTTATATTAAAAAATTAATGTGGCATTCTTTCCTTGTATCACCTGTAAACTAAGGAAAACATCATTATACCAATCATTAACATTTAAAACTCACTTTTCATGAATTCCACGAACTGATGATATTCTTATGATCCACCAAATATTATTTTATATACATATACCCACACTATCATACTTTGATTACTGTCATTATTAACATAGATATTGTACTCAACTCAACCATGTTGAAAATTAAGCTTCTTCAAAAACTAATCTAGTCTTGAATTCCATTCTCTCAGTGCTTTCTTAAACACATATAACTCCTTATTTATCAAATAAACTCTATTCTCATAATTAAAAATGATAAAACCATATATTTTCTCAATTTGAACTTCTTCTTATATAACCCCATTAAAAATACATACTTGACATCCATCTGGAAAAATTTGAACTTTCTTTACACTGTTATGGCTAAGAATAATATGATTGTCTCTAGCCTTACAACAGTTAAAAATGTTTCATCAACATCAATAAAATATATCTGGGAGTACCCTTTTCACACTAATCATGATTTATTTATAATTATAGTTCCGTATTCATTCATCTTATTGTGAAATTTCTATTTTTCTCTAATGACATTCTTATTTGTTGGCCTCAAAACAATCTTCCATGTCTGATTATTCTAAATTTGGTAAAGCACCAATTCAAGCACTCTAGTTGACTTATATTCCTTTTCCTTGTATGTATGTCTAATGATCTTCCCTTATTGACAAGCATTTCATGTATGAGTACAATCACATGATATATCTGGAAGGTCTCTAGAAGCATCACATTTTACCATATATTCTTGAGATTTTTTCCATAGATGACCAAGTCATTTATTCCACAACTTTTTTTCTTCCTATATGGACAAAAATCACATATCTTTTTCTCCACTTACAAGATAGAGATCACCCTTTGTCCTTTTTTCTTATAGAACAACTACACCATCTATTACTTTGTTGGTACACAACTTCTTAGTAAATCTTATAGAATTACCTGAGTTAGATAATTGACTAACACTAAGAAAGTTATGGTAGATACATTTTACTACTAAGACATCAGCATGTCTCATTTCTTTGCCCATAAACCTAGATTTTCCTGAGGCAATTGTCTTTAGGCCTTCATCATTTCCAAATTTTACAACACCATCAATATCATATTTTATAACTGTAACAAGATCCTTATTTAATGTCGTATGGGATGTGTAACTACTATCAAGGATCCATACATAAGAATGATCTGATAGTTTAAGGGAAATTTTCATAACCACTACCTTCTCATCTCTCATCTTTTTTATCCATGTTTTCAACTTCATACTCAGTATATATTGGAAATATTAATCTTCCTCAGAGTATAATGAACTAGTATCATCTTATAGAGCTAAAAATTGATCTTTCATTTTCAGATCACCTGTTGATTCTTTGATTTACTGCTTGTGACCACTTTAGATCTTATTTGGTATATTCCTCTGCATGGTTGATGTAGAATATCTAGCCATGTTCCCAAAACTTTGACACCAAAAACAATGTCCCTTGAAATATATTCAAGTTTATTGATCTCTGGTTGGATTCCACTATTTTCCTTGTTCCCTTAAGTGTCTCTTAGCTATGGAACACAAATTTTGTGAGTGTCTAATATTTCCACAAAAAAATAACACCAGATGTAGGGTGCATTCCTGCATTTCACTTCTACACCACTAGTTGTCCCTTTGGTTATCTGAGTATTTTGGTTCTGCTTCATACCCAAATAAATATTTAATATCATAGCTAGTGCTTGTATTCTATCATCAATTGTCATAGATTTTTGTTTCTAGTCAAGCCCCAAATCATCTTTAACAATTGAACATGACTATTGCTTATTTTCTATTGGACCTCTATGATCAACTTCTTCCTTTTGTGTCACTTGAATGATCTGATTTCTAGATAACATACTGGAATTCAAGAGTTTATCTTGATCCTTAACTTTTCATCATAGGCTGATGACTTATTCTTCAAGTTCATAAATGTATTTGATTTATTATGTCATTGTGTTATTCAAACCATTGATCACCATTTTTGGTTCCTAAACATTGAGTTTATACCCACTAACTATTTCTAAGTCCTCTATAAATGAAGACTTTATACTCTCAATTTCTTCTATTAAATCAGACTTTTATTCCTCCTATTACTGTATGTAGAGTTTGGTGTCACAAACCACTTTTTTGGATTTATTCACTTTGTCTCTCCAAACATCTATCTATTCAAGAGGGGATTCCAATTCAGCCTTCTTATCAACTCTTCCTTTGACCTATTCTTCCTCAATATCTATTTATTTTTTTATGATATTTACCAACAGCTTTCACCATAGTATTTTCTCCATGATCTTTGTAGTTCTCTACCTCTTCAATCTCATATTCATATGAACTGTTATTTTCTTATGGAAGAAGGTTCTTATTTTTGAGTAAATTTATCTTGAACTATTTCTTACCTTTCACATAGGCTGAATAATTATTCATGGTAATTTCAATTTCATACTCATCATATTCTTGGAAATTATTGGGGAACCTTGCTACAAAATGACCAAGATTTCCACATCAAAAGCATGCTAGTGGAATTTTCCCTTCAAATTTTCATTTTCCTCTTTGTATATTTAAAGAAATTAATGAAATTACCTCATATATCTCTTCTTATTCCTAAAAATATTTAATGGTGATATTTTTCATGAAATTTAATGCCACCTCTTTCAAAGTTCATTTTTCCACAGACTCAATGTCCACATTCCTCATCTCATATGTGACAAGAGTATTGTGCAAGCTATCTAATGTTAGCTCCTTTGGATCTTTATCCTCCAACATAGAAAATTTTGGATTAAAACTCAGGGGGAAGTCTTCTCAAGATTCTCTTGACAATATTTATATCATCAATAATTTCTCCAAGACCATGAATGTCTTCCAAAACAATATTCACCCTGTCAAAGAAGCATCAACAGATTCATTGGGGTTCATTATCATATCCTCATATTTATTCCAAATAACTTTCAATTTTTCTTCTCTAACTTTTGAATCACTTTAGTATATATTAAAAAGATTTTCCCAATTCTATGAGTAGACATACATGACATCAACTATGTATATATTGCATTGTACAAGGCTCATCCTAATGCATTGATTCCTCTGGAATCATCATCTAATGACCTTATTTCAGATTTTAAAAAACCACCACTATCTACATTGGCCATAATTCCATGTCATGCTATTGTATACAAACCCATACCTAAGGATTGAAAATATTGTTGCATATGATTCTTCCATTATTAAAAAAATTCCATTGAATATAGAAATACCTTTTTGATTAATAACCTCCATGATAGAAACACTTAAATTAACCTGGCTCTGATACCAATTCTTATCCCAACTAGGTTAAATACCCTAAGAGGTGGGTTGAATCAGGGTATGACAGATTTAAACTACTACCCATTTTCATCTTGTTTCATTGATAAACAAATTTTTTTTCTATCTATTTCCCAAATCAATGTATAAATAGAAATTAAATCATGTACGAGACACATCAATTTTACTTGGTTCACCCTCACCAGTTTATGTTCAAGGAGCATACAACAGTAATGTACCAATATACCATATTAACTAAAAGAGTACTATTGTTTAAAATGTTCATAGCAAACTCATTGTTACTCCTGTTTTACAACCAATCACAATTTGAAATCTCACTCCTCTCTCAACTTATGTGTTCTCACTACATCTTTAGAAGATCCTTATTTGATTTCTTGAATAAATATTCTTTGCACCTCATTTCTTGTATCATTGAGTTACACTTTCATCCACTTGATGAATGCCACTTTACCAAAGATGTACTGGGAAACTTCAAAATTTCATGCTACTCTTGGGTGACTTGCACACAACTTTAATTCCTTACATGCAACCTGTGTCTTTGTCGGGGAAAACCAACTTGCACACAACTTACTAATTGTGGGCAACTCCCTTTTTACATGCAACTCACTACTTGGGAAAAACTCCATTCTTGTGCGCCACTCACTAATTGCATGATTCAGAACTCCGATTTCCTCTAAGTCTTGATCATGTTCAAATGAGGGGGTATCCACCAATTTATAGGCACTTCCAACCCTTCTCACAAGATTCACCGAGTTTGTAAGTCTCTTTTATGGAAGTATCTTTCCTGCAAACTCACCCTTCACAAAAATCCATATCATGTGCACCCTTCATTAATTTTACATATTTAGAAGTAATTATATTGAAAAATTCCTTGTGCAAAAATTTACAAACCTCCTTAACACTTGTGCACAAATTCCTTTTCCAAAATCACTTTTCTCTGTTCTCCAATTTTTTGAACCAAAATTTTGGAAAACACTGGAAAACGGTGCCACCTTGTATATGATCTTTTTATACCGACTCCAAATCTACCATCCCTTTTTCATGGATCCTTGTCAACATAGTTTGTCAACAATATCTCTAGAAATCCACAACTAACCCTAAAAACCCTCTTTATCAACAAACACATTCAACCCAAAAATGAATCAATGTTACCTTGAGGTATTTTTTCCCAAGAAAAATATATTTATTTATAAATAAATTTATTTATAAATATTTTTCTAAAAAAGTATTCTGAACATTATTAATGAATATTTAATCTTAATTGCATGCATGTTAAAAATGATTAAAATTGAATAATTAAAAATGAGTACACTTTAATTAAAAATTTTGATAATTTTGATAATTTTGATTAAATAAATATAAATAATTAAAAAATGAATATATATTGAAATAAATATTTAAAATATTTAAACATAGTAAATAAATATATATAAAATAAATAATAGAAACTGACTAAATTTTTAGAAAAATATTTTTTTTCGGCATTGTATATAAAAATGAATTAATTACATATATGTGAAATCAATATAACACACATTTGATCTATATTAAATTGAAAAATCAAACGACATTCAATTATGTACCTTACTCGATGCAATTAGTCAGTATTTTCAATCCATATTAATTTTTAATTATAAACCACTATTCACTAAATATATTACTATTTGATGTAAAGAATATATAAATCATATTTATATATATTCATGTATATATATATATATTTAATATATATTATTTATTAACATTATCAATAATTATTAAATTAATAAAATACTTAATATTTTTTCAATTTACATTTTTTAAATTTTTATTTATTTAATTCTCATTTTACATATATTTATATATTTAATATATATTATTTATTAGTATTTATAATTTATATATAGTATAATAAATTTATTCATTTTTATCAATAATTAATTTATTAACAAAAAAATAATATTTTTTATTAAAATCATTTTAATTTTTTCTTTATTTAATTATTTCATTTTATTTTGACTTTTATCAGTGCTAAAAAAGAGCTAATAAATAATTCCTTTATGGGTGTTAAAAATAAAGTGCTGATAAAGGGAACCCTTTATCAGCACTAAAAATAAAGTGTTAATAAATGAAACCCTTTATCAGCGCTAAAAAAATGTGTTCATAAAGTGTGGCTCTTATCAGCGCAAGAAAAAAGCACTAATAAAAGATACCCTTTATCATCACTTTTTTTAGCACTCATAAATGTATCCTTTATAAGCATTTTTTTAGAATTTATAAATGTCAGTTCTATTAAAGGCTTATTTTATAGTAGTGATTGGAGGGGTATCATTGCAATGAGGCTTGTGTGGGCTAGTTGGATGACTTGTGGTTTGGAATTTAGCCTATAGAGGTATCTAGTCCACAAGTTAGTCTACTCTTTTATGGTTAGATGATTCACACATTAGGGATCTAGGGTAGAGCCTATGTCACATGCAAATGTTTGATTACTTTTTTGAATATGGGAGTTTGATCAAGTACTTGTTGTATCATTCCCCCTACTTTTGGTGTTGTGGTACTGTTTCTTTCTTATATTATTATATGCCTTCTGATATATGTGGTGACTGCTTCGTTTTGTTTGACCCCATGTGTGTGTTGGGTCATTTACTTTGTAAAATTAGTTCTCAAAGATATTTGGAAACCCTATTTTGAATTTGAATATTCTTGTGTGTGGGTTTTTAGAGCGTATTTCAAAATGGGTGTTCTGGTTTCTAAATGGTGGATTTGGCTAGTTAAACATTTTAAAGTGTTTATTTTAATTTAAATAAAACAAGTGGGTTGTATTTTGAGAAATTTTAATAGGAGTTTGGTTTTGAAATAGATTAGGATAGTGGAAATGTTTTTAAAACATGGTTTCCAATTTGAGAAAATAAAGTAAAATATTTTAAAAGATAATTATGGAATTGTTTTAGTTTCCATGAATTATATTTAACAAGCTTACTTTGTAGATTTATTTTCAATCTTGCATTCATGAATTTTCTTATGAAACATATTGTATAGTTTTTTTATGTTTTGGTGACCTACTAGGATTTTTCAATCATGCCTATATATTTTAGGTTCTAGGTTTTCACCTCGATCCATACTTCATTCCATGAGTCCAATATGTGGGGAGTTGGGTGGTGATGAGAAACTATAGGTTTTGTGGAGATGGTTTCATGCTTGGATTAAGTTGGTTTATAGTTGTTATTTTTTGTTCAGTGTTGTATCCTTATGTTTAAGTATGATGTTCATATTTATGAAAATGGGTTGGATCAGTTTTGTTGGTTATGACCAATTTGGAATGTTTATTCATTTTGGATCTATTTATTAATTTTTATATTTTTATATTTTATTTGGATGACATCATTCCCAATGGGATTCATGATATTCGCAGGCTCTTGATTCCATCCCACGAGAATTCCCTTTGGGGTTTGTAATGGGCCGAGTTGGGTCTCAGGTTAGTTGGCATCCCAGGTTTGTTCTTTATAGAGTACATAATATAACATCTATTATATATCATATGTATAATGAATAATGAATCATATCTATCATTTAAAAATATTTATAAATATCTTAAATCTTCCCATTATTCTTGCCATATAAAAATTTTAAATACCCCTTATTGGGTTTCTCCATGATAAATCGCTTTATAACATTACCAATATATTTGTTTTTTAGTTAATTCATGTAACCTATGTAACTTCCCGGATCTGGGTGCTTCCCAAAGGTTCCCCATACCCGGTTGGTAACATGACCTCAAGCGCATTTCCCCAAATGCAAGATGCTACCAACTAGCAGCAAGGGCCAAGGTCTGATAATAGGGAAACTATGCCCTCATGGGCAGAGTATACATAGTGTAATAACAAATAGTAAACAAAAATGGAAGCAGTAATACAATAAAATAATGTAAACAATAAAATACTGATAGAAATATAAAAACTAGAGCATGTATAAATGATGCATGTCACATGTGTCTAGGAAAGCATCCAAACAAGTCACAATGATGGAAATACAATACTGAAACCAAAGTACAAAAAATTTGTAAACTCTAATAGCATCGCAAGCCTCATCTTGGTCTCATGATCTCTAGCTCCAACAGCAATCAAGTACCTGATGAAGAAGGTCACTTTCCCTTATCTAGACCTGCAACCATATAATCTGTTTGGGTCCAAAAGCATGACCCAAATAGGGTGTGAGATATTTCCCAGTAGGAAAACACCAAAATATTTGTGCCTAACTATCATAGAATATATATATATATATATATATAGTAGTTAATATGAAAAAATGAAGTAATAAACTAGGAAGTACTCAAAATTAAACAATCCTACAGTTTTAAATTACATTCATTTACATTTATTAATTATTCAAACCATTGAATAATGAAATATTAGGATCTAGCCTAAGCTCTGTATCCCTTGGGTAAAAGTAACAATAGACATCTCAAAAGTCCATCTAATAATCAAGTAAAACTGAGTCCAATATTTTTCTTAGCTTGGTATAATCGTCACAATCAATCAATCATTCAAAATAAACCCTCTAGGAAATATCTCATAGTCTAACCCATCTGGTTAAACATATCATCAATTTAATAAATAATGACTCTCTGGAAAAGGCCACACAGCCTAACCCTTTGGTCCCACATAGAACTAATCATTTATAAATGACCACCTGGGCGTCCCTTACATTCAATACCCCCTTGGTATACATAGAAAAAAATAAATTACAATGGCCCCTTGGCAGCTCTCACAGTTAATTCCCTATGGTCTAACATTCATTTAATAACAACCCTCTAGGTAGCTCTCACAGTCTAACCCCTATGGTCTATGACCACCGTGAAACTCTCTCATTCTATACCTCTGGGTCAACAAAACAATAATTCATACATTAATAACCCTGCCTTAGGAAGATCTCACAGTCAATTCCCCCTGGTCATACATTAATAATGTGAATCACATGCATCTCATATAATCAGTAACTCCATCCTAACAACACGAGCCATGGAAAACAAAGAAATCCTAACAGGAATTCTAGACCAAACGGCCATAATCAATCAAACAAGGGAAACACATCCATTATCAATATATAAAACCTTATGCATAAACAATTACCCTTTTACCAATATACCAAATCATAACATTTAATAACAAGGTTGAATTCCAAAACATGCAGTATCCCAATCATGGGTATTCAGCACTTTAAGCATATATATACCAAATACAATCAAAGAAGGGTACAAAACATATACCATGATGTATTATGATCAACACTATTAAACATTATCCCTTGAATCAGCCAAGAATGACATAGATCTACAAAAAGGTGTAAAAATGATCATCCTTGAAATACTCAAGAGAGAAGAGGAATTGGGAATAAAGGTTCTAGGGAAAGAGATAACTCAATGGTTGAAATACAATGCACCCTATGACATCTCAATCGGAGGTCAGACAAAGATTCGGGAGGATCTCAAAGTTCATTGGTCATTTGTCACTCTCATGTACGAACCGAGGGGAGAAGAAGTGTATTCTAGAGATGAGACACAACCCCACTCTAATTAATCAATTAAAAAGAAAAGTTCATGGCATTTTCATTTAATGTACATGCCATGTACTAGCCTCAATCAGTCCCCACTTTAGGTAGTTTTCTAGGTCACCTACATGGCCATGTACTCATTCGTTATATGGCTAATACACAGTTGTACATGGCAACCAGTTACACGGTGTGTACTCAAAAGTACACAGCATGTACTTAGAAAATTTCAATATCTTTATCTTCCTAAAAAATGAGCCGAAATAAAGATCTATAACTGAAAAGAAGATCCATTTTCTTACAAACTTCCCCCTTAAAGGAATTCATCGCTAAATTTCCCTTCCAAGGGTGGTGAAGAAGAAACTTCAAACAACTCTGGCTACTATGATTATACATCGGCCTCCCTCTCCCAAGTCTTGTCTTGTACTCACCCGTGTTGCCATAGCACCCACACCATAGAATCAGAATGGCCACAAAGAACCTTCTTATTTCTATCCACAATCTGAATAGGATTATCCTCAAAGCATGAATCCACCTCCAACTCAACCTCCTCGGGTTGAAAAACATGATATGGGTCCAAAAAGAAACGTCATAGCTGAAAAATATGAAATACATCATGCATATCCCAATACCTCTGAGGTAACTGCAACCGATAGGAAACCATCTCGACTCTCTCTAATACCTCAAATGGCCCAACATATCTTGGTGATAGCTTCCCTTGTCTCATAATCCTCTTGTGTCCCAACCTCGGTGTGACATATAAGAAAACCTGATCTACAACCTTAAACTCCTAAGGTTATCTCCATCAATCAGCAAAAGATTTTTGGAGAGACTATGCAGTATCCATCCTCTTCCAAAGCAACTCCACCTGCTCAGTGGTCTCCTAGACAAGATGAGGTCACAGTATAGCTGCCTCTTCTAACTCCAGCCAACATAGGGGTGGTCATCATGGCCTATCGTACAAAGCCTTATAAGGTTCCATATGAATCGTTTCTTAAAAACTGTTATTATAGGAAAAATCTACAAGGGTTATGTGTCTCTCCCAAGAACCCTAGAAATCTAGGATGCATGCTCAAAGAATGTCCTTTAAAAGCTGAATTGTGCACTTAGACTGGCCATCTATTTGGGGATGGTAAGTTGTACTTAGAAGTACAAGTGTAGCCAAATCCCTCTATAGTCCCTTCCAGACACGAGAAGTAAATTGGGTGTCCCTATCTGAAATGATAGAGTGTGGAACCCCATCTAAATTCACAATCTCTTAGATGTATATCCTTCCAAGATCAACAACACTGAAGTTTTCCTTAATAATCAAGAAATGTCCAACAATATTGAGTCTATCTACAACAACCCAAACCGCATAATTCCCTCAAGGTGACCTCAGTAAACCCATCACAAAATCCATCATGACATCATTCCACTTCCACACGTGAATGCGTAACTTATGTAAAATCCTTGTTGGTCACTGATGCTCTGCCTTCACATGCTGACAGGTGGAACATCTCATAACAAAACTAGAAACATCCCTCTTCATGCTTGTCCACCAATACTGACGGTGTAGATCTCGATAAATCTTGGTGACACCAGGATGAACTTCCCATGTTGAGGAATGAAAATCTCGCAACAACTCCACATGTAAGTTTACTGACACCCATACGCGCCCATGAAAACTTGAAACCTCATCATCGCTTACAGTCCACCCAAAAAGTAGGGTCCTCACCTAAAACACTCTCCCATGGGACTAGGCCTTTAGAATCTAAGAGTTTCCTTATTCGCACTCAGTAGAGTATAGTATAGGTAATAGCTATAGAAGAAAGAAATGTCTTCCCCTATCTATCATGAACCTCCAAATGAATCTCAGAGAATAGAGCTATATACCACCACTCACTGATCGCCTCTTGAACTGCATGTATCTGAGTCCTCCTACTCAACACATCATCCACTGCATTACCTTTCCCAGGCATGTAGGAAGGATCAAAGTCAAAAGAGAGAAGGTACTCAACCCACCTTCACTGTCCCAAATTTAGATTGCGCTGAGTAAAGATATACTTTAGGATTTTGTGGTCAGTGTACACCACAAAATTCTCTCCTAAAAGATAATGTCTCCAACAGCGTAAAGCATACACAACTACAGCTAACTCGAGATCATGTGTTGGATAATTCCTCTCATGTGGCCTCAACTGTTGTGACCCATATGCAATGACTCCTTCCCCCTGCATAAGAATTTATCCTAGCCCAATACCAGATGAATCATAGTAAATGGTGTAACTCTTTACTGACTTGAGAAAAAATAGTATTGGTGCTGAATTCAATCTCCCTTTCAGCTTATTAAAGGTTGGATCGTAGGAATCTATCCACAACTACTTTTCATCCATCTTATCGAGGCTCATTATTGGTGCTTCTAAGCGTGAGAAGTCTTGAATAAAGCGCATTTAGTAACCATCCAACCCCAAAAAAAATTTACCTCAAAGTTTTTCGTCGGATGCTTCTAGGAAACTACTACTCTCACTTTCTATGGGTCTACTGATACTTCTATCTCTAAGATAACATGACCCAATAGGTGAATCCGGTTCATCCAAAAGTGGTATTTTGAGATCTTAGCATATAACTAAGGCTCTCTCAGTGTACTCAATATGATCTTAAGATGGGTGGCATAGTCGCATCAAGTGTGAGAGTACACCAAGATATCATCCACGAATACTACCACAAAAGAATCCAAGTAAGGATGGAATACTCGGTTCATCAGTTCCATAAAAACTTCTAACACATTTGTGAGAACAAACAACATAACCAAATACATGTATAGACTACACCTGCTCTGAAATGCTGTAAGAGGTATGTCTGATGGTCTAATGCACAACTGATGATAACCAGATCTCAAGTCAATCTTTGAGAATATCTGGGCTCCACGAAGTTGATAAAAGAGATCATAAATCCTTGGCAAGGGATATCAGTTCTTGATAGTCAACTGGTTTAGCTTCCAATAATCCACACAAAGTTTGAGGGTATCGTCTGCCATCTTCACAAAAAGGACAGGTGAACCCCAATTAGAAGTATAGGTTCAGATGAAACCATTTTATTATAACTCCTCTAATTACTTCTTAATCTCATGTAACTCTGGTGTAGCCATCCTATAAGGAGGAATAGACACCGGTGTCACTCCTTACACAAGCTCAATAGAGAAATCTACCTCACACTATAGAGGTAAACCTAAAAAGACATCTATAAAGATATCTCTGAAATGATCCACCATTGGAGGAAAGTCCATCTGTGAAGTCCCCTGATCATCCAGATATAAACCAGAAATTTGGGTTGTAATTCCTCCCAACCCATGATGCTCGGGTCCAAATCTTCTTGTTTGGACATCCCATTCACCCTTGTGTATAAAAGACCCACCCTCTGGTGACGTGAAACTCACCCTATAGTGATAGTAGTCAATAAAGGCCTGGAAGGAGACCAACCATTCCATTATGAGAATGGAATCGAAGCTTGTCATCTCTAAGACATAGAGGTCCCATAAGAAGTTAGACCCACCAACCTCAAGAGGGATCTCTTTGCACTAACGTACACTATCCATCCTAATTCCCAATGGAGTTTCTAGAATCATAATATCATTAGATGTAAATATATAGTGCTCAATAATCTCTACAATGGAAAAAAATATGAAACTATGGGAATCCCTTGTATCAAAAAGAGAAGAAGCTAAAACTAAGGCACTAGAATCATACCTCTAACTGTAGAGGGTCCCAGATCCTGCTTCTTCTGGGTCTTCTCCACTGCAAATGTATGACCTGTATCGTGGCCTTGCGACCCTGCATGGTAATCTTGATCTGATCCACCCTATTGTCGCTGAAAACCTATAGCCTAACTACCATGGTCATGACCACCTCATCGTCCTGAACCGCATAGGAAACTCTAGTTCCCTAGCTGATGAGAAACCAGTGGTTTTACTCATGAATGTGGAGTCATAACAGAACACCTATCACCAGGTGATGGTGATAATGTCCTGAAAAAATGATAAATATGGCCCATCTTGCAGCAAGATAAGTACTCAACTGAGTCCTTTGGGCAATGTGGTCTCATATGCCCACTCTACCCGCACTAACAGCATACCACCTGGCTACCTGAAGAAACATCGTGTGAAAGCTCCATGCGGCACTTCCTGCTCTCTGTCAAAAGAGTACCAGCCCTGGATGTTGAACCTCCTTGGCTCACAGATCCAAACTCCCTCATATTGTGATCAGTAACCAGTGCCTGATTAACTATATCCTTCAATTAAGTCATCCTGAAAACATTCACCTGCAATCAGATTTCATACCTGAGACCATCTTTGAATTGCCTTGACAAAGATAACCCGTCACCTCCCAGAACAGGTGCGAAGAACTGAAGCTCTTTGAAACATAATGAGTAATCTATTACAGAAGGGCTCCCTACTCCAAATTCATGAACTCTCAGGCTTGATTGACCATCAATGTATCAGGGTAGAAGTATTCATAGAAGGTCCTCTAAAACTCTTCCCAAGCCATATCCCGATGACAACCCGCCTGTGAGATAAAATCCCACCATCTCTTGGAGGAATCACGTAGCATATACATCATGAGATTCACCCTCCTATCAGGAGTCATATCCAAATGCTCAAAGATAGCAAGCCTGGACTCCAACCAGAACTCTATAACCTTTGGTCCTTCATCTCCATAAAAAGTGGGAGGATGATGCTTCTAGAACACATGTGTCAGCTCTGCCATAGATGGGGTGGGATATGGTGATCCCTGAAAAGTATGTAACATTCTAATAAAGCCTTCACGGAACTGTTCATCAGCACCTGCTTCAGGTTTAATAGTTGGTTTCAAGATAGGCATGATGCGAGGATCTGCTAGTAGTCACTGATCTATCATTTCCAGTGTCTGGTCATCTCCCTAAACTTGACATACAACCAGAGGATGTCTTGGTGGAATGAATCTGGAAGGTTAAGTACCCACCTCATATTAATATTATCACGGAATTCAACTTTAAAGTTCAATAAAGGAACAGGATAAGGAAAACATTCAAGTTTTACAAAATAAGGTTACATGGTTTGTATATCTACCACACGGCATGTTCCCTTTAATCCTTAACATGGGCATGTACCTCTTCCAAACCTGGTCGTGTAACACCCCTACACATGTCATGTTCCTCCTAGTACATGGAATGTACTTGAATTCTCTATCCTGCCCAAGTACATCTACATGGATAGAACTACATGGTTCTCTCCCAGTGTAACACTACACGACGTTTTCACCCTAGACATGGCATGTACCAGTTAAGTCCCATCAACCTGTGTTTTTGGTCACACGGCCGGATACATGGTCAACTCTACATGGAATGCATAAGAGAGACACGGTTTGTTCAACCTAAGTTTCATCCACCTGTTCCATTGGTCACATGGCTGGATACATGGTTCTTTACAATACGACATGTATAATCTAGACACGGCGTGTTCTACCAACATTTATCAACCCTGTGTCTCTGCTCACATAGTCAGTCACATGGTCAAGTACTACATGACATGTACATACTATATACAGTGTGTAATTATGAAAAGGTATTTCTTCTAGAATAGAAGAACACATGGTGTGTGTTCATAACATCACATGATGTGTTGTTTGGGTTTTCGGACAATAGGCCTCTAAAACTTCTCTAGAACCCTTAAAAACTTTTGTCGAAGGTATGACAAATTTTGACCTATGGGATCCCATACTCCCAGCAAATAAAATTTTGGAATCCTTTTTCACATCATAACTTGAAAAAATTAAATTAATGTTTAAACATGATCCACCAAATTCTGATCTAAGAGAGCCCATAAAGCCTCAGGGACCAAAGTTTGGCATCCATCCAAATGAAACATTAAATATTCCAATACACTATAAAAATAGTAGGTATTCTATCATGAAACCTATCACAATAGCATGCATATCTAGCATAATATCTATCACAACAACATGAAATCAGTAATGCATTCTAAATGGCATGAAAAGAATGCATGACATCTGATCTCTAGCAAGTGCCTATATGATGCATGAGATGACATACCCTCATCTCATTGGATTGTGACAAAAATTTAACACCAATGATATAAATAATAATAGCAAAAAATAATTGTGTCACCCAATGATAAAATCAAATCAACTGTAACAATTTCAAAACCAAGAAAAATTGTAATATTCGAGGTAACTTGGATTTTCCATGTTCATGGGTTAGCTACTCTCGGAAAAATCTTATTACCAACTAAATATTCCTTCTTATCATTTTCTATAGACTCCAAATAATAAGACAAATCAAAAAAATAAACTCCTTTAATACTACTTTGTAACATCCTGGATTTGTGTGCCGCCCAAAGGTGCCCTCTACCCGGTTGGTCACAAGAACTCAAGCGCCTTCCCCCAAATGCTAGAGGCTACCAACTAGCAACGAGAGATAAGGTCTGATAATAGGGAAACTATCCCCTCATTATCAGAGCATACACAATGTTATAACAAATATTAAACAAAAACAAAAGCATTAATACCATACAACAAAGTAAACAGTGGAAGACTGATAGCAATAAAACAACTATAGAATATATAAATGATGCATGTCACATGTGTCTAGGAAAGAATCCAAACAAGTCACAATGCTGGACATACAATACTGAAACCAAAGTATAGAATGTAGTAAACTACAACAGCATCACAAGCCTCATCTTGGTCCCATGCTCTCCAACTCCAACAGTAATCAAGTACCTGATGAAGAAGGGCACTTTCCCTTATCTATACCTGCAACCATATAATTTTTTTGGGTCCAAAATCATAACCCAAACTAGGTGTGAGAAAAATACAAGTATGAAACCACAAAATGATCTATGAATAACTGTTAGTGAATATATATAGCAGATAATATTCGGAAATGAAGTAATAAACAAGGAAGTGCTTAAAAGTAAACAATCTTACAGTTTTCAATTAGATTCATTTACATTTATTAATTATTCGAACCATTTAATAATGAAGTATTGGGATCTATCCTAAGCTCTATATCCCCTATGTAAAATTTACAACATACATCTCAGAAGACCATCTAACAATCAAGTAAGACTGAGTCCAAGTTTGTGCTTTGGATTGGCATACTCGTCATAATCATTCAATCATTCAAAAGCAACCCTCTGGGAAAGTTCTCATAGTCTAACCTCCATTATTTAACATATCATTAATTCAATAAATAATTAACCATTGGGAAAGTCCACATAGTCTAACCCCTTTGGTCCCACATAGCACTAATCATTTACAAATGACCACCTCGGTAGCTCTCACAGTCAATACCCCCTTGGTCTACATAGGAACAATAAATTACAATGACCCCCTTGAATCTCTCACAGTCACTGCCCTATGGTCCAAAATTCATTTAATAATGACCCTATTGGTATCTCTCATGGTTTAACACCTCTGGTCTATGACCACCCGACAACTCTCTCAGTCATTACCTCTATGTCAACATAACAACAATTCATATATAAATTACCCTGCCTCGAGAAGCTCTCACAGTCAATTCCCCTGGTCATACTTTCACAATGTGAATCACATGCATCTCATGTAATTAGTAACTCCATCCTAACAACATGAGGCATGGAAAAAAAAGAAATCCTAATTGAAATTCTAGACCAAACGTCCCTAATCAACCAAAAAATGGAAACACGCCCTTTATCAAAGTATAAAACCTTCTACATAAACAATTACCCTTTTATCAATATACCAGATATTAACAGGTAATAAACAGGATCGAATTACAAAACACGCAATACCCCAATAATGGGTATTCATCACTTTACGCATATATATATAGAAAATACAGTCAAAGAAATGCACAAACTGCCTTTGTTGATGTCATACGATCAACACTCTTGAACTTCATCCCTTGAATCGGTATAGAATGATGTAGATCTCAAAACGGTAAAAATTATCATCCTTAAAATACTCATGAGAGAGGAGGAATCCAGAATAAAGGTTATATATAAAGAGAGAACTCACTGGTGGTAATCCAACAAACCCAACGACATCTCAAGCTGAGGTCAGACGAAGAACCGGGAGGAGATCGATGTTCTTTGGTCGTCTTTCGCTCTCCTATATGAACCGAGGGGAGGAGAAGTGTGTTCTGGAGATGATATGTGACCCCTCTATGATTCATTAATTAAAAATAAAAGTAAACGACATGTTCATTTAATGTACACATTGTGTACTATCCTCAACCGGTCCCCGCTTTAGGCGGTCTTCCAAGTCACCTACAACTCCATGTACTCGGCCATTACATGGCTAGTACACGGTTGTATGTGGAAACTAGGTACACAACATGTACTCAAAATTACACCGTGTGTACTTAGAAAAGTTCAATTTCTTCTTTTTTCCTCAAAAACAACCCAAAATAAAGGTACATACTTGAAACGAAGATCTGGTTTCTTACAACCTATTTGATATATCTATATAGATCTTCATACTAATATATAGGTCCCTTCAACCATGTGTTTCATTGAGAAGGAATTTACCAGAAATATCTTTATAGAATGTAAATTCACAATATCATTTTTGATAAGTAATATGGATTCTAAAGGCATTCCATACTCAATGACATCATAATTCCCTAATGTCTGACCATCTACCTACCTGGCCTAGTCTAGGGGCCCAATCCCATAGAAAAAATTACAAAATATCCCCTTGTTATAGGCCATTATCCTGTGTGTAACCTAAACTAGTGCATCAATCATTCTTAGTATACCTCTTTGTTATGCTAGGTTCCCATTTATATTTCACAAGGGGGTGTTCCATAAAATTCAAATAACAAGTCATATATATATATATAACCACACACACTACATAAACTAGAACCACCCTGGCCACCTCATGTTTTGTCCTCGGCCTTAAAATAATTAACATACGAGGGAGGTCCCATACTAGGGACCCTCCCAAAACATGATCAACCAACTTGGTAGGAAACCCAAATCAAGGGGGGGTTATCCAAATAGCCATTTCAAAATGTCAAATGGTCCATTATCTTCACAACATTTAACCATTTTCAAAAAACACTTAGAAACCATTTCCAAAACATTACCGAACAACATTTTTATAATAATGTTTCCAAACAGGCCTCTAGACCAAGTTTCATCAAAAAGTGCCCAATCTCATTTTAAAGCCAAGTACAAAATCACAAAGCAAAAAAAAGTTCCAAATGGGATTAATACTACTTAAAATCCAACCCTATTTTACAAACACCAAATATACTAGGCCAAAGGGTCACACCAACAAGAACTTAATGTGAAAAAATCCATTTAAAGACTTAAATCATCACTTTGAACTTCACAAATGGGTTTATAAAAACATACCAAACCACGCCATAATAAATCACTAATAATTTTAAAGATCAAATTGGTCTTAGAGAAAAACAACTAGTGTTCACAACTTTGCAAAAAAGGCACCGCTTGTTAAAATCCATTTTTAAAAATCATGCACACCAGTAAACATTTTCAAAACATAATTATCACTATTCATAATATTTAATAAAACAATTATAAATTTATAAAATAATTTTAAAAAGTATCTCATGGCTTTACACACACAAAACCCACTCAAAAACCTCTTTTAAACCCAATGCATAACAAAACCAATTAGAAACTCCTTTCACACCATTCACACATTTTATAAAATCACATAAACAATTTATTAAGTACATTCAAGGAGCATAATAAAGGGGGTCACTTAAAATCTAACCCATTAATTTTTAGAAAACCAACTTCAAGCCACACAAACCACAAATACATTTCAAATCATTCTCCACACCACCTATATATTTTATTAAACACCCTAAACCCTTTATAAAACACAATTAAGATACCCATCATGGGTTCTCACATGATACACAACCCATATCCTTTGAAAACCCACTTTTCAACACACGCGCACCTAAATACCTTTCAAAAACACATTTTTCACCTCATATATAATCCATATCATGTAAACAAGATGAAAAATAAGACAATTAAAATCATTAAACAAGGTCATGGATAACTATTTAATCTTCTAGGAGCGGTAAAATACAAGAAATCAATGTATTTTTAAATTTAAAGGGTCAACGCAAATGGCTCCTACCTCAATTGACAAGGAACCTCCCAAAAACGGTGCTAAATTTCAAATGCAACTCATTTTTACCGAAAGTATGCTAAAACCAACCCTAAGAATCAAATTGAACACAAAATTTTTGGTATTCAACCATAAAAACAAAAAACTGTGCATCTAGGGTTTTGCTAATACAAAAATCTCATCATAAGAACCCTAAATTGGGGTAAGGAAGATGGAAGACCACTAGAGGGGGAAGTAGTTTCTAGAGGAGGGGTGTGTTAGTGAGGCCGCATACCAGAAAGGGGAGGTTGTGAGTTGGAGTGGTACACCAGAAAGAGGCTCATGGCCAAAGGAGGACGGTTCACCAGCGTGGTGCATGGCTAGAGAAGAGGGTTCACCGATGAGGAAAGCAATCCGAGACTGGCTCGAGGTGGCCACCAGAATGGGAGGACCTGTACAGGGTGGTTAGTCATGCGCTACAGCAAGGGGGGAGATGGTTTTACACTAAAACAACGTGGAAAGGAGAAGATATGGTAAAAAATACCCTAAAAACTAATGAAAACCCTATCAATAATAATAATAAGAAAAATAATTATCATAATAATAATATTTATATCTATAATAATAATAGTAATAATAATAATATAACAATATTTTTTAATAAACATAATAACATTAATACTAATAATATAAAAATAACACTCATAATGATAGTAATAATAATAATAGTTAAACTCTTAATTGTAGTACTAACTAAAATTCATTTGAACTATAATATTTTTAATAACAAGAATAATAATAATAATATCCATTTATAAAAATAATAATAATATTATCTGTGATAATATTATTAGTATTATTATTACAGTTCAAAATAAGCCATAGTTTTAATTTAATTTTATTGATTTAAATACCGCAACTATGAGGTTCGCGCACAACTCAAGAGACTGTGTGCAGACCTTGTGTTATCTTCCATCTAAATCAGAATTAGTCACACAGGTACCCGGGATGATAGGACAGCTTCCACTAACTT
This sequence comes from Viscum album, assembly GCA_963277665.1. Taxonomy (NCBI): domain Eukaryota; kingdom Viridiplantae; phylum Streptophyta; class Magnoliopsida; order Santalales; family Viscaceae; genus Viscum; species Viscum album. The sequence continues at coordinate 998,518,277 of OY728138.1, read as the reverse complement.
TTTGGTTCCCGCGCACTGGCCTAAATAATAATATTATTATTATTAAATTATAACATAATGATAAAAATAATAATAATTCTATTCATTTCATCTTTAAAAATAATAATGCTAATAATTTTTTTAAATAATATCATTTCTTAATATTAATAACGATAATAATAATAATATTTCAATGAATAGTTTTATAAAAACTTTTAATCCAACATAATTTTTTATTATTTTATATTAACTCTCATTTCATTATTCTTTTAAATTTTTAGATTATTTAGAGTGTTGGGAAGTTCACAAGCTGTCCAAACTATGCCATGCCCATGCTCCTTGTACCGCTAAGCCTAAAACACTTGGCTTTCAACAAAAATTTAAAAATTTAAACAAGGACTTCCCCTGAACCCCGACCCAAGCTGTAACCAAAGAAAAAAACAAACCTGAGTGTGACACTTCCCTACCCATATCTCTCTTATCTTACCTCCTTTACATTATGAGGCACTAGCGTCCCATGTATGGTGGATGATCCCACTTGAACATTGAGAAATTAAATAACCAGTGGATACCTCTATAGGACAGATGTCATTATACTACCTCTACTATGATCTTCATCAATCATGGAAAAAGATTTAATATTTTGTAAACAACATTGTAAGGTAAAAAATCAAAATTTATTCATTTATAGTGTGCATGGTTTCATTTAAGGTTGATCTTAATATGGGTTTATTTAATTGCTTCCACTTTATCTAACAAATTTTGTTAGATCCTTCAAAACCCACCAGTCATATAAAAACCTTGCCATGTATTTAGATTATTGAAAATAAGTTGAGCAATGATGTTTTTTCAAAATAATATATCCTTTTATGATACTTATTGTAAAATATGATTCAGAAATTTGTTCTCATTAATTTATTAATAACTTACGATACGAGATATTATAATTAGTGACTTAATTTAAAACATTTTCTTTATATAATACATAGAATTCAACTCCCAAGTATCATATTTTATGATTACACAACACCATGTTTTTCAAAAATATAGTATTGTATCACCTTTAAGATATTGAAGCATATTGTAAAACTCAATATGATACGTTAGAATCTACATTTACATATCAAATCATACTATATTATATGGATATTAGTCCTAAAATACGATAGATAGTTCATAAAATTTTTAATAATCATTGACATATCTATCATAGCTTATGATTTCCAGGGGATTATTAAATATTATTTGTATTATATTCAAAAATTAGGACTCAATTGTTAAATATGACATATTTTCAAAAAAAACTTTAAATTCATTTATTAAATGAATTATATTATTTATAAATTATATATAAATAATGATAAAAGGAATTTTTCTTATATCTGCTAATTTATCGTGTCTATAAATTAATTAATTATAAAAAGTTTATAATTAATTAATTTAATATTTATGAAATCATTATTAATAAACATTCCATAATATTAAATATTAGTATTAAAATACTTTTTACCAAATTTTATGGCATACCTTATGGCCTATAAAAAAATTTTATTTAGGAATCATAAGGGTAATTTATAAAGTATTTATAAATTGAAAAATAATTTTAGAATTCAAGTGTTTATATTTTAAGATTATGAATTTTTCATGATACTTAATTTAAATTATTTAAATTAAATTCCTTATTTTCGATATTATTTAAAACATTTCAAAAATATTTTTCAGGGTTTATTTGATCCAAGTTCTAATAATTTAGATTAGGTAAATAGTTTAAATAAATATAAAATATTTATATTTTATTTGATATCATATATTTAATGTGAAATTATATATAATGAATAATATATATGACTTCATATTATGAATTTAATATAAAGTGTTTATATTCCAGATTATGGAATGTATAAAACGAATAGATACAATTATAAAGTGTTTATGACTAGCTTGGATTTATGAACAATTCATAAATATTTATCTCATGTTTAAATATGTAAATTTACCATTTATTTAATATTTATTCGAAACATTATTCATTATTATAATTTTTTTATATAATGAAAATGTTTATGCTTTAGTTTAACTGTTAAACTTCATTGAAATATTATCATACATGCATCTAAGAAGTTTCATTTGAGGTATGATAATTGATTTAATTTCCATCTACCAAGACTTCAATTTGTAAATAAAGTTATTAGCTTGAATTTATTAATTGTATATATTTTATACACATTAGTTATTAGATTTATAATGAATTTTAATCTCTCTTGAGTAAAGTATCCCGCAGCATAGCGACTTTGGGTTGGACTTCCCACTATCTTGGAGGCTTATTCCTTATTCTAGAAAGGTGGAGCTGGACTATTTGTGGATCTAGGATTACTCATTTGGGTATTTATACTTTTATATAATTAAAAAACTTTACATGAAAAGTTTATATACATTATTCATGATATGCATTTTGATATGTGTAAATATTTTAGCTTATATTTTTGGGTGAGTAACATAAAATGTGAGTTGTGTGAATATTTACACATCAATATGTTTTGAACGTATTGATTTGTTAGGAGGAATGGGATTCAAAACTAAAATCATAAATACATAATGGTAATAAGAAGAGATAATATGTTGAGATTAAATCCCCTTCAAAATACTATGTTTGATATTGTTTCTAAAGAGTCACTTGTCCAGATAGAAATAATTTATTAGAAGTTCCCATAATCATTAGGTTCTCATGGATTATATTTTGTAAGGAAATAAAGTAACGAGGTGATCATAATTGTTAGGTGTCCTTTTCTTAGAGTTTTCTTTTAGTTTACACTTAATTAGGAAACCCTGACCATTTTGATACTAAATTAATAAAGTTGAGTTAATATATATATGATGGATTTGGATAAATCATTATCCACTTTTCTATCCAAGAGTCATATATGATAGGATTGAAAACGGTTTTCTACTAGATATATTCATTGATTTTATACATTATACTCAATGTAAGTCATGATGAAATATGGATCGTGGCCTACTAATGGGTATGATGAGTTCAAAAGGATTGATCATTTTACTAAGATCCTATTTAATATAATTTCTTATTAAATGTTTACAATAAATGATATTAATCATATAAAAGATTTTATTATAGATAAATAACATCATAATCATTATACATACCTTTGAGTTTAATATTATAGGAAGTTAAATATTAATGTAATAAATTTATATGATTGGTAACATATGAAAAGTTTTTAAGTATTGAAAAATTATATGTGTTAGATAAACACCTTCCTAATAAAACCATGTGTTGAAGTTGTTCAATAGGTGAATCGATATTCTTTTGATAAGAATAGAATGATTCACTTAGGGTTATTATGGATTATTCTATTTAAGGAATTAGTTATCTTTCCTTTGATAGAGATGCTCTGACAAGATGGATAAAGTCAAGAAATGTTTACCCTATTATTCTCAGAGTGTTGAGGATAGATGAACTAGGTATATGATGTCTAGGTTTTGGTGATGTATAGATAGTATAAGTGGGTATAAGTTCAAACTAATATAAGAAAAGTAAGATGGAAGTTCAAAAAAATCTTCAAGTAGTAGGTTAAGGTATTTTTAACATAATGGTGTTATTAAGGAGTAATTATTCCATAGGATTAACTTTTTAGGATACTTTAAGGGGTTTATAAAACTCCATGTAATTTATATGTCATGTTTCAATGTTATAAAAACTAATTATTTGGTTTTAAAGTGTATATGATGCCAACTATATGATTTTCAAGTGTTGTAAATATATATGTGAGTTCAAAATAATTTAAATAATTAATAGAGAATATAGTTTGTATTCAATTGATGAAGCAATGAATTGTCACATCATATATTATAAGGAAAAATAATAAATCAATAACAATTAAATATAAATAAATAATGTGTATAACTATGTCACTTATCTTATATGATAAGAGATGTTATTTATTTACAAAGTGTTTTTATGAATAACATGAGAATAAATACACATGTTTTATGATTCATCATATTCTATAACATGTTTTGAAAAGAATACAAGGGTAAAAAAACTAGGAATGATAAATGTGTTTATCTAAATATTTGTTAAAATATTAGTCAATATGTTCCTACCACCCATTGGTGGTATATTTTTGATAATCTAATATTCTTTTTAGATAAAAAATATTCAAACACATAGAATACCATATATTATATTAAAAATAGTTTATTTGTCAAAATATTCCAACTAAAATGAAATAAGAGATACTTTATAAATAAATAAAAAGTATTTTTTGTATCTTATAATGATACTCTAAGGGAAATATAATGTATAATAGGCTAGTGGGCGTATGGTTGAACTTAGAGAAGTTAAAATTTAACAGATAAAATTTTATAATATTTTAAAAATAAAGTAATTCACACCTAATATCCTAAAGATTTTATGATATTTGGTAGTAAATATAAACATAAAGATTTACATTCAGTTGTTGTGAGAAAGTGAATATCACTATTTCCAAAAATGATTACACCAGTAAAATTAAAACGTGAATTTAATATAATATCCTAAGAGAGTTTTAGTGTATTATAGGAAATAAAAGTGTAAAAAGTGAAATTTAGTTTCCATAATATGGTCAGTATCACTTCATCCTAAATTAATAGAAAATATAATAGTAAGTAATAATGTAAATGGTAAAATTAATTCTTATAAAATATTATGGGATATGTTTCATGAAATTCTTACAAGGATGATGATGTTAAACACATAAAAGTGATAAATAGAAAATAGATTTTATTAACGTCATAAAATGTTAATTTATGGAGTTAATGATTTTAAATATGTTCAAGGAGTTTAAATCTATGAATATGATTCCAAAATCCCCCCATTATTCAAACTTTATTTTTTCATATATTTTATTTATTAAATAATTTAATGGAATATTTTTATAAAATTTTAATATAGTGATGTGTCATGAATTATATGGATGTAATGAGTTAATAAAACAGCATACATTTTAACAACAAAAAAATTATCTAAAATTATATCATATATTATATGATGGATAGTTCATTTTTCAAGTTTATGTTAATTATTCTTGAAATGATTTTAAGAATATAAAATGTATCATATAAAAGACAATCTTTACTTTATCATTATTTCATATTGGTTGTATATATGTATATATTGATATAAATTTCATGAAATGTAATGATAATTGACCTCTAAAAGTATGAATTTGAGTTATCCAAATTGGATGTTCATCATGGAGTATTATAGGTTATAACAAAATATTATTGTTATAATGAGTAGGATTTTTTTTGGAGATACCAAATATGATCAAGAGGAGAAAAGTGTTTTTTATACTAGATGAACCATGAAGTATACAATATGGAGTGTCATACACTATATATTTGGTATATTATGGGTGTGTATATCATATTTTTCATCCCCTTTTACCTGAGGCTAGTGTGATACCTAACATGATAACCATCATTCTTTCATACCTTTCATATGCAAGCCTTAAGGCTTAAATAATTTGGGAGTCATTGGATATGTTTTTAATTATGTCATCAATTGGAGATCATCCAAGATGGAATTTTTCCTCCCATATGAAATTTATGACATTTGGGCTATCAATCGAGATAGACCTAGGAGTGTGAAACCACACCTAGATAGTATATATAAAGTGATTATTTATTCATATGAGGGGTATGTGGCATGTTCATTCATAAATGTTAATGACATGTGATGTATTCATCGACTTGGTAGGTATATGATCAGATAACTGAGAATGTACGAGTTTGATATATGGGGTTGACATTTCAATTTTCCGTGTTCACTTGATGTCTTGGATAAATGGAATTTTTGAGAATTCATGCTATCATGTGATGTGGAAGGTGGACATAGGTATAGAGATACAAGTCTTTGATAGAGATTATGTTATATCCCTTTATAGATTGATTGTCATTGATTCTTTTCTATAGTATTCCCTTTGTTTACATGTATAGATCTAGTTATTCATATTGTTTTCAATGTTGAAAAGTCCCATGGGGTTACTCTTATTGGTTAACTAGATTGATATTTTGTTTGACTGGGAGAGCTACTCTAAAAGTGTTTTATATTTTATCCAAAAGAGTTTTTGGATGAGTTTCCACATGGTATTTTATATGAAGTGATACATGTTGAAGTTGATGATAGATTTCCAAAAGTTTTTTGAAAGATATTAAAAATAGTTTTGGATATTATTTCACAAATTAGTATATATAATATGACATAAAGTGAAATAATGTGTAAGTATTTTAGGATTTAGTTAAAGTGGGAGGTTATAGTAGATATTCGCTATATCCCTATATGCATGAGATACAATTGAATATATTGTATTAAATGATAGGGGATATCATAAAGCATGTAAACATACTACTTATTTTTGTCCAATCAGTGTATACGATTGGGCCATATCATAAGTTTTCATTGGCATACACATGTATTTTATAACTTCCATATCATAAGGCATGGAATACATGCCAATATCTTTGATACTCATTAAGGGTGAATGTTAATTTTTGGTGTTATAGTAAATTACTAACACATTTATCTATCACTAATTATTCAATTCATAAGATGAAATAAATGGAAAATAAATTAATATAAGAATTTCATGAATTGAATAAGAGTTATATAAAATGCATGCAATAACTAGTAACGTATTAGTTAATTCATGTATAGTTCATAATCATCATTGAAGGATTTATAAAGGTTCATTCACCATGATATGGTGTCTAATAAAGTCTCTTAAATCCTCAACATAAACTTCCCTACTCATTGATCTCTTCTCCTACCACTACATCACGAGTTTCTAGCATGTTGTGGTGGGTGGAGGATCTCACTCAAATATCAAGAGATTCAAAAACCCATTGATACCTTTGGAGAAGGGATTTATTATAAATACCTCTACCAGGATCTTCATCAATCATGGATAGAGATTAATGTTATTTCTATCAATAATGCAAGTCATACATTCATTTTTTCTTCATTTACAATGTGCATGGTTTCATTTATTCTTGCATGGTAGATCTCAGTATGAGTTTCCATAATTAATTCCACTTCATATAATTATTATTGTTAAATCCTACAAATCCTATTAGATGAAAGGGTTTTCGGAGGGTAGACTATTCTTTTTTTAAAACTTTTTTCACAACTATTGATTTTTCTCTCAAGTTAAAATTCTTCATTCTAGAGATTTCATGGGGATGGAAGGAGAGTTGATGAAAGTGCATGACTTAGTCATGTCTACATAAACAAATGATGTCATGAGCTAGGAATAAAATTATTAGTTTCTTATGTACCTTTTTATTACTTCGTGTTTGTTATCATATATGTGTGTAATTTCTTACAATTTTTTGATGGTGTAAACTCATTATAGTTCATGTATTCACTGTAAAATTTGTTTTCATTAATAAATTTTTTGATGGATATGGATTGGGTGACCAAGAAATGTCTTGAACCATTTCAGGTTATTATTATTATTATTATCATCATAGTTTTTTATTAGAGTTTATAGCTATTACAACCATTATTATTATTATTATTTATTATTATTATTAATATTTTTTTAGTAAAATAAAAAAAGTAACTAAAAAATTGAAATCTTTTGAATATTTTTTAAATTAAATTATTTTTTGTATATTAATTATAATATTAAAATAATTTTATAATTATAATACATTAGTATTATTATTTTCTTTTTAAGATACAATTCATTTAAAAAAATATAAGAAAAAACTAACACTATTGAATTTATTTAGTTATCATATGAATTTAAATTATAATTTTAGAATTATATCAAATTTAATAACACATTATTGTTCATATTATAATTATTTTTTTGTTATAATATATTTAATAAAATATAAGAAAAAACTAAAAAATGAAACACGTACACTTTTTAAAATTTAATTATTATAATTTTAGAAGTATAATATATTTATAATACATTATTAATATTTTTTGATTTATTTTTTAGATATAATTTGACTATTACAATATAATAAACACTTTAAAAAATTAAAACATGTATTTTTAAAAAAAATTAATTATTTTTTTAATTAGCGTTATTATTTTATAATTATTTTTTACTAATAATTTATTTTTATTATCACTTTATTATTTATAGATAATTATTTTAATAAAATGGAAGAAAGAATTAAATTTTTTAAAACATATTCAGTTTTTTCATAATTAATTTAATTTTAATAGGAATATACATGTTAATTTTAGAGTTATATTATAGTAACAATAAATTCTTATTATTTTATTTATTTGATATAATTAATTTAAAAAATTGATGAAAAAAATTAAAAAATCTAAAACATATACAATATTTTATTATTAATTAAATTACTATATAGATATAGATTATATATAAATAATTATATTATATTTATAATAATTTATTATAATTTTTTTTATTTTAGATAAAATTCATTTAATAAAATAAAATAAATAACTAAAAAATTGAAACATATATAATCCTTTTTTTAATTTATATGAATTAACTATTGATAAAAACATTTGTTTTATTTTTTGATATAATGGAATCTACAATATTGTGTAGCGGACGATACAATTTAATTAAACTATTTTTTGTTGCTTAATAATGTTAGGATCACATTGGGATAATCACAAAGAGATTGGGTGAATCGGTGTGGGTTGATTGTTTATCACTTTAAACATTTATCCTATTTTATACCTTTATCACCTGTTTAGTGAATGGTTTTTTTTTCTTTTTCTCCTGTAGTTAGAAATATTTCACATAAAATAATAAACCACAAATAACACCACGATTTTTTAATGGGATTTTCCTCCAATGTTGATTCCTAAATCCCTGGTTTATACTGGTTATCATCCCAATAACACATGGATTTTATTTTATTACCAAGAAAAGAACATGCAAGGGTAAGACCTTGAACCTGTTCTCCTAGAACTAGCTAGGTACAATGTAATATTTATCATTGAATCACAATATTATAGGATATCTACCTTTCCCTTCTGAAGTTATTATAAATGTATAAAAATTATTTAACAATATAAACTGATGAATTTCAATCAACTTCCTCTATATGTAGTAACTTGTTGGACTACCTTGGATTCAACAATCAAGATGATTTTCACAAAAATTCTTTATAAAAGGTTTTCATCTTATTTTCCTTCAATCCTAATAATAGGAATATAATATATACGAAAAAACTTATAATTCCTCGATAAACAATAGTATTAATTGTCATTTTATCATTTCTTCTCTATTATTATTGGTGTAGAAAAAAAACTTGCAACTGAATTATACTTCACTATCAATATTATTTTTGGAAAAATATTCTTTCAAAATCTCAATGAAACTTGTTTCGTACAATTTTAATAAGAAATCAATATTGTAAGTGTTGTGGATCTTCCTTGTGAACTTTCTCAATTCCATTATTGTATTTTTCTCATACACTACATTTATGAGCGTTCTGTTTTTTATATTAGTATTCAAGAAGGTGTGCATATCCACCCCCAGTTCTCTTCCTCTGTATAATGATTTGTATGAAATACTTGATTCCTCTTAATGTAATATATTACTTGTTGTATTATTGGATTCACACAACCCTAGATGGATCCCTCAAACTTTGATAAAATATTTTCATTATGTAATAGTGTAAATACAATGAGACGCTATTGTCTTCTTCATGTAAACCATAATCATTCATCAAATGGGAAATATTATAGGGTTATTTTTTAATTAAAATGAGTGATAGGAACCACTTATACTCATAGTTAAGTGGATCTTGGAACCTCTTCACGCTAATGATAGTGCATAACTTCCTCTTTGTGAATCAAAGTGGCATGTAGTTTCTTTGGTTTTCATGATTGAAAAACAAGATCTCTTTTAGAATCATCAAGAATATATCAGTCTCATGTGATCTTGTTTTATATGTTATAATAACCTACTTTTCCCCATATATTCACTAACTTTAATTCCAAGTTTCATGTCATGTGGAATATTATTGTTGAGTCACCGATGATTTTAATTTCACAAAAGAATTTAGTATTCAAAAATTTTGAATGTTGGTTCCCCTCTTATTTTTTGATTATGATGTGGATCAAGAAATATTTTTATATTTTGCTACTTACTTCATGAGTTTTAACTCACCTTCATGAGATTATATCACATGAATCACATGGAATGCATTCAGATATATGAATTCCTAACTGTATCTTCATTTTTATCCTATAAAGAATGAAAAACACCGATGGATCAAATCAGGTAACCATAGTTAGTGATCTTTTATAATGTTTGTGGGTAATTTCATATGGGTAGATTGGGTGTAACGGTAAACTAAAGGTTGAAGATGATGCACTGGTTTGATCATAAGATTGAGATTAGACTCATTGTGTGGCTTGTGTTATATGCATAATTTTTAAACACATGAACAATGTTTGTATTCATCTCTCATCCCACATTGATGTTGCGAACAATTTGAATCCATTTTATAAACAATATCGCATCATCCTCCCCTCTAGAAGACACTATTATTGAAACTTGTAACACATTTTCACACACACGCCCATCATTGGTCCATGCCACACCTTTGTGTGATCTCTCAGTAACCCTACAGGCTCTATGTACCCCCCAATTATCATGTAATCCCCCTTGCTACTCCATATAGGTTTTATGGAACCACCTTACACTATGTTGTCTTTCTTGGTGGTCTCTACTTCTTGGTTGACCCTGATACCATAGGTGTGGGGTTGATCTTTCCTAGTTATTTAGCTTGGTTGGTTACTTTTTTTAGTTAATTCTAATTCATATACTTAGCGAAAGCTATGTATAGACACCATAACAAGTCTTCTCTAAATTATTCTTCAAAATTCCTCAATGTCTTATTCAATTCTTCTCATGAAAATGGTAATTATTTTTTCTTGTACTTCAATCAATTACACATGTAAATAAATATTTTCATGTTATTATTCAAAGTTCTTCACTTGTTATAGACAATGTATTAACCCCTAGAAACTGTTCTGTAAACATGTAGGCCATATCATCAATTTTTAGAGTTAATTTAGTTCATCCAAAATATAATATGTGACCATTGAAATTATTAGGGATGGATCTTTTTCAACCACCTCATAAAAAATATAATATATAACCTTTGAACTTCCCAAGGATGGATCTTCTTCAACAACATTATTGGGATCTCTAAAAGTCTTCCAAGCAATTATTCTTGTTAAATACATATTGAAATTAAATTTATTTATCACTTAATAACTCATTGAAAAATAGATAAGCATAAAGTTATATATTAAAATACAATTGAATGGGTAAAAAATAACACTCATTGGGTGAACACTTTAGAATAATACCTTGAATATTTAATACTAATTAGATTTATTAATATAGAATAATAAGTGACCCCAATCACCAAAAAATCATATCCAATTGGTGAATCGTTCTAGAAAATATATATTTATTAAAAACCCAAATATAATTGTGTTTTATCCAAAATATCATCTAAAAATTTATCATACATCATATATATATATAGTTGGGGGCTTACCTAAGAGTTAAATTCACCCTGTAATTCTTCACTAGACAAGCATTCAAATCCTCAAAGACCCCTTTTATGGGGGATTAATCAAGAAATATATGACATAAATAGGGGTACACATTGTGATAATGAATATATGTAGGAATTAGGCAACATGGAAGGGACCATATTGATTGCATGGTGCGATGAGAAGGTGGTGTAGCATAGAAATATATAGGCGTCACTAGGTGGGTGGCTCAAAAGAGAAATCGGTGTGTTCATGTTTATCAACTGGCCCTTTAACCAAGTGAATTTATGATGTTTGATGGATGGGTGACCTATTATATTATAATCAATATATTGTAACTAGTTATATGGTACAACGTGACTTGGCAGGTTCTATAGCAAGGTGTCATGCAGGCATAGGGTGTCATGCCTTCTTATCAGGGGCGGTGCAACTACTAGACTAGATATATGATGGCATTATTACTAAGAGGGAGAAACATGATAGAATATTGGAGTCATGGTGTGATGTTGTCTACTCTTTAGGGCCTTTGGTTCATCTACTCCAAATAGACTTAAGCCAACTTTTAGTTGGGCCTTGAAGATATCAACATCATGGGCCTTCAGGGTATAAAATATGTAATAAAATAAGTCCATTGAATGTTTGTTAATCATTATTAAAAGGGATGAGGCTCGGCCCACTATATTTCTTGGGATTGTGTATTCTGTGAGGTCTGTAATCCATTACCAAATATATATATATATATATATATATATTCAATTTTAAATAATTAATTAAAAATTATTAGTGTACTTATATAAATATATTTGAATATATTTGAATATTGATACATAATAATAAATATTGTCATATTTTTTGTATAGAAACCCCCAACCCCATAAAAATATTGCTTTTTGAACATAGCATGCCCCCCATCGGAGTAAGTAATAAACCCCTAGTGTTGAATATGATTAAATGAAAAACTCAGTAAAACGGAACTCCCAATTATGATTTTTTCAATTTAACATTTTAAATTTCGTTTTATATATAAATATACTCATATTAATTTTTGTATATGATGATATAAATTTTATTTATATATATACATTAATTTTATTAAAATTTAATATATATATTAAAATATTGTGGCTTTTATTATATAATATATAATTATAAATATATTTCTAATTTCATTACGATATAACATCATATTTATTAATAATTATATTTAAACAAAATTTGTATTTATTGATAATAAATTATTAATCATCAATATATATGTGAATATACATACATGAGTGTGTGTGTATAATTATTTAAATTATATTTTAATTTAAAATTTTCTATTTAATATGATTTCATATGTGTGTGTGTTATTTGGAAAAAAATGATTGGACGTTCAGTGTAACAATAATTGTAACATAAAAATAAAGTGAAAATGCATAAATAAATGGACATAACATATAAGATTGAAAAACTCCTCAAATTAAAATGCATAAAAAACCACGAAAAAATAGAAGAATCCTACTATAGTAAAAATGGGTTCATACTCTATCTCAATATTACAATGAGAAAACACTAAAAATATTCTATCTTGAATAAATAGGGTAACACATCAAAAATAAAACTCAAATACTGTACTATAATCATGATATTTTTAATCTCAATATATATGGTTTCTTGATAGGGGGGAGCCTCTTTTTATAGGGAATCTACACCCCCTGTCCCCCCTCACTCCTTAACCAAATTAAAGGAGTCTAATTTAAAAGGGGTGTTGTTTCCCTTTCACCGAATTTAAGGGGAATCTATTTCTTTTTTTTCGTTTTTCAAAAGTATAATATATATAAATAATTTATAAAATTGATTTAGAACCAATAAAATATTCATGAAAACTTTTTATCTAAAAAATAGGTTACTTAAATCCCTACAAATCTCCTTGACGATCTACACCATATAAAATTACAATTTTTAATTAACATCATTTGAAAATCTTCAAAATTTTATTTAGAAAATTTTTTTCTCATGTTCACAATTCCTTCCTGCACTAAATTTTGAACAAAATGATATTTTATCCTAAAATAAATTGTTCTAGAATAAAAATATGAATTACCTGCAATGTGCATGGTGCTATAAATGTTATAAAACAATAGAATCAGCTCATATATGTTCTAGAACTCCTATAAAAAAACTTCTTTTCATATTTTCCTCTTAGTGTGATTGTGTAGTGTCTATTTACTCTACCTCAGTTGTGAATAAAACCTTAACTAACTATATATTTTAAACCTAGTTCATATATCATCCTATAAGAGTAAACATATAACCGATAGTGAATTTACACCAGCCATAATCTCTTGTGAAATATGAATCAAAATAGCATCTGATAGTAAAATATGATCCTCTATAACATTATATATAATTTGAGGTCTCCTTGATGTATCTCTGCAACCTCTTCACTATATTCTAATATTACCATCCTGGATTCTCTATGTAGCAACTAATTGCTCTCATTGCAAGGGAAATGTCTTGTCTAGCATAAACCATAGTGAACATCAGACTCTCCACTATTAATACATATGGTACCCAAGATTTTATTTCCTCGCTGCTTTACTGTTAAGATTCATCTTAGAGGATAATATGAAATTAATAGAAAGAGGGGTATAGATTGGATTATTATCTTTCATGTTGAATTATTTCAATAAATTCATAAAGTAATTATTCTTTGATAGATAAATATTCCCATTATTTATATCTTGGCAAATTTATATCCCCATAATAATGTTTTCTAGTACAAATTCCTTCATATTCAAATCACTAGCCAACTATGCCTTTATATTTTAGATCTGATCATTATTGGGTCATAAAACCAATATGTAATCCACATATAATAGAATAATGATAAAATAACTACAATCTGAACCCTTAAAATATTAATAAGGATCGGAATGAAGTTATTTATATCTAAGGATCATGATATAGGAATAAAATATGTTATTCCAACACCATGAAACCAAATTGATACATTATATATATTTTTTCAACATTCAAACAAATTTATATTTACACTATTCTGTAAAACCTTCCATTTTGATAATATAGATTTCTTTATCAATGTAACCATGGGGAAATTTTTTCTTTACAACTAACTTATCTATATGTAATCTATATGAAGCACAATTTTCTAGAACTACATAAATAGTCATTATTCTACATTAGGAGAAAATATTTCATTCACATAAATAACTTCATTCTAAGTATATCCTTTGACCACCAATCTCTTATAATATCTTTACACCTAAACTTTTACATCCTATTTGATCTTAAATACCCATTTGTTTCTAATATCCTCCCTTTAATGAGATAATGGAAATAGATCCCAAGTATTGTTCTTGTTCATGTCTTCAAGTTCCTCATACATCACCACCATCCATGAGGATACATCTAGACTCAGGGTCACCTACACCAAAGAATATGGATCTTCATATTATTTCAATAATCAGTATACAATATTTATCTTAGTTACATTGTATGAGTGCTATATTAGTGATATTCTCTCCTGATTTGACTTTTCTAGTCCAGAATCGACCGGTTCTTGATCATCATGCTCTTATAATTCCTTATAGGAAACACATTATTCATATAATTATTCATTTAACTTGACAGTTGTTGTTTCTATGTTATAATTCTCTAAATATCAACCAATCATCATTAATACCATGTCTTCTACTGATGATAAGTCTAGGGGAAAGGGGTACCACAAATGATACCCCTTCAGACTACCAATGTATCCCAAGAAGATACATTCCTTTTATCTTGAATCAAACTTCAATATTTCCTTATTATTAAACAATTCATATAAATGACTTTCAAAGGAATGAAAATTAGAATATTAAGAATTTTTACTATCACAAATATCAATTTGTTTCTTTATAATAATCAATAATAAAGGATATTGATTGATAAAATAATAGGTAGACTTTATGAATTTTATCTAGAATGTCTTGAAAACTCTTCTAATCTTCAACATGGAACTTGTTCTAAACAAGATGGTTCTTTTCATGCACTTTGTCACTCGATTCATTTGAGGAGTGTATGTCATCCAGAAATTTCTATTGAAGACTTCATATTGAAAAAAAAATATCAATATTGTCTCTTTAATATTATTATCCATTTTCACTCCTCAAAAACATGATCTTATTTTCAGTTTTTAGATCCTTGTACAGTTTGAATGTTTTTAATTCATCAAAAACAAATATCTTTCTCTTGATTGGGTACACCCAACATCAAATTGAATAATCATCAATGAATGATACAAATTATATTTCTCCTTTCTAGTATATAACCAATTCTTGAAAAAAAATAGAAATGGATCAACTATATGATCTCTTTGATCCTCTTCATTCACTTCCCAAACTAAAAATTGTTTTTTGCACACAAAACACAATGCCCAGAAAATGGTAATGATACATTTTTAAGAATAAGAAGAAACTTATAATAATAAAGAATCTTTATTACTCATTAGCCTATATAAACAAGATTCAGATTCCATGATATCCTCAACACTACCACCAAGGTAGTTTTTTTGATAAACATATCTTCCTTCTTGTAAATTTCACCCATAAGAATGAACAACTGATTTAATATATTCTCTACCTTCATCACCATAAGAACACCCATCATAATCTTCATCATTCCTTATTTAATGTGAGTATTTTATCTTATGTCATTAAATTTTCCTTAAGACTACATGTTCTTGTTTTGTCCCTTAATAAGGCATGCTCTTTATATGGTTTGAATTATACTATCCTAAATCTGCAGTTTGATGGTACTGAATCCAATGATCTTTAATGTGTGATCATGTCATAGGTACAAAAGTCCTTATAAGACAGGTTCAAACTAATCAAACCATTCTCATAAATATATTATTTATCATGTTTCCCTTAATTCAATTATACATGCATTGTTAAGAGGATGTATATTTCCAGTAGCTATCACTGCTTTACTAACTATTATGTCTTCATTATTAGAAATACAAAACACACTTCATTGAGAGTTATTTCTACCACTCTTCTTATTCAAACATTACTTATTAATATTCCCCTTCCTTACACAATATTAACATGTGACATTTTTATTCTTTATCTTTAATTTGGTCTTTCCATGATCATATCTTCCACTTGAACTACACTCAATTGTTCTTACTCTTTCCATTTACAGAGCCTCCTCATGGTATGATTTTATCTATTTGTATTCCTTGTTCTTATATTGATTTTATTCTTTAATAAATGTAACTAAAACATCATTTAAGAAAAATATAATTACCCTAATCCTAAAATATTATAGCTGGTGTCTTATTTATTACATTTTCATAAGATATAATGATTCATATCTCGAAGGACCAAGTAGTTTAGTAGTCTTGGTAAACTAGATACATACTGGAATCATACATTAATTTTAAAACATATAATAAAAATATATATTTTATTTAGAAATTAATTATTCCCCTTACAATATCCCTACATATATATCATAAAATACATCCTCATATCATGGGGAAAATAAAACATAAGAAATGGGTGATCTTAGTTTCTCATTAAGGGTAAGTGTATGGAAAAAGATATGAATAAATATGTAGTAATCATTATGGAAAGTTAAATAAATTAAATACATTCCATTTAATCAATGATGTTAGAATAATATGGTATTAATAAATGATGATCAAATAATTCCATAAAAATAATCACATGAACATGAAACTTAACCATGGATATTCTAACAAATTGAATAATCGCATGGAATATCAATAATTGAATTCCTAATGTTGGAGTGAATAATGATGGTAATCTAAAAAACATATTGTCTAGGCCTCATTCAAAGACATATAATACCTTTGAGGCTTCTTGCTAAGAAATAAAATATCATTGAGTCTTTGTGAAAATACATCTATTTAAATGGGTAAGACCTTGGCCAAAACCATATCAAATTTATCTCTTGAGACCTACCGATGCATTGAGGGGATATATTATACCAGGATCCACCCATAACAACTAGTCCAAATCATTCCTCATATATCAAATAATTGATTTTATTCATCAATCAATATTCCTTATCATCAAATATCCATATTGATTAAAGGATATAGATTTATCAATACGTCCCTAGCTAATCAAATAACTTTCAAATTAAAAACTATATGTAAAATAGTATATAGTTTAGAAAATAATAATATTCATCACAAAATAATAATTATATTTAAGAGAAAAGTAATTTCCAATGAAAAATAATCACAAGAAAGTCATTGTTTCAAGATAAAACTAACAATCACAAAAGAAAGTTAGATTGTATGATAATATTTACCACTTAATACTTTTCAAGAAAAATCTCATTGGGTTAAATTATTAAAATTTAAACTTAAAATATCATTAAGTGTGAATGAATCATGATATTATGTATCAAGAATAGATTTATATACAACACATTAAAGTGAATTGGTTCATAATTAAAAATAAGTCCCAATGGAATATAAACTAGGGTGAAATCCCTTACCTCGCGCTTCATTTTGATTGAACATTATTTATCATACTATATAGTGGTTTTAAACATGTTATTAACTTACACCAGATTCGTATTACTATTTATAATATCATATCTGATTATTTTATAACACCTTATCACATGTTCATTTATAATATTTTATTATTTTCATTGTTTTCAGTATTAATTGCCTTGTTTTTTTAAGCATGTTTTGAAATTAAAGATACAGTTATTGCGCATATTATATAGTTTAATCATATATATAATAATAATAATGAAATAATTATCATATTTTTACATCAATTTTAATTTTAAAACCAATCATAACATATTTTTCTGAAAAATGAATAATATTATGATCATAGAGAAGGTAGGTCGTACATACAAATGAGTAACATTCCCATTTTACAATGATCATTAAAAAAAGAATGTAATTAATATATAAAATTTATAGAATGATCATAATATCATATTTACTATATTATATACTTATATATATTATAAATGTGGTCTGGTGATGAAAAGAGAGTCACATCGCACTGTGAAAGTGGTAGTCCACACGTACATGAATGATGTTATCATCTTTAAGTGAGTAGAAAAGTAATAAATAAAAAGATATATTATATTTACATAATGATAAATATTTCATTGATATAATAATTATGTCATTTAAATCATATATAATGATTAAATTTATCCTTATAACCTTCCACATAAATATTTATTAAAAGATGAATCACATCATTTCATGAGGATGTAGTCCACTATATACACTAGTGATGTTATCATATCTCCTACGAAATGTGTTAGCTCCAAAAGGGTCTTAGATACCCTAAGAGGGGGTTGAATCATGGTATATATATTCTTTAAAAAATTATTCCTGCCCACTAGATCTTGACTTATTTATTATGAGGGTTACTTTATTTTTTTTAAGTGTTTATGCTAATATTATTCTTTCCTTATTTATATAATGATGTTGAAATAAAAGTAAAATAGGAAAAAATCACAAGGAAAGTCATATTTTACTTGGTTTACCCCCATAGTGATACATCCAAGGAGAATACAATGGTGATGTGCTGATGTACCAAGTCCACTAAGACTCACTTCCAAATTACAAGGTCTGGGTTAGATCACTTTTATGACCAGGCTCCCTACCTTTATAATGTTTTGGGTCAAAACATGGATTTTCCAAGGGTCACTCCCTAACTCCCTTTCTAGGTATAATTATCAAAGAAATAATAACATTCTTATAAGTCCTTTGATCACTGCTCTAGAAAGGATCCACTCATAGTTTATGGACATGTATGCTTCTTCATTTTCATTAATGAACACATCCTCAATTGTAGATAAATGCTTTGTTTAAGTAACTTTTTATCCATAGATGAAATATACTTTTCATCACACTATTAGTTTGTGTAAATTTCTTTTGTGAACTATTTTAGTCCCTTCATGAACTTCCTCTATCCCTCTGTTAACTGTCTTGTATCCTTCATGAAGTTTTTTGAACCATGTGGCATGAGTGCTTCGTAAAATCCTATTTCTTCATGGACTACCCCTACTTCATTGAAGGATGATACTTAATAGACCACCTCTAATATGTAGTCCCTTTTCATTTGTGGGATATAGATCCCAATAAAACCCTTACGCAAACATTTCCCTTGAAATACTTCACCCTTCACAGAATCCTCCCTTGCGAACTCTTCTCCTTCGTGGAATTATCCCTCATGAACTATTTTAGACTTCATCGAATTCTTCCTAGAATGGTGATCTTTTCTAATGAAATTCACACTAATTAATGATATTATTATAGGTATTTATATAGGAAAATACATCTTCAAAACCCTCTAACACATATTACCCAAAACTCAGTTATGGTACAACCTTCAACGTGAACTGCTATGCGGTCCACATAGCACACTGATCCTTTGCAGCAACGGATGCCTTATATAAATGAAAATCTCTTTATAGGTCCTTGAATCACCACCTCTTAACCACAAATTACAATCCACTTATGAACGGTTATACTCTCATAAAATATGAACCTCTCAAAAACTGATTTCCCTATGTGGTCTATGTAGCACACTTTGCAGTCTTCATAGCACTACTGTACGGAAATTCTTCCTTTTCTAGTTTTCCATCACCATTCTGTATACCTGATTTATAGTCCACGAACTATTCTTTCTGGTCCGCAAACTATTCTTCGCAATCTCCATTAAAAAATGATCATTTTTCATAAAATAAACTCTCGACTTTGAGGGAAAAAAAATGCAAACATTGGGAAACTATGCCACCTTAAACATCTAATTTTTAAAAACCAACCATGTTAATTCGTAGTCATATGGATTTTTCAACAAACACAATCACCCCAAGAACACTAAAATTGAACCTTGAGAGATTTTTTCCCAAAAAATGGAGGGTAAAAAAAGATATATATGATATAGTGACACCAAATTTATAAATATGTTATAAATATAAAATATATATATATATATACTTTATATCCATCATCATACCCAACCATGAAAGGTGGGAATAGAAGAGCAAATTACATCATTTCATGAGGTAGTAGTCCTCCGTACACACGAACGATGATTTCATAAACCATTTGATGGAAATAGAGATTGTTATAGGTCATTACCTTTTTACAAAAACATCTCAGTATATTTAATATACTTAGTTTATTATATCATCATTTTTTAATTAAAATTTAATGATTTGGAGGAATAAATAAAATAATGATGCTTTTTGAATAACATAACCACTTCTTCAGGTATCCTACTTAGGTATGCACTAAAGTCTCCAAAGGTTGGATTTATTGAAAAAATAAATCATATATGATGAGATTATGGAAGTTGGGAATTAATTTGGAAGGGTTTAGTTGGATAAAATTTCTTGAGATGTGCGAGTAAGTGAGGGGAGTGAGTTACCTTTTATAATTTAGGAGGGGTGGAATTTTTGTAAATACACAAAAGTATTAATTATTGGGAGGTCATACACACCTCATGTTCCTAAAAAATAGATTTATAATACATTTTAGGGGTTATTTGGTCAATAAACACCTCCACATCACAAAATAAAAACATTTTGATTATTTTATCACTTATTCTTTAGGATTACTCAATTTTACCCTTTTAGTTTTTTACCACGGTAACTTGTATATTTTTATTTACATAGGTAATTTATACTTTAAGTCTAAAATTAAAATTAGAATTATTAATAAATTTATAAATTATTATTATAAATATGAAATAAAAAAAATTAGATAAAATTAATTTTAATACAAACACATGTAATGGGAAAATCCTCATCTTAAAATTAATCGTGGTAATTAATTTTAACTATTTTCACTAATAATTATGTAAAAAAAATTATGTTGAACTTATTATATAATATAAATATTTTTTATTCCAAATATAGAATCCATTTTTACAAATTAAATGAACATAATTTAAAATAATAATTTAAAATTAATCCACGAGATGCGATGAGAACATGGATTTTTCAAAGGAAAATGTCCAAAGTTTACTACGTTTTTATATAAAAATTCAATATAAAAATTATTAAAATAAGATAAATTGAATTAATTGATATAAAATTGAACTAATATTACTTTAAAACAAATTAAAAATATAATTTAACATTATAAATAATATAAAAAAGGGTAGTGTTTAATTAAAATTCAGTATTTTCTATTATTCATAAAAAAGTTTTCACAAAAACACAAAAATTAAACATAAGATAATTTTTATATTGTGATTTAATAAATAAAGTTTATTTTTTCAAATAAATTTTCTAAAATCTATAAAAATTAATTTTAAATTATGTGCCCAAAACATGAATAAGTCGTTTTTTATAAAAATACATCTTTTTATAAAAAAAATATTTTAAATGCTTATTATTTTATATCTAATAAATAAATACCAAATCAAAATTTGTAAAAAATATATTTTTAATTTAGTTAATCTTATGCATGTCCTTTATTATAATGGTTATATTATAACTATCACAATAAATAATAATATTTTAATAATAGGCTATGTTTCATTTAAACTCAGTGTTCTGTGTAATGAAAGAAAAACTCAATGTTACATGTAATGCAAGATAAAATATGTGTTGCATGTAAGTCAATATATTGAGGATATTGAATTTATTTAAAAATAAATATATCATAATGTGTAAGGGTGTTATATTTTCTTCTAATCTTGTTGTTGTGTGTCACATATGCTATCGAATACAGTGTTCTAATTTTAGAATTTCGAGGTTTTATATTCTCCCTACTATAAATAAATTATGTCCTTACAATTTAAACATGATTTCAGTATTCATGGGTTTTATATTTAAAAATTATTTTTGTTTAAAATTCACATTTTAAAAATATTTAATAAAATATCATCTTAATATGAGTAGAAAATAAGTACAAATATCATATGGAATAACACATAACTAGGTTTTTACATAAGAGAACATTGTCGGTAAGTGAAGATATAGACATATAAGAATATTTTAAATAATTATAGAGAGAAATTGAGGTCTTTTATCAAAATAAATTTAATGATCAAGGGAATGTTTAGGGCATCAAAACCATAAATCTATAATGATTGTAAAGGTTGTCTGTTTTATCAGATATGAATGTAATAAGAAAAATAATTGTTTCAAGATAATTTTCCTAAAGTTTGGGAATTATTTTACTATCTAAGAAAATAAGGAAATATACTAACTTGATATTTGTATACTTCATAATTATAATTTCATCCTTTGGTGTCACTTTGATAATTTTAAATTTCATCAATTACTCAAATAACTGCATAACCAAAATGAATTTCTTATGCCTGAATCATTGAAATTTAATTTTAATGGATTGTAATATCCATAATAGGATGATAATTAATTCCTTCTATCTCTAGTTATTATTTTAAAAAGAATGGTTTTCATAGGTCATCCAATATGAATAAATCTTCATATGGTCAAGTAATAAATTAATCTCCAAAACATCATCCAAAAATAAACTTAAACCATTTCATATATGGTTAACCTTATGAAACATCCAAACTATTATGATCCAAAACACTAGAAATAAGGTTACTTAATTTTCAAAATAATCTTATCATTATTTAGTTCTACGTTAATTGGTAATATCCAATTTACTTTATCCATAACAATCATCTATTTATCCCAACATCATTATCTCAACATAAGGAACATATTAAGGGTTTTACTTACATCAATCATGTGTTTTCCAAGAAGTTAAACATACTGCTGAATCATTTTTTTTCACCAGTACTGTTCAAAAAATGATTTCAATTCCTTAAAGACTACCGTACAGTCCTTATAAATTTCAAAAATCTTGTAAACATAATATCATTGATAAAATACTCAAATGAAATTATTCTTTAATCCAAAAAAGATCACATTAATCATTCCACTTGATATGTGGTAATGGAATATGCTTGAACTTGATCTCGTAGATTCTTCTAAGGTATATTCCCTTGACTCTTGGGGAATTCATTTACATAGTTCCCCATATCCTTATAGTTTAATAATTTAATATTAGAAAATACTTTATTTACCTTTCAATCACAATAATGGTTTCCTTTTTCTCTACACATATAGCAAACTCCTTTTCCTTTTAATCATGTACCAAGGTGTTTCTCCTTCCACTATTATCATATATTGAAAAAATACCAATTTCCCCTCTTACCTTTATCCATGTTTTTCTCTGTTATCCTCTTATCCTATTTCTTACCTTAAAATTCATAAGAATTTTAGAATTGTTTTTCTAAATTTTTAGCACATGATACCATTTCCTTGTATGATGAGAATGTTTAAATACTATTTTCATTCAAAGTATTAGATTAATACAATAAAAAATAGTCCATAAATATCTTTGGATTTCATATGTAGTCTGCAACATTCCCTATTAACCTCATAATATTAGCTTCATCCTTAGCAACAATTTCTACTTATTTTTATCCTACACTTAATAATTGACTTTCCATATCTGCTTATTTCTCATAAGGAAAATATTTTTCCAAGAATATTACCTTGAAACTGATACACTCTATACTTTATTTTTCCTCTACATCCTTAGTGTTTTTAATTAATGGCCCCCAATGATCAACATCTCATAAGAGATGATAAACTATAATGACAACTTTCTCCCTTTCACTACTACTTAGAGTGATAAATACCTTCTCTAATGAAAGTATCCATTACTTAGATAAAAATGGATTTTCAATCCCATTGAATTATGGAGTTTTTTAATGCATGTATTGGTCAAAAATTGTTACACCTCATGGTGGATCAGTATGCTAATAGATATAGTGAAGTATATTACTTGTGACTAGAGTCATCTTTTCCAAGATGGTTATAATTTTACCAGTTTCAACTGCCTCTCCAGCTATAGTTTCATTATCTTTCCCAAGATGGAAATCCCTGAATGAATTTTGTGCACTGGTTTAGATCCCATTTCTAATATTAGGTTCTATTTCTAGAAAATGGAATACATTACATTAGATAATAACATTATGAAACATAAAATAAAATCCAAAAACTATTGAAACACAAAACTTAAATTTAAATAAATTATGCATAGATAATATCATAACCATAAACATGGTTTCATTGGATATATCATTATTTTAAAATCCTCCATAATGGTTTCAAAATAAAATGTGAATTATCCTATGAATTTCCCCCAGGAGTGTCAAACCATGTGTGTAGTAAGACCTATTTTCATGCACCAAGTGATGATCAACTCAAGAAATTTTTTTCCCTTTTTAGAGTTATTACCTTTTGTTACCTCTATTCCTTAACCACGTCCACTTACAGTATCACTATAATGATTTATTTCTAGTTTAACTACATACTATCTTCCTTAAAAAAACTTTAGGATGTTCTTCTACACCTATCCTAAAAGACTATCATAGAGTTATGTATCCTATTTTTTGTTTTCCTAAATCTAGTTCCTTTGGTTTCTACTAAACTTTCTATGATACCAACTATAATGACACCAAACACAAAATCTGGGATCTAGTGTCATCATTATTACATTTTCATTAGATAAAAGAAATCACATCCTGAAGGACTGAAAAGTTTATTAGTCTTGGTAAACTAGATACAGACTTGAATCACATTTACATTTGAAAACATATAAAAAACAAATTATTTTCATGAGAACACCATTTTTAAAAAAATAATATCCCATTATATCAATAATAAAATACTTCTTGGTATCCTAAGAAAGTAAAACATAAGAAAGGGGTGAGCTCATATGCTCAGTAATGGTAAGCATATAGCAAAATCTATAAATAAATAAGGATTAATCAATATGGTAAGGTAAATAAATGAATCATAAGAAATTTAATAAATAAATTGAGAATAATATTATAGGAATAAATTTTTATAAAATAATTCCATATAAATAATCATAATTTCATGAAACTTAACCATGTATATTCTAACTAATCAAATAATCACATGAAATATCAATAACTAAATTCATAATATTAGAATACATAAGGATGTACATCTAAAACATTATTTTTAAGATGTGTTCCAAGAGATATTATACTATTTAGGCTTCTTTCCAAGAAAACTAATATCTTTGAGGCTTCATGTTAAGACATCTATATAAATGGATAAGGCCTTGGCCAAAACCATATCTGGTTTATCTCATGATACCTACCGATACATCAAGGGGATATACTATATCGGGACCCACCCATAATTATAGGTAAAAATAATCCCTAATATATCAAATAATCTGTTTAATTAATTAATCAATATTCTTTATCACCAAAAATCTGTATTGAGTAAAGGATACATATTTATCAATATTTCCAAAATTAATCAAATAAAATTCAAAGTAAAAAAACATATGTAAAAAGAGTATATAGTTTAATAAATAATGATATAAATCACAAAAGAATATGGATATTTAAGATAAATTTAATTTTCAATGAAAATTTATTATAAGAAACTTATTGTTTCAAGAGAAAGTTAACAATCACTAAATAAAGTGAGATTGTACAATAACTTTTACCACTCTGTAATTTTCAATTCAAATCCCCTTAGATGAAATTATTCAAAGTGAAACATAAAATATCATGATTTATGACTGAATCATTACGTTAAATTTTGAAATGGGTAGTATATACACCTCATAAAAGTGGATTGGTGCATAATAAAAAATAAGACTCAATCAAAGGTAAATTGATATGAAATCTCTCACCTCACGCATCATTTTGATTGAATGTTATTTAACCAACTATATAGTGGTTTTAAAAATTTTATTAACTTAAAAAACATATTACTATTTATAATATCATATTTTATCATTTCATAATGTCCTATAACCTATTCATAAATAATATTTCATTATTTTCATTATTTCCAGAGTTAATTGTCTTGTTTTTTTATGAGTGTTATGTCATTAAAGATACAGTTCTTGCACATATTACATAGTTTATTCATATTGAGAATAATAATCATGAAATAATAATCATATTTTCAAATCAATTTAACTTTTAAAACTAGTAATGAAATTTGGTTATGAAAAATGAAATATGTTACGATCATTGAGACGATAGGTTGTACGTACGCATGAGTTACCTTTCAATTTTCCAATGATAAATACAGAAAGAAGTTAAGTAATATATAATATTTCTGGAATTATAATAATATCATATATACCATATTATATAAATATATATATATTATTAATGTGGTATGGTGATGAAAACATAATCACATTGCTTCGTGAAGGTGATAGTTCACACGTACACAAATGATGTTATCATTTTTAAGTGAGTGGAAAGGTAATAAAATTTGATATATTATATTTACATGATGATAAATATTTCATTAATATCATAATTATTTCATTTATATGACATATAATCCTTAAATATATCTTTATCACCATCCATGTGAAGCATTAGTGAAAGACGAATCGCATCGCATCGCAAGGCGGTAGTCCCCTATACACACGAGTGGTGATATCATGTCTCATATTAAATGGAAATTAAAAATAAATATATATGATATAATGAATACATATATAAATATATTTTATAAATATAATTTATATCCATCATCATATCCAACCATGAAAGTTTTTAATGAAAGAATGAATGACATCGGTTTGTGAGGTGGTTTTCCTCTGTACACGTGAACGATGATTTCATTGCCCATTTGATGGAAGTGGAAATGGTTGTAGGTAATTCCATTACTATAAAAATATCCTATAGTATGGATTATATTTAGTATTTTATATAATCATTTTTAATAAGAATTGAAATGTTTTTGGATAATGAAATAAAATAGTGATTCTCATTGAAGAACATTACCTCTTCTTCGGGTATCCCCCATAGGTTTACAGTAAAGAATTTCTATGCCGGATTTATGACTAAAATAAGTATTTTCGGATGATATTAGGAAATTTATTAAGTTATTTGGGAAGTTTTAGGTCAATCAAAATGTCTTGAGGGGTGTGAGTAAGTGAGGGGAGTGAGTGCCCTTTTACAATTGAGTAGGGGTGGAATTTTTGTAAACAACCCCAGAAGTATTCACTATTGGGAGATCATTATTACCCAATATGCCTCCAAAATAGATCAATAATGGAGTAGAGTAATTATTTGGTCGTTATAAACCTCTACCTCAAAAAATAACATATTTTTTATCTTGTCATTACTTAGTATTAAGGTTTACACAGTTTTACCCTTTTTGTTTTTTTACTATGGTAACTTGTATCTTTTTATTTATCTAGGTAATTTACCATTTAAGACTAAAATTAAAATAAAATTTATTAGATAATTTATAAATACTGATTATAAATATAAAAAAAAATATTCAATAAAAATAAAATGTGTGTGTAAAAATAATTTTAATACAAACACATGTAATTCACAAAACCGTATTTTAACCTTAATAGTGGTAATTAAATTTAATTGTTTTCACTATTTATTATGGTAATAAAATTATGATTACCATATTATATAATATATATTATTATAACTCCAAATATAGAATCCATTTTTCCAAATTAAATTCCCAAATTTGAAAAATATAATTTAAAACTAATTCCACAGACACAATGAGAAAGCGGGTTTTTAAGGAGAAAATGTTGAAAAGTTTACTAAGTTTTTTTATCAAAATTAAATCTGAAAATTATTAAAATAAACTAAGATGAATTAATTGATATATAATTGAACTAATTTTACTTTAAAATCAATTCAAAATATTATTTAACATTATCAATTATTTAAACAAAAAGGCAGATTTCAATTAAAATTCAGTATTTTTTACTATTTATTCAAAAAATAAAACATTTCAAAAAAACACAAAAAATTAACCCTAAGATAATTTTGATATTCTAATTTATAAAATTATGTTTATTTTATCAAGTAAATTTTCTAATAGTTTAAAATATTAATTTTAAATTATGTGTGTAAATAGGGACTAAATTATCTTTTAAAAAAATATATTTTTTATGAAAACATTTCTTTTTCTTTCAAATGATTCTTATTTTATTTATAATAAAAAATAGAAAATTGTTAAACTATATATTTTAATAATTTTTATAATTCTATTCATACTCAACGTTATAATAGATAGGTGATAACTATCACATTAAATAATAATATTTTAATAATATATCACATTTCGTTTAAACTATGTGTTTCATGTAATGCAAGATAAACACAGTGTTTCAGGTAACACAATATAAACTTTGTGTTGTGTTTAATTAAATATATTTAAGATATTGAACTTATTTTAAAACAAATATATCATAAAGTATCAGGGTGTTATATTTTCTTCTAAAATTGGTGTTGCGTGTCACGTACAATATCGAATACAATGTTCTTATTTTAGAATTTTTGGGGTGTTACAAGAAAAATATTCATCAGGATATTTTTTGTGAGGTTTCTAATGGTTTTATCATATTAATTTCCAAAAATCTAAGTGAAAATTTCATTATTTTCAATATATAATATTATATATCCTAATTTCATAAGATTAGTGAACAAGGTATTTAGGGTGTTGATGTGGTTTATGACTAATGATGACTCCACTATTCGAAGAGTTTATAATTTTCTCTTTAATAAAATTTTATTATGTGGTGACTTGGCCTCATAAATCTTATTGAGAGTATCCCAAAATTACTTCACCATATTTTTCTCTGAAATATGTGATAGAACACCATCTACCAAAGAAAAATAAATGTTAGCAATAAGACTCTCAACGATGTCATTTCATTTATCCTCTTTTATACCCATTTGTTTTTATCCAATAACCATTACATAATTATATTTCTGCATCACTTCTTTCATCTTCATTATCTCAAATGGAAAATTATTCCAATTGATTTCTTTGAACACAAATTCTTCCACCACCTTGAAATGTCATCATTCCAGAACCTCGTCGGTCAAGAATCTAGCTTTGATTTAAATTTTTAGGATCGAAAATGATTATACCTTCAATGTAGTGATAATTATGAGATAAAAATAATGAGAAGATGAGGAAACAAATTGACACTATATGTAGCATAGAAAAATCCAAAGGAAAATGGGTAAAAACATAGTAAAATAAAAGGATCTCACTATGGTAAAAATGGGAACAATATCTATATCTTTATAATAAGGAGAAAATACTTAAAATGTTATCTCTTTAATAAATAGATAAATACCTCACAAATACCACTCAAATAATAAACTATAATCAGGGCTTGATGAATGTAAAAGCTCATGATTTCTTGATATGGGAGATCTATTTCTATAGGGAATCCTCACACCTAGTCCCCTAACGACTTTACAAAATTAAAGGAGGCTAATTTAAAGGGTAATTTATTGAGATTTTACCAAATTTAAGTGAAATTCGTTTCTTTCTTAAATTTTTCAAAATTCTACCGACACATATTAAATTTAATAAATATGATATATATATATATATATATATATACATAAAAGAAATTTGATTTGTATTGTTTATTAAGGATAAAGGATTTTATTGACTAACTAAAAATTAATTTTTTGTTATTAAAAAAAGTACTTTTAAGGAAAAAGTGATAAACTGCATACGTAAATCTAGTTGTTGCAAAAATAATTAATGATTGGATGTGTGGGGGATACATTATTTGGTTATCTCTAGTTATGTAAAATTTTACCACAAAATATATGTATTGTGTCTGTGTGTATTTATATGATTAAATTAATACCTTTCATGTATAGGAAGTTATACTATAGTATTTTATATATGTTGATCTTAAATATAGTGGATGATAAGCATCATGTATACAAAAATTTCACCATGAATATCTAATTTTTAAATTGTGGATAAATTTAATTCATTTAATGATTATATATAATTTTATTAATTAATATGAAATAGGTGTATATCCATGTATATATATACATACTATTATTCCCCATGAAAATATTATAGAGTGAATTTTGTAATTTTATTTTAAAAAAAATATTTTGTTAATATTTTAAAAACTCTATTTCTCAAATGCATTAAAAAAATAATTTTCACAAAAATTTTTATTTCCTTTGAATTCACTTGTACACTTTATTTTATAATTTTTTAATGAGTGAAAATAATCAATTATTGATGTAGAAAAATAGTAATGTTCTAATAAATTAATATTACAAATAAAAAATATGATATAAAAACATGTTTCAATGATCATCTAAATTTTTTTA
Source organism: Viscum album (assembly GCA_963277665.1). Lineage (NCBI taxonomy): Eukaryota > Viridiplantae > Streptophyta > Magnoliopsida > Santalales > Viscaceae > Viscum > Viscum album. The sequence goes on along the minus strand of OY728138.1, from coordinate 998,487,509 downwards.
AATTATTTTTTTTCTAGACAAGCATTACCACATCATCAATTGATCATTATAAGAAATGATTATTTTACACAATAATTATCTTTAAATAATTAAACTGTAATTTTTTATTGAAAGGATGATATTTTTTAAAGTATTTAATTTCTTATAATTTCATTTTTTTCAATAGTAAGTACTTTAAAAGATTAAGAAAAGATACTAAAAAATAGTAAAAAATTTTAGTTAAAATGATTCAATATATAATACCTATATTCATATAAATATTCTTGGGAAGATTCATTCTTGTATTATATAAATCTATTGATAATTACATTTCTTATAAACAGGATATTAATATATCAGTAACTTGAATTTTTTTAAATATTTCCTGGACAAGGCGTGTTTTTTTAATTTATTAGAAAAAAATTTCTTATAATGTTAAATGAACATGTTTTTTAAAAACTAAAAACATGATATCTATCATACATATGACCATTCACAGGCACATAAAAACACATATATAGAGAGAGAGAGAAACAAAATATCATATTTCTCATAGTTCTCTATGTAGTTTTATAGTGTTAGAGATGTTGGGGTTGTACACAACAAATACTATCTATAAAATTATCTAAAAACTTGAGAGAAAATTATCTAAAATACTCTCTTGAATGAAGATATATGATCCCCCCTCCATATCAATGATTTATAGAACAAGAGAAATAATTATTTCGACCTTAATAATTCTTTTGGTGATCAAAAAATAATGACACAAGCGATTATAATCATCCATGATGGAACCTAAATGTTCTATAGATACATTTTTAGGATCATGGATCTTGTGTAGAAGTCACTACTGGGATTATACACTTTAATCCTTCAGCTCAAGGATGGAAAACCTTGAAGAGGTCAACTTATTTGACAACAAAGAAATAATTTCAAGCAAAGATAATTCATAATTATATAAATTAATTATACGTAATATGTGAAAATATTCTCTCTATAAATATTTAGGGTTTGTATTTTTCATATTCTAAGTATTTATAAAAAGAAATATATGAAAATATTTTATTGGGTACAAACCTTACTGCTTCTATTATATCCTAGTAACTTTATGTGGTATCAGAGCAGTCACATGTTCATTTATAATTATTTATTAACCATTGATCAATTTACACATTTTTTTAGTTACTATTTTTGGTTTATTCATTATTCAATCCAAAATTTATGATAATTTTCATTCATTTTTTTATGATAAATAACAAGAAAAAAATATAAGAAAACTTTTCAAATATCCCATTTATAGGTTCCATAAATTCTTCCAAATAACACAGGACTACAAAACGTGTAATTATAAAGTATGCATTAGGTAACAAAATTCTATAACCTAAGAATAGTCATGAAAATAAAAGAATTTCATGTAGGAGAAGATTATAAAACATCATTATAAGTAATTTTTTAACTGAATATATTACACATTTTTTTAATTTTCCATGGAATGTAACTGGAATAAACATCACGTAACATCGCACAATTTATCCCCATGGGAAACGCATATGTTGTGTGGTTAAAGTACACAATATGTAATTTATTACATGTCACATAATGAAATAAATTTGAGAAACATGGTGTGGTTGATAATACATGATGTGTAACTAGTGTACATTTCATAAAAATACTTAATGTTCATGAAGATTACATGTTGATTCCTTAGGTGTGTATTGAAAATAGGCATAGAAATATGTACATGGTGTATAATAGATTGTACATGTTAGAGTTAGTTCCAAAGAACCAACTAATATTTACTTTACATCACCTATATATATTTAGTGATGTGAATATTATTAAATTTCTTATCACATATTAGTTTCTTCTACATAATATCAACATGATAATGTATTATATTTTTTTTTTGTATTAAAAATTCATAATAGTTCCCCACTATGATGTGAACCTTTAAGTGTTATGATGATATTCTAAAACTTTAGACCAATAATCAGAATAAAATTCTATAATGGGAAACATATTATATAGACTTTCAGGTGATATTACTCGTAAGAGAATGATAATTTATCTTATGAAGTTGGAACTGGGTAATATCCTATATGTGAGATTATGAGGAAAAACTCGCCTGTAAGAATTCCACATGTTTATGTGTCATTTTATATTCTTACATACGAATGTGTGTAATGATCCTTAGATATTAAAATTATTTTTAGTGTATATCATGACTTTGGTAATTTGATATATTGTCCAAACACATGATTTCATGTGTTCATGGGAAGTATGATATGTTTTCTATTTCAAAAATGTTATTTAATTAATGAGTAAATTAATAAAGTATTTATCTCTTTCATATTTATAGAAGTTTATATACTTATCCTTTTATTAAAATGTAACTATCATATTAAAATTCTGTTTTCATGGCATATATGCGTAAATTTTAGGATGTTATAGAAATACATGTCAAGCATATGGGGTGATGACAATAGTATGAAACTTTCTTGATTAGATATCAATATAAAGGTATTACAATACACGGGGAATGTTCATATGTGGTTATCATAATTATTACATTAAATTATTATTTTATGGTTTTATTTACATGTTGTCTGATATTGGTAATAGACTTTAGGTAAAACCACCTAATTATACTAAGGAACAAGCCTGGTGGGTTACACACTTTGCGTATCTATCGATATTAGTTAAAATTTATTTTAATTTAACAATTAGAAAAAATAATATTATAAAAACTATGGAAAACATTTTCTTCAAGATTTATTGATTGAATATATTCAATCACTATATTGATATGTGATTTGAATATGTAAATAAATATTTATTTACAAGATCAATGAAAGTAATATTTATTTGTCTCTTATTTTATCTATGAGGTAATAGATAATATTTATTATTAAATTAATAATATTCACTTATGCGAATGTAAAATAAATATTCATTCAGAAGTTCATGAATATAAAATTTATTTATTTATCTAATGAATAATTATTATTTTTTGAGGTTCTGAAAATATGGAGGGGGAAACACAAATCGAGTTAATGAGTCTGGTGGGAATGATATACTAAATATTATTAAAATAAATAAATATTTATTTATTTAAAGATGATTTTATTTTATCCATGATACATATGCACATCAATCAAATAATAATACTAATATTATTTTTATTTTTATTTTTATTATTATATGTGGGGGTTTTCAGTGGATTAAGATAATTATAAAGGGTCTATGAACATTTTGTATTCTCTAACCAAGTGAAAACTCTATTTTGTATACATATTTTTATGGGTTTTTATATATGAATTCATTGAATATAAATTAATTTAATAGAATATTTGTTCCTGATATTAATTTTTTTCAAATTATTATACAAGATTGACATTTGGAGAAATAACAAAGAAAATATGGAAATTGAGGAACAAAATGACACTTCGCGTTGTGGGATTTTCTCACTGTGAGACACTAGATTTTGAAGATGATAATGGATCACTTCCAAGGCACAAAACTAAAGAATCATGGCGAAATGGATATTCTAGTGCTGAAATCACATTTCACACATCGTGTAACATCGTTACACAATGTAAAGTTGAAAGATGTGAACTTTATATAGGTCATGAGAAGAATATAACTTGTCTGAGGATTACACAATGTGTAAACATATTACATTTTGTGTAAAATATTGATATAGAATAAAAATGAAGACATTGATGAATGTTTTATGGGATAATTAATTTGGACAGACTAAAATGGATATTAATAACATATTTAACCCATGGGAAGCCTATTGATGACATGAGGGCTTATAAATATTTTTTCAGCCATGGGATTTAGGCATTTCATTTCAAGTGGAGAGGATCAGATACTAGGAGACTTTCACAGGGTTCCAAACCATATTTCTTTATAGATAGGTTTATCTTGTTCTTTTTATTTTCTTCCTTTCAAGTAATCACTAGATGATTTATAATTTTAATTCCAATATATTTTTTCCACATTCCATTATTGTTCTATATTTTCTAATATCTTTTCTATGGGTATTGGATTATTTATTTTCGGATACCAACCGATGATGATTGGTTAAACCCCATAGGGAAGAGCGGGATCAGTTAAAGGGTGTGTGTTCCATCATAGTTATATTTACCTCTTATCATAAAAATGATTTTATGTGATAGTATAATGTTGTGCATTCTTGTTTATTTTATTCTCCATTGAATCATTGACCATATTTTTTAATAATGAATAAACCTCAGCACGATTGAGATAATTTTTTCTTGATCATTGAATTGAATTACTCTTCTTCTCATGGAAATATATACTTAATGCAATTTAGAATTTTTAATTCATCTAACCATGATGAATTTTGATTCTATGGTAGTTTGATATCGAATGGACATTTATTTCATTGATGAAACTGTTTGGTTGCGCAGCTATTTAATATGATTATTTTGTAATAAAGGATAATTAAAATTGAAAAACCATCCCAAGAAATTGATTCCCTTAACTTATATTTATATATTTGAATTCATTTATTTTAATTTAATAACTAGATTTATTAAAATGAAACATAAATTGGAACTACCCAACCTTTTTTTGAAAGTTTCCAAGGATGGTTTTTCTAAATTAATTTATCCTTGCTTGCAAAAATAATTGTTTTAAATAGTTGTTCAACCCAATATTTTCATAGATATAAGATATGTTCATTAGATATCAAACTACCATAGAATCAAAATTCATCATTGTCATATGAATCAAAATAGCTAAATTGCACTAAGTTCATATTTTTATAAGAAGAAGAGTAATTCAATTCAATGATCATGAAAAAATTATCTCAATTATTCTAGGTTTTGTTCATTATTGAAAAGATATGCTCAAGGATTTAATTATGAATAAAATATACATGTATGAACAACATGATACTATAATAAAAAATTAGTTTTATGAGAAAATGGAGATCGAAATATGATGGTACACGCTCCCTTTAACTGATCATGCTCCCCCCTATGGGGTTTATCCAATCATCATCAGGTAGTTGCTAACAATGAATAAACAAATACCCATATGGGAGAGATTACAAAATAAATAATGATAATAGAATGGGGAAAAGAAATATATCGTAATTAAAATTATAAATCATCTAATGATTACTTGAATGGAGGAAAAGAAAAATAAAAAAACCATCTATAAATAAATCTAGGTCTGAACCCTACAGAAGCCTCCTGGTAGCTAATCCTCCCCACCTAGAATGTAATTCATAAATCCCATGACCAAAAATCATATTTATAAGACCTCATGTAATCAATAGTTTTCCTTCTGGTCAAATATGTCATTAATGGTTGTTTCGAGTAGTATGAATTAATTCTCACATCAAAGATTCATTAAAATATTCATTTTTCTGCTATATCGGTCTTTTACATAATGTGTAATATATTTACACATCATGTAATCCTTAGATAAATTTTCTTCATCTCACGACCTATAAAATTTTCACGGATTGTAACTTCACGTTGTGTAATGATGTTACATGACATGTAAAATGAAATTTCAGCTACAGAATCTCTATTTCATCCTTATTTGGTTTTGTGCCTTGAATTTTCTTCATGAACATCTTCAAAATATGGTGTTGTGTTGTAAGAAAACCTTACAACATGAAGTGTAATTTTTTTCCTTAATTCCCTTGTTTTCTTTATTATTTCTCCAAATGTCAATAAAATATAATAATTTTAAAAAAATTAATATCAGGAAGAAACATTCTATGAAAGGAATTAATATTCAAGGAATTAATATATATAAAAACTCATCAAAATAACTATGAAAACAAGAGTTATCACCAAGATCTAAAAATATATAGTTATATCATTTCCTTGGGTTAGATGAACTTTTTTATAATTATTTTCATTATGAATAACATTCTCCACCCTAGAGAATTCATTATAAATGAAAATCATCTCTATGGTTCCTCCAAATGTTGAGATAATTCTTCTAAATTATTCCTCCCTCTCATAAATTAGGGAATAAGAGAAATAAAATCCTCAAACCTATGGGATTTTGTAGTGGTCAATAAAAACAATGAAAGATGACTGGATCATTCATGATAGCACCTGACATTCCATTTATGTCATTTAAGGACCAAGGAGACCATGTTGATAACCACTAGAGGTATTCTACTTTGGATCCCCTCATCATAAATACAGTTCAACCCAAACAAGTTTTTCTCGATCAACATCAATATCAAATTATGAACCTAAGATCAAAGTATTTTTTTGTTATTAAATTAATTTTAAATTTAATATGAAAGATCTTATCTATTTGTCTATGAATATTTTTCTGTTCTTTATTTATATTCACTAGGAATATTTATTCTTTTTTATATTCTTATATATAAAATATTGAATCCAAAAAAAACCAAATTGGGAATGGTCTCAACCGGCACATCATTTATACTTGGAACCTTCAAGTGCTATCAGAGCGATCTTGTTCAAATTTATAATTATTTATTAACTATTGACAGATTTATGTATTTTCAGTTATTTTTTCAATTAATTTTATTCATTATTTAATAAAAAATTCAATATATGTTATTTTTACCTTCATATAACTAAGAAAAGTTTAAAAACATAGGAAAAAAAATCTAAAGAACCCATCTGTAGGTGCTGAGGATTTTAGAATGATAACAAGGAACTACACATTGTGTAGCCCATATGCACACTTAGTGTATCCATGTTTTTTACACTTGAATTATATTTGAATTAATTTGATGCAACATGTAAAAAAATGGAATGAAACATCATTGCATGCCATGTGTTTTCTGATCCAAATTAGAACATAAACTTAAAGACTACATGATGTGTATCTGGTATACATGTTTTGTAGTCTACATAGTTTTGTAGTAAAATCAATGAAATTTCATGGTCAAATATGCATTTTTTATTTATTACAAGGTGCATAGGGACTAAAATTCATGAAATATAGTGTTTATATAGTGTGTATTTGTTTACACATTATGAACATCATAAATTTCTATATAGAAATACGCGATGAGTCCCTTTGTGTATATTGAGTACAAACATCGAGCGAAAAACACTAGCTTTTACACACCTTGTATCTCTTACTTATTTACATGGAAAGAAAAGATTAGTTAATTATACTATTAAACAAAATTAACATGTGTTTTTGGTTCATTAATTGATAGTACTTTCATGTGATATGTTTTAATAATATTAAATGCTTAATTAATTTCCTTGAAAAATTCAGAAGTACATGTGGTGCATAATCCTTACATGCCATGTATTCTATGTACATTAAAATAGGTACATGCTGCATAATTGAAAATTTTTGTATATCATTAATTAGAAACACACATTATATAATTATGTGACATTTCATGCAGGCTACATGTTATGTGAGTGCATGGTACATGATAAGGACCATGTCGAGTAGTTTGGATAGGTACACATCATGTTGCCTCTAAGTACATGTCTTGTACTTAATTGATTTTAAATAAAATTAATTAATTTAATATCTTTTAATATTGAAATGGATGGGAATCTATAAAAATGTTTTGATCCACATAATATAAATAAATTAAATAATTAATAAAATAAACAATTTATTATTTTGGGTAAATTATCTTAATAAGGATGAAATAAATGCTAGATCGTCATTTTAAATGTGTATTAATTGAATGTATGTGATTGTTCATGAGTTTTAACAACCAATATATGAGTTGGATTTCTAATTAATTTAATATTATATCATGATGTTTTATTTTTTTATAATGTATTAATAAATAAAATATGATGTTCTATGTGTCATCCCTCCTACCTTTATTATGTAAGACCTATATGTTAATGATTTATTTTATATGAACCACATAATTATTCATATAGTTCCCCTAACATATGTTTGAGTATAAAAATATTTAAAGGATAGAGATTCAATGAGATTAGGTGGTTTAAAACTCGATCCAGGGTTAAATCAACCAAGAAGACATAAATATCAATAGTGGAAGACTGTAACTTGATCCAGGCTTAATTAAAGGAGTTTCCCCCTAGGGTCATAAGTTAATTTATTTTTAACTTAATAGATGAAATATTAAAAATCTCATGATCAAGTCACTTTATTTATTTTATTTTTTCAAGTGCATGGTTATCTATTTTATGTGGATTCATGTTTATATGATAGTTAAACTAGATCGCATAATTTAAAAAAGACAACAATATTTACAAGATAAAATAGAATAAATGGATTATGGATAAATATTTTATAAAATACATGGTTAATTAATTATGTAAAATTCACATAATTTGAACAAGATAAGTAAATAATAAAAACAAAATATATTCATAATAAATAAAATCCATCGAGTAAATATTAATTCGAACAAGCCTTCCATTACTTTATTTAGAATGAAACCATAGAAAAAAGAGTTGGTATGGCCATTTTCAGGACACTTACTTTTTTTTGTGAGTTCTAATGATGGTTTTGGGTTGAATTACGTAAATTGAAATAAATTGAAGAAATTATTTCTAGACATGATATATATTAGAGTAAATTGTTAAGGAAATTAGAATCTAGATTTTAGGATGGAGGAGTCCACTGAACAGATAAAGGTTCTTCAATATAGCGGTTAGTAAGATCTCCAATTAAAATACTTTCAAGTAATTGATAGGAACCATGTATATGTTATGATAATGAAAATATATATAATTTCCCTTATAATATCCATGTAACATGACATTCCATGTCAAATGGTGATGGTTTTTAGGAATTTATAAAATAATGGGAGACTAATAAAATTAAATTTATTATATCTTACAGAGTAATCATATAAAATGCATAAATTATTATTTTATTTTATAATACAAAAATGAAAATGCATTAACCTTGATATACCTATGATCCATACTAGAGAAAAGAGACCTTTTAACCAGTAGTTTCTTTTAATAGTGGTACTGTAATTCCCTAATATTTTACTATATATCATTCCATTAAATAAATATAAAGTGTTCGATATATTTCTCCACATGAAACACCAAAATAAAATGATTTGAAATATATTATGTGAATATTAATAAGAAATTTTAAGAATAATAAAACCTCTAGTAAATAAAAAAAAATTAATCAATTAAAATTGTATACAAAATAGTATTAAGTACACTTAAAGTTTTAAAAGGTCATTTTTTTAATACGAGAGGTTTCTCTTTATATATTGTATTTAAATTTCAAAGATAATTTTAAAAATTGCGGAATTTTAATTTTGTAAAATTTATTTCTTTTCTTATGTTGAATTTTTGAGATTTTTCTAGAATAATTTATTTTTTAATTGAATAGTGAAATAATAATTTTTTTAATACCATCACTTCAATTATATTACCAAAATATAATATTTAGTTACATTATTTTGAAAAAAATATATAAAAATATATATTTATAAAGTAAAATAATACCTTTAAAACAACTATGTTGAATTTAAAAACTCCATATTTAATGTTTTGGACGCTTAAGTAATATTTTATCTAAAATCTATTTTTATTCACTTATATTAAAAATTGGTTTTCGTATAATATAGCTATTAAATCTAAAAAATGGATTTAATATTTTGTATCAACATGTTCATATTATTTAAAAAGTTCAATTTCATTTTTAGTCATAAAAATAATATTTTTAGGATTAAAGTCGATTACCACTAAAATAGTAAAACTGTTATTTTCAAAGAATTGTTATATTTAGATTGTTTAATTTTTTATCTAATAAAATAAATTAACATATTCTAAAAAATTACACTAATATAATTTTTGACCCTATGTAAAAATATATTAACACTCATTAAATTGGTAATCAATAATAAATAGGATTAAAACACTTAATGGTAAAAACTACATATTTTCTAAAAAATGATTTTTCTATACATAAAATATTTTACATTAAATGTTAATTTTAACATATATAGAAATTGAATTAGATTATATAGAGCTTAATTTAAGGTCAAAAAAATTAAAATTTGGTAATAATTTTTACATTATATTTTTAGTAAAATATAAATTACATGGGTAAAAACTAGTTACTAAGTTAAAAACTAAAATAGAAAAAAGTAAAAATCTAGTGGTAAAATACATGAAAATTGTTTAAAACATATATGAAACAGAATTTAATATGCATTATAAACCTTATCTCACATTAAAATGCATTATTTATCAGTTTTGGATTCATTTACTATTGAATAGAGTCATTCCATCATTGAAAAAAATATAGGTTATTTATAAGGATTCTATTTTATTCACTAATAAAAGGAGGTCACTTTTACCATGTTTATACACACAATCCTTATATTGAAGAAAAAAATCATTACCTATTCTCTTCTAAACTATATTCCAATATCCTTTTAGCCTTGGTGTTTCTAAAATACCATGATAAGAATCCTTAAGATGATACCCAAGAGAGAACATCCAAAATCATGGGTAATGTTATCGGTCGATCTCTATTAATTATCTTTTTATTTTACCCCATAAAAACTATTATATCAATCAATGTATAATAAAATAGATGTTAATAATATTCTTAAAATGATAATATACTAATGTAATTTCAATTTTCTACCTTCCTCCAAACCATCCTAAAAACAAAAATGTCGCTTGTGTTACGTGGGGACTACCACCACCACAAGCGACATGATCTATTTTTTATAACTATATTACAATACTAGTAAAAAGGGGATATTTGATGAATAAATATATTATTTACAATATAATTAATATTATAAAAAATAAACTAATTCCTACCACTTTTACATTTATGTAAAAGAATACATCACTCATCCATACATACAGACTATCACCTCTAAAAAAGTTACTTATTTCCTTTTTTATTAGAGTATTTATTTTATTTATCTAAGACAATTATTATAGCATCTCAACTAAGAATCCAATAATTGGTGCCTCAATCTAGTTGGCCACAATACCTAAAGTATACCTCCCCATATGCTAGAGGTTGCCAACTAGTAGCATGGTCCTAGGGTTTGTCTACGGAGTAACTATTCCCTCTTGATCAAGGTGTAACAGAGTAGGGAATAATAATTATAATCAGAAAAACAATAATAAATAATGATCAACGTAATGATAAACCATCCAGATAAATAATTAGGTAGAATATAAATTAATAATAGATACAAAAATAATGACCATGTCATTACTCTATATAGAAATGGAAGTATAATCTATATAGGGGTACAGGAATATACAACATGCTAAAAATAAATCAAAAATTACCAAAATCTTCCTATACTAGCATCATGAGAAAGGGATCTATCCTATACTCATGTACTCTATCCATGTATTTCAAATAAAACATTAGAATTTGGGAACATCCCTTTGTTTACCCCTATAATAATGAGGCCTTTTGGGTTCTATAGGTGTCCCGAACAGGGTGTGAGATATACTCAGTAGTAAACTACCAATAGTGTTCAGTAAAATCTAGCCAGTGTATATAAAATGAGTAGTGTGATAATAAAACGAGGTAATAAAATCTGTAAAATATAAATGTGTCAGCTCTAGTTCCCAAGGAAATCGGTATGACACTACCTGCTTCGACCAAAGTCGGATGATCTCTGAACAAGTAACCATATGTAAACATATATATGGTCTATATACATAGTGAAATATATATCCATATATATGGATACTACAAATATATTGAACCTAATCGGTAACTCAGTCATCCATTGTTAATCGTATGAATCTAACAAATTGTCCTAAGATACCATGACCATGTATCATATTAAGATAGGGGCTCCAGGATGGGGTATCACATATATATGGGATTCCATTCCTGAGTATCACTTGTATATGGGATTCTATGCTCGAGTATCACAAATATAATGGATTTCATGCCTAATTATCACATTTAAAAGGGATTCCATACCCAATTATCACAAATATACGGGACCCCATGCCTGAGTATCACAAGGATAAGGGACTCTAAGCCTGATTATCACAAGTATAAGGGTTAGGTTATAATTAATTTATCATTCCATTTATCTAAGGGAATATACTTAATCATATGTAAGTCATGTGAAGTGGTCATACCACTCTCTCTTCTGTCAATTACAATGGTCTATATAACTGGGTATAAATTAACACCACTCAAAAGGATTTGTGGCCAAATTAACTTTTAATAAGTAAAGGACTTCATATGAGCACACCTAAGGGGTGGAACTAGTTGAGGTGGGAACCTCTAACCATAATAAAGACCACAAGTGGCACTACTAATATAGAAAAAAATAGAATAATGAAAATACAAATTTTCATGAAATGTATAAAAGGTATGTCATGCCGAATGATGGTGTATGTTATAAAATTACTCGGATTTAAGGTAAAAAACAAGAACACCTACCTTAAGATTGTAGAAGAACACTTTTCTATTGTCTACCTTTGAATATATCTATAAAAAAATAAATCATTAAAAAAGAAATAGGACTTGAAAATAGTTCATATTATCTCACACCAGAATAGTACTAAAGATGGTGGAATAAACTAATAAAATCTGAAAACAGATTGAATCTCTAAAAATTTCTCATCTAATACAATTTATGAAAAGGGAAATGGAGATCAGATTAGGATAGACCATGGGAACCTATGTTTGTGGAGAAGAGTAATCTCTCCCATGCGCAGGTGCTACTATAGAAAGAAGGGGACTCGATTAAAATGAGGGTTTCTTCCCCCTTTAAATTTTTTTGGCATAGTTACGACATGTATATTTTTCACTTTGTGTATAACTCATTCCCCCTATAAAAATCCAATTCACATCATGAAATTCATATTTCCATTCCAATACATTTCGTTCATTAAATAAAAATCATTTATTAAATATAGATCATGAATTAAATTCATTTTGTGAACTTAATTCAAATCATATAATTGTTCTACATCCAGAATCTGGACTTGTTCTCCCTTATTACCACAAATGAATGAACCAACCTAAAGGCATTGTTCCCTAGTTTAATCTAAAAAATACAACCTCGGCATGGGTTTAACAAAATTAAAAAAATATGTACCTCTCTAAAAATCTAAGATGTTAAAACCATCCCTTCTTTAAATAACTCATCCACGGGTTTCCCTTATGAGGGTGGTAAAACATTGTCTAAGAAAATTTTTAGCCATTAAGAATCTACATTGGTCTCTCTCTCCTAGGTCTCATACAACACATAGTCATTCTACCATAGAACCCAAACTAGAAGAAATGACCTTCCTTAAAGAGCCTTCATTCTTTGATCAATGATATGAATAGGATGATCTTTAAAGAATTCATCAATGTCTAGATCTATATCCTTAGGATAAAACAAATGAAATGGTTTATAAAGATAACGAGGAAGTTGTGATGCATGGAAGACATCGTGAATGGCTTGGTACCTTTAAGGTAAAGGCAGGATATCGACCTAAATCTCTCCATGATCTCAAAACTCCCAACATAATGTGGTGATAACTTTCTCTATATTTGAATCTGTCTATGACACAATCTGGGTGAAACTCCTAAAAAGACCCTATATCCTGCCTCAAAATATAGAGTTTGATGTTAATGATTGGTATAAGACTTATTTGAGGACTGATCTATATATATTCACTTTTGAATTAGTTAGACAATCCTAAAGTATTCTAAATGAGATGAGGTCCTAATAAGCTACCTTACATGCCTCTAACCAGCACAGGGGTAAACAGAATATCCTAATGTAATGGGCCACATAAGGATCTATTTAAATAATTTCTAGAAATATATTTTTGTATAAAAACATGATGAGAGGTATGTTCTTCTCCCAATAACCTTCCAAGTATACTACACATTCCCGGATCATGTCCTCTAAAACCCATATCATATGCTCAAACTAACCATCGATCTAAAGGTGGTATGTTGTACTCAGATCAACCTATAAACCCAGTGCCTTCTATAACCCCTACCAGAACCACGACATAAACTGGGTATCTCTGTCTAATATAATAGAATGGGAAACTCCCTAAAGGTTCACAGTCTCCCAAATATAAATCCTCCCAATCTCATTAACTGAGAAGGTCTCTTGGATAGATATGAAGTGTGCAACCATGGAAATCCTTTCAATGATCACCAATACTACATCGCTTCCACATGGGGATCTCAGAAAACCTATCACAAAATCCATAGTGGCATCATCCCATTTCCATTAAAGAATGGATAGAGCCTATAAATTTCTCATAGGTTTCTAGTTCTCCACCTTCACTAGCAGATCGGTGGAACACCATGTGATAGAATTTTCAATATTCCTATTTATTCCCAGCCACCAATATCGTTGATTTATGTCTTGGTACATCTTGGTAAATCCTAGAGTTAACTTCCCAAATATAGGTCTGATATTCCCATATAAATTCTTCTCATATATCAAGAGGAACCCAGATACGTCCATGGATGTGGATAATCTCTTCCACGTTGATAAACCAACCTAGTGGTGGGTCCTTTCCTGAAACAATATCCCTTTGGACTAAGCCCTTGGGATATAAAATCTATCTAATCCTTAGCCATTCCATAAGTGAGGGTGTCACTATCAAAGCTTCCAAAAAAGGTTTCTTATGATATTATTAAACCTCCAGATGCATCTCATAAAATATGTCCATCAACTTCCACTCATAACTGGCCTCCTAGATGGCCTATGTATAAGCCTTCCAACTCAAGGTATCATCAAGTGCATTTCCCTTTCTAGGAGTATAAAAAATATCAGATTAAAATTACTGAAGATACTATAACCACAAGCACTTCCTGATATTCAAGTCATGCTATTTGTAAATGTATTTAATACTTTTCTAGTCTGGGTTAAAAATGAACCTCTCCCATAATAGATAATGCCTCCAATTGTGCAAAGCATGTACCATGATTGTTGTCTTAAGGTCATGTATAGGTAAATTTCACTCATGAGGTCTCAATTGGTGGGACTCATACACTATAACTCAAAATCTATATATTGAAACTACTTTAAACCCAATTCTTGATGCAAAATGATAAACTATAAAGATCATTCCATGGTCTATAAGAATTATTATCGGTGATGAAGTGAGTCTTCTTTTCAACTCTAGAAAGCCTATCTCACATGCATCTAACCATATCAACTTAACAACCTTTTTACTCAATCCCATTATTGGTTCTTCTAGGAATGAAAAGACATGAATAATACACCTATAATATCCATATATACCCAATAAAATACATATTTAAAATAAATTATTCATATTATACTAGAAAACTATGGTTCTCACCTTATTTAGTTCAACATAAACTTCTGCCTCTGAAATGATGTGACCCAAGAAGTCAACCTCATCAATCCAAAACTGAAATTAAGTGATATTAGAATATGACTAATTCTATCTAATTGTATTCATCATGATCTCAATATTTTTTGGAATGGTCATGTCATGTGCAAGAATACAGCAAGATATCATCCACAAAGACCACCAAAAATGAATCCTGATACAGGTGGAAACCTCATATCATCAAATCCATGAAAACTATTGTCATATTCATAAGGATAAATGGAATAACAAGATACTCATAAAAGCTATATATTCTATTTAATATCTTGTGTTGTATGTCTTATGGTCTCACGCACACCTGATGGAAGCCTAAACTCAATTCAATCTTAGATAAAATAGTCACTGCTCAGAGCTGGTCAAAGAGGTCATCTATACGAGGCAAGGGATACGAGTTATTTACTGTAAACTAGTTCAACTGATGGTAATATACACATAACCTGAGGTTACCAGCCAAGAATTTGGAGAAAAGGATAGGTTAACCCCATTTCAAAGTACTAATTTGGATAAAAACATTATATTTCAATCCTTATAACTTCGTTTTGATTACCTATAACTCTATAGGTGCCATCCTATAGGGAACAATGGACACTCTTATCACTCTTAAAAATATTTCAATGGTGAACTCCACTTTTATCACAATTGGTAATCGATATAATTTTTTAGGTAAAATATATCTAAAATTATCCATTATAGGAGTGTATTACATACATTTCATTCCCTGATCACTCATAAAGATACTAGTTATCTTGGTTGTCACTCTTACCCTCCCACGATGCTCCATTCCATCTTAATTTCCTAGAAATCTAATTCTCCCTTATGAAAATATAAACTATCCTAAAGATATGTAAAATAAACCCTTCAAATATGTCAATAAACATAGGTGTGGTTTTCAACCAACTAATGCATCCTAAGAATGATTTCAAACCCTTTCATCTCAAGGACAAAAATATTCCAGTGGAAAATATATCTTCCCACCACAAGAGGTAAATACTTTCACTAGAGTATATTATCTAATCACACTCTTGGAGGAGTATATAAGGTCAAAACTCTATAAAAGTACTCCATTTCCATCATAAGGCTCTCCAAAATTGATGCAGATAAAAAAGAGTGTAAAGTGCATGAATCAAAAAATGTAGAAACTAAAGTCGAGGCTACTAGAATAGTACCTAAAACTGTAGAAGTACATAAAAATGTTCCTTATGAGTTGGATACACTGAATATATAAGGATAGATACATTACCCTAAGATTCAACCTAAATAGCCTTGGTAAGTTCACTCTATTGGCATTATACCTATGAAGTCTGACTAATTTGTTCATAACCACCCCCCATAACCTAATTGGATAGTAGTAGTCTAGATCCCTACCTAACATGATTCTACTAATCTAGATTGTGGAACTGAGAAGATTCTCTACCAATTGGAAAAGATACAATAATCCTAAATAAGCACTGAATATGCCTCAGCATTCTACAACAACAGTATTCAATGGGATCTCTAGGACACTGAGGCTTCTTATGTCCTGGATTGTTGCACTGGTGGCACACCATGTAACTATCAGTAGGATTCATATGGTTAATTACAACCCAACATATAGACTTAAATAAATGACTCCTTCCACTCAAGGAATCAATTGATTATCTTTGAATGGAACCACCCTATCTCACACTATTAGATTCTATCAGGTTCTACTTGGTTCTAAGGGAATGATTCATTGTCTCTAAAATAGTAGTCAACCAAAATACATTCACCTGTGGTCATATAGAATATACAGGACCATACACAAAATGTATCATTTCCATCAACTCTTCACTTGTAAGAGTAGGTGAAACTTGATGAAGCTTTGTGAAATGAGATTAATATTCCATCACTTACATAATACACTACTATAGGTGTAAAAACACTCTTGCATGGTCCACTCTCAGCATCTGTGAAAAGAAGTAGTCTTAGAATACTATCTAGAAATCCACCCAGATCATACCTTGATGATGATCATCCTGAGGTATGGCATATCACCAACATTTATCTGAGTCACAAAGCATATAGGTCATGATATTTACTATCCTCTTAAGATGCATCTCTAAAAGATCTAAGATCAATAACAAGGCCTCCAACAATGATTATGTAGCCTAAGGGCCACCATCCCCTAATAAGGTGGGAGGATATTACTGTTGAAACTCTCATTCCAACTCTATCATAGTAATGGAAATTCTTAGAGCTCCTTATATATAATGCATGAAATGAAGAAAAAACACTTTCAAAACTAAGCATCAGTGCCTGGAGGAGAAAAAACAGGAGGCGCCTCTACTGGAATTGTAGGAGGTATTACTGGTGGATACAGGCCCACCACCCCTAGATAATGGTTTTTTCCACCCTCCTGGTACAAGACTCCAGGATGTCATGGTGGCATATCTCTATAATTTCAAAACACACGCCTTAGATAAGATTCAACAACAAATAAGATCGAGATAACTGGAAAGTATAGGTGCGCATTGATCCTATAAACTAGTCACACCTATCTACCATCTCCTAAACATAGGTATAGGTGATAATAAAGGTCACAAAATCACAACAGACACTACCTACTACCCACTACTAAGGTCAGATCAAGGTCAATGTCTCATATCACATAGTATATGTTCTTGTGTATGGATTTTCAATTCCAAGGTATAGAGGAAGAATCCCTTTGCTTTATAATTTGAAACCACATTAAATGGTAACCATTTCATTTTAAGGTTTAAATTTATTAAATTAAATCTGCATTTATATTCACATATTTATCACAATCCAATTATATGCATCACCATTTCCAATTTATAATGGCACATACCCTTTATAAATTTCAATTGGCATGTCATGTAACTGTGATATAACCCTTATATCTGGTATTAGGATGAAATGGGTCATATAAAGTTGTTTCATTAAATTAATTACCACTACCAATTTATCTAAGTACATTATTCATAAATTAAAATTGGAATTCATTTAATCAAAATCATTTAACATTTCAACCCATGGAACTAGTGGTCCATGGCTCAAACATGGCATAATTTGTTAATTAAGGGGTATTCATCAATATACGAAGGAAAACACCATTTACATTGATGTATACACTTTAATTAATCCAATTATTTTATCCCTTAAATAAAAATAGCACATTTCCACATATACAAATCAAGGAACTCGTGACAATCACGGGAAATACAAGAAATGAAAGCAATCAGATGTACCAATATGTCATGACATAATTCATGAAAGATGAATACTCAAGTGCATATAATGATGCATGAGATGATACCTACCTATAATACTAGGACAAGGAAAAATAAGTTGATAATAATAATATAAATAATAAAAAAATCACAACATGTGCATCACCCAATGGTATAATTAGAACAACTATAAGAGGCACTAACCAAAACAACAATATCCTATCCTAGATAATTTTGGATTCCCTTATAAAAGGGTTAGCTACTTCCAAGAACAAGATCACTACCAAATTTAAACATGTTTCTATCCTCTCAAATAATACCACAAAAAATAATAAAAAATTAAAAAAAAATCCTATGATACCACTTTTTAGAATCCCTACCCAGAAGACACTAAAAGGTTTCCCAATTCAGTTAGCCACAAGACCTCAAGCCTGCCTCCCCATACACCAAAGGATAACAACTAGAAGCAAGGTCCTAGGGTGTGTTTGTGGGGAGAATATTCCCTCTTGATCAGAGTGTAACACAATGGTGAATAATAATTATAAGTAGTGGGAATGGTAATAAATAACAAGCAGTGGAATTATAAATCATCCTAATAAATAAAAAAGTAGAAGATAAATCAATAATAGATAAAAAATGGTGATCATTTCATGATTCGATACAAAAAGGGAAGTACATGGGATGAAAAGGTATAAGCATATACAATATCCTAAAAATAAAGACAAAACGATCAAAAGATTCATCCACTATCATCACAAGCATAGGCTCATTCCTCTGCTCTCATAATTAATCTTAGTACTGAAAAGAAGACATAAGATGTTGGGATCTTCCCATTGTCCACCCTTAACACCATGAGGTATTTTCGAGTTCCATAGGAATCCTGAATAGGGTGTTTGATATATTCAATAGTCCACCACCAATTGTTTCTAGTAAAATCCATCCATTGCATATAAAATGAGTGGTGTGTAATTAAAACATGGTAATAAAAGATGTAAAATGTAAATGGGTTAGCTCTGGTTCTTAAGGATAGCTGGATGTCATTACCTACTTCAGCCTAAGCTAGATGATATCTGAACAAGTAACCATATGTATACATATATATGGTCTATATACATAGTGATATATATATCCATATATATGGATACTAATACTATCCTGAACATGAGGCGTAACTCAGGCATCCATAGGAAATAATATGAATCTCACAAAGTATCAAGGGACATCATTATCGCATATTATATTTTTTTAGGAACTCTATGCCTGAGTATCACATGTATATGGGACACCATGCATGAGTATCACATGTTTATGGGATACCATGCATGAGTATTAGAAATATAAGGGACATCATGCATGATTATATCATGTGTAAGGGACACCATGCCAGAGTATCACAGGTATAAGGGACGCCATGCCCGAGTATCAAAAGTATAAGGGGTTAGATGACCATGTATTAAAAGTATAATGGTTAAATTACAATTCATTTACCATTTCATTTTACTAAAGGCATATCCTTAATCATACGAAATTCACTTGAAGGGTTCATACAACTCACTCTCCCTTCAATTATGATGGGATGTCCAACTGGGTAGAAATAAAAACTGATCATGAGGTTTTGTGCCTATATTAACATTTAATAAGTAAATTTAATCAAATGATAACACCCTAGGATTTTCACTAGTAAAGGTGGGAACCTTTGACCATAATCAAGAGCACTAGGGGAACTACTAATATAGATAACAATTTAGAATAATGAAAATATTAATTTTCAAGAAATTCATCGAACGTATGTAATGTGGAATGATGTAACATGTTATAAAATGACTCATATTTAAGGTAAAAATACTATACCACCTACCTTAGGTTGATATATGAACAATCATCCTTTTTCAGCCATTGAATTGAGCTAAAATGGAAGAAATCAGTAAAACTGACAAAATCCCTAAAATAGGGTATATTAGCTTATAAAAAAATAGTGTCAATGATGGATGAATAAACAAATAAAATTGGATATTGGATTGAATCTCTTACCATTTCTCATCCAACATAACTGATGGTGAGGGAAATAGGGTTCGAATGGGGAAGAACCAAGCGAACCTAAGTTAGAGGAGAAGAGGACACTCTCCCATGCACAGATGCTACTGTAGAAAGAAGGGGGTTCCATTAAAATGAGGGGTTCTTCCCCTTTAAAAATCCTAAAATATTTATGACATGTATATTTTAAATTTCGGGCAAATCTTGGGTTCCCCCTGGGAAAAACCAATGCAAATCGTGAACATGGTATGGTCAGTCTAATTCAAATCATATATTAAATACATGTCATGTTTTCAATAAATGTCCAAAATTTAATTAATGTTGTCTATTTTTTCTATAGTTTTCCTCCATTATTCTTCTCCCTTATTCTCACAAATGAAAAAATTGTCCTAAAGGCACATCTCTTAGGTCTATGCCAAAAAGAAAGCCTCAATAAGGGTTTGATCAAATTTAAAAGAATTTGTGGCTCTCTTAAAATCCATGAAATATCAATTATATCTTGATTAACCACCTTATAAAATTCTAAATAATATAATTATTCTTCAATAATAATTATATTATACCAAATGAATAACTTTCTTAATAATACGCACCCATAGATTATAGTTTGTTGTTGTTTGGGTGAATTTAACAACCTACATGAACAATGATATAAATTTATATCATGTATGCCTATGGAAAAATAACTACTATTGTTTTTAGAAATTAATTATAAAATATATTTTTTTATGATTATGGAAATATTATATTAATATTTAACTTATTATTAATACCATACTTTATTTATTAAATAATTATTGAAATAAGATTATCACCAACTTCGTCATCATAAATCATAAAAAAATACTTATGAAATGAAATTATATTATTATAAATCACTTCAAAACATCTATTAAATTACCAATAATGATATTTTAATGATAAAATTTGAATCTATAAACAATAATTGACAACACCATTATGAAACTAATACTAAACAAACAATTGAAAATAATAACATTTGATTATGAAAATAAAATATAACTAACTAATATATTTTTCATATATGGATATAAATGATGTTTATAAAAGTTTATATGCTTAAATAAGGTTCCTAAATGGGTTATTAAGATATTTATTTTGTATATAAGAGATTATAGAATGCTCATCAAAGAGGAATTAAATGTAAATATTTTTCATCTTAATTTTGCTTCACTGAGATATGATTTGTTTCCACCACTTGTTTAA
Source organism: Viscum album (assembly GCA_963277665.1). Taxonomy (NCBI): domain Eukaryota; kingdom Viridiplantae; phylum Streptophyta; class Magnoliopsida; order Santalales; family Viscaceae; genus Viscum; species Viscum album. The sequence continues at coordinate 998,465,725 of OY728138.1, read as the reverse complement.
TTTTTTTTATGCATATATTTTCAATTAATTTATTTATCATGGTTTATCATGCAATATAAGATGTTAAAAAAATCCATAATTAGGTCTATTTTCAAGGTTTTTAGATTCAACTTTCACTAAATTTTTAAGGTATTTTGATAACTCGGTTCTCTTTTGTTGAGTTATAATGCCTCTTCGATAACTTATTTCTTCTATTATTTATTTCCACCACCCTAAGATTTTATTTCATGGTAATTTATTATCAGATATATGAAAAATTACCTTTTATTTGAAATATTTTATAATATTAGACTTTTTTATTAAAATTTATATCATTTTTGAGAATAAATCTCATCCACATTGATGAAGGAATCTCCTCCATGTCTATATTTTCCCTTATCCTCTTTTTAGAAGGTATTTTTTTTACTATTTTTATGATGTGTTTTTTCAACAAAAGTATTTCAAAATATCAAAATGGTTTTTATACTTTTATAATAAATGCTTTTATCTTTCACTCTCCATTCCTTTCTTATAACCTTTATGTCTTTTTGAATCTATATTATTGAAGATTATTTTTAAAAGTAAAAGTTTAAAAAATGTTTTAACTTTTTCTTTTTGAAACCCTTATGTCTTTTCAAGGATATAATGTTAAATATTTTTTAAAAACTAAATTCTTTTAAAAATATTCATTTCAACTTTTTTAAAATAACTTTTCATTGTGATCTGTAACTACTTATTTTATGATAATGTTAAAAACATTTTCTAAAAAATCTTTTATAGTTTTGCTACCATTTTTCCCTTTATCTATAAAGTAAATATATCCTTATAAATTATTTTACATGAATCACCCTATAAATTTTCATATGAAATACTCTTTTTAGGTGATATAATTTTTTGTATCAATCATTTACATTCTTGAGTACAATTTTGGTAATATCATCTAGAAATGTTATCAAACCCATTTTTATTTACATGGTTGATTTATGATGTGATGAATGATTTTTTTCAACTAGAATACATATATATAGTTTATTTATAGGTGGGTTCATATATATACCTACAATGCATTGGAAAAGATTTTATGAGATGAAAATGGTCCGTGATTTGTGATAATTGAGTCAATAATGGATCATATGTTGTGATACCAAAGTTAATAATGGATCATAAGTTATAATACTCAACTTAATATTGGTTTGTGAGTTATGATAATATAATCAATAATGGGTCATGAGTTATTATAATCGTGTCAATAATGGAGTGTGAGTTATGATACTCGAGTTACTAATTAGCCAGGAGTTATGATGCTCGAGTCAATAATGGGTCATAATAAGTAATCTCTGAGCCACCATGTAAATGGTCATAGAATTTTGATACCTAAACCACTATGTAATGATTTCCTATGATTATATTTGTGACATAATTCCAAGTTATGTTATATTTCAATGAAAAAAAAATTATTATTTTATATGCCTATGATTATTCTCCATAGATCAGGTTTGTTATCTCACACTCTTATTCCATAGTACGGGTTTATTCATTTGAGATTATATGTCCTTATATCATAACTTATGGACACTTCTTATTGATAAATGTTCCTTTTAATAAGATATTTCTCCCATTTACTTGTTTAATAATAGGTTTATGATCTAACCCTTAATGAATTGTTGACGAGTTATTTTCCATTACCAATCATTTGATCTCACACCTTTCTTATGTTCATATTCCCTATGTTTTTAAGATGAGTTTTATCTATAAGAAGTCTATAAGGGGGTCTAGATTGGTTCAATTTTAGAGAAATTTTCACAATTACCATAAAATAGGTTTCTTATATACCTGACCATCAAAGAAACTAAACCTTTCATTCATGATATTATGTTTTTATTTTAAAATTCAATATTTAAATTATTGAAATATATGTCAGTTTAGTTTAATAAATATCACTTTTTATCAAAGTTGGTGATTAAATAAAAAAAATAGAACCAGATCTGAGAGTGTGGGTCTAGGGCGCCTTTTTTTGGTTTCAAAGTTGGTTTTAGTTACTTTTTAAGGTTAGTTTATTTGTTTTTAAGGATTAGTATAAAATAAATTAAGTAAAAAACCAAATATATAAGTCTAATTATAGGATAAAATATTGAAGTTTTGGTAGAGTATAGAATGTGTGGTTTCCTAGAAATTATATCTATATATGGATAATGGAAAGTGGATAAGGTTATAACACAGATGCACCGAGGGTTAATTATCATAATTACCTTGAAAAAGGCTGGTTGAGTATCAAAACTTTATTCAATCAGTGCACAATGAGTGGACCTAAGATTTTACACCTAGCTAGAAACTCTTAGGGGAAATTATTTGGTTAATTGTGATCTCATTATGAACTATTATAATAGATTTTAGCACATATTTATAGTATTATTAGAGAACATAATAGGATATATAAAATTATTATCCTAGATTCAAGCATATAAATTTATATGTTAGGGTACATGTGTTATTTATGATATAATTATTTTTAGTTAATTGTTTTCCTTTTTATTTAGTTATAAAATTAGCTAATCATACATTTAACTTCCTTTATTAATGTAATGGTTAAAGAGAGGGGAAACAAATTTATCATTGTATATGATAGACAATACGATGATGGTCCTAATTAAAAACAAAATGGGATTGATGTTGGTGTTAGAATTTTGTGGTTATGGTCACTAAACTATCTCTAGTTATGATAAATAACTTTATTTTTTCCAAAATATCAAACACACCAAATAAGATAAGTATATTTTTTCATAGGATCATATGTGATGAAGGTGATTAAGGAAATAATATTTAATTTCATTCATGTCAGAAATGTGGGAAGAATCACACAAGGTAATGTCTCAAAGGAATAAAGAAATGCTTCAAGTGTAGAAGGATTTTCCATCAAACTCGTGATTCTTGATGAGAGATGAATAGGTTGGTAAATACAATGGATGTTATTTTAGTCCAAACTAATACATCGTCCAACACTCCAATGCTTCAAATATAAGATGTTTGGGTAATATGAAAATCAATTCTTCAATCAAATTTCTAATAAGTATTATAGGTATAAACAAATTTCTAAAGAAAAGTAATGAGTGAAATACTATCCAATATCAACAAATGAAGTGGATTATAATAATTAAGGAATATTTTTCATCTGTTATATATTTTTTTGGGGATTATTAAAATCCATCCTAGTGTATCTCGGATCTTTTCATAGAGAATTAAATCACCACACCTATTTTTTAGTTATCAAATAAAATTTATTATTTTTTTATCCCAAGTTGATTTTTATGGAAACTTTTCTTATGAAAATATTATTATTCTTCTTTTAGATGAATTTAACATGAATTTTCAAATGGTTTGGTTCTCTCTATTTAGAGTAAAAATTATTTGGAATAAGGAAATCTTAATTCATACCAACTTATGGTATTTTATCCATGAAAGTAAGATTATGAACACACTTTTCAAGTTAATTATATAATGTTGGTCATGATACCAAAAAATTATAGAATCTTGGATAAAATTCATGGAGAAAAATTCAAGGTTAGGAATAATCCAATTTTTGAGGAAAAAGAAGTGTTTCCTAAGTTTGTAAGGTTGATATCTTTCAAGATATTGTTTCCTGATTCACATATATATATTTTATATTACCTTAAATATTCTTATTATTAAATGATAATTAAAATTGTGAGGAAGAAATTTGTTTAAGAGGGGATAATATATCGCCCCAGTATTTTAATATATATATATATATATATATATATCATTCCTTTAAATAAATATAATGTCTATGATAGCTTTCTCCACTCACAATACTAAATAAAAACAAGCTGCAACATATTATATTAATATTTATAATAAAACATAAGAATGATAAAATCACTAGTAAATAAAAAAAATTGTAATCAATTAGAATTCATACAAAATAGGATCAAGTACGCTTAAATTTTTAAAAATTATTTTTTTAATAAAAGTAGTTTTTCTTTATATATTTTACATTATTAAAAAGATTAATTTCAAAATTTATTATTTATAATTTTGTAAAATAAACTTTATTTTTGAATTAAAAATATAAAAATTGGCTTATAGTGAATTTTTTAGATTTTTTTTAAAAAAATTGGTAAATGGTAAAAAAATTACAATTTTATTAATACCTTTACTTTAATGAAATAATCATAATAAAATAATGTTCTATAAATTATTGAAAAAAATATATAAAAAATATTTTTAAATTAAAAATAAATCATTTAAAAATAATATGTTGAATTTATAAAACTCATCTTTAAAGTTTTGGAAATGTAAGTAATGTTTTACTCTAAAAATTGATTTTATTCAATTATATTAAAAATTAGTTTTCATCACTTAGAGAAATTAGATCTAGAAAAATGGATTTATAATTTTATATCAACATGTTCATAATATAGAATAAATTAAATTTCATTTTTTAGACATTAAAATGAGATTACTAGGATTAAAGTTAATTACTGTGATCATAATAAAACACTTATTTTCAAAGAATTGTTTTATTAAAATTGTGTGATTTTTATCTAATAAAAAATAATATATTTTCAAAAATTACTAAAATATAATTTTTAAACCTATTTTTTAATATATTAGCATCCTCTAATTGTTAATAAATACTAAATAATATTGTGAACAATTAATTGTAAAATAAACATTATCGATAAGACAATTTTTCTATGCATAATATATTTTAATTTAAAAGTTAATTTTATATTATATTACAATTAAATTAGATTATATTTAAATTTGATTATGTTTCAGAAAATATTTTTTTAAGAATTTTTTCATTATATTTTTTAATAAAATATAAATTACTTAGAAAAAAACTAGTTACCAAGGTAAAAATCAAAATGGTAAAATGTAAAAATATAGTGGTAAAATACATTAAACATGTTTCAAAAATATGTGAAAATTAATGGTAGAAATTTTAACAATCTTAAATAACCACACAAATACTTATTTTCCACCTTTGGAACAATTTAACATTGAACAATTTCATTCCATCATTGAAAAAGTAATTGGTATTTACAAGAATGTCATTTTATAAACTTATAAAATGATACCAATTCCAAAAAATTTCTCCACCCATTCAAAATATTCAGCCCAATAATACATATTCCCTGTAATCTCATAACAAATCTACCCACATACTAGAATCCTTTTTCTTTCTAAAATACCAAGCTAAGGATTTGTATGGCATTACCCAATGTTGAATTCCCAAAGGGAGAGGTAATATTCTTAAATGATCTCTATTAATTATTTCATTGTTTTGCCACCTCAAAACTATTATATCTGTGAAATTGTGACAATACCATTATTACTAATATGATTAAATTTTATTACAATAATGGAATATCACTTTTTAACCTTCCTTTTAAATATCAAAAAAAATAAAAAATTCATATGTGTTACATGTGTACTATCATCTCTAGAAGAGACATAATATGTTTTTCAAAACTACCTTAAAAGGATGGTTAAAAGAGTGTATTTAATGAATAACTATTATATTTAAAACCTTATTAATATTTTTAAAAATAAACCAATTCTTACCTTGTTTATTTTCTATGTAAATTGTTAGAACCTTAAAGGATTACACCCTGAGGTGGGTAAATCAGGGTATATAAGATAAAACATTTATTCCTTTTATGAGGACCTTGTTTTATAACCTTTATGAACACTTAAAATACAATATAACATTCTTATAAATGAGTGATTAAAGTATTAAATAACATAAGTTATTTTACACGGTTCACCCACACCGGGATAGTCTAAGGAGTATGCACGCAAATGTGCATGCGCACTAAATTCACTAAATCTCACTAATTTATATGTATAATTTTGGAGTAGTATAATTGACCCTCCTAGTTTAATACCATGAAAAATTAGATAACTCACTACCTTATTACAATAATAAACTCACTCCTTTTTCTGTTTTTCCTTCCTTCCTCATGATAATGTGGATATACACCAATGAAGGTGTTTCACTTCATCATGTATATTGTCGACTTCTAGAGAGAATTGGGATCCCTTAATATCAAATTATAAAACCTTTATACTTCCATATGATCTAGAAAAACATTTTATAATTCCTCTTTGAATGCTCCCCTATATTTCTCTTCCTTTCTTCTTATGAGAGGGTTTATTGTAATCTGGATCTTCTGATCATATTCCATCATTATCAAATCTAATAAAAATACCATTTTAAGATAAAAAAAAGGCTTTTAAATCTCTCCACATATATTGGGTTTTAATTTCATGGATATTTTTTTCTCCCCAAGAATATCTCCATCTTCTAGTAGGTTATTCGATAATATATAGAAAATTTTATCTTCATAGAACCATGACCATGGTTATAATTTTTGAATTAATTTATGACATGTTATCATAAAAACATCTATTGAATGTTTTTATCCATCCTTTTATGGATAACATGAATCTTTTGATTGTAATGGATATCATAATCTCCTCCTACAAGCATGCATGGTATACATATCCAAATTCATGTAGACATGTTACAACATATCTAGTTACATGTACCTAATTATCAACATATCCAATTTTACAGGTTGGTCACATAGTCACTTTCCCCACATAGATGTTTTGTCCACATACCTGATTTTCTCACATAGTTGTTTCATGTAGCCATTCTACACCTATATATGATTTTCTCACATAACTGTTTGTGTTAAGTATTAGTTTCACATAGCCTTTCTGGCCATGTGACTAATTTTATCATGTATACAATTGGATCATGTAGCCAAATTCGTTTAGAAAAAACCCTTTAATAAATTCCAAAATAGATATAAAAAACTCATATTATAAAAAACTATTTTTCAATAAATCTAATATTGAATTAATTTGGGGTCCAAAAATATCCCCCTTTGATTTAGTTCACAATATCCAATATCTTCCTAACAAATAACACCCTCAAACTCTAATTTTCAATTTCTCCACCTAATTATAACTAAAATAAAAGGGGTTATTTATTAATAAAAATCACCAATTAGAACTTTAGGTGTCAATAATTCTCTAATCCTATAGAACCAAAGCTCAGTTTAAGGAACAATAACCTTATCTAGCATCTAGAAGTTTTTCTATGAAACTCGCATCTCTCCTTGATTTTCCATTAAAGTAATCACCCCTTTCAAATCATTTCCCCTACCAAAGTGAGGTGTGAAAACATTCCTTTATAATGAAAGCACCCATGCTGATTGGGGGTATATCCTAAAAATAATTAAGTGGATAGAAATTTTGGACTCCAATATCCAAATGATACTTCTCAAACACTACTTTGGGTAGTTCCTTTGTCAAGATATCTATAACTTGATCATGGTTTGACACATACTTCAAAACCACAATTCCTTACTCCACAATCTTATTTACAACATGATAATCTATTCCCATGTTTTTTTTCCGTGATTTTTGGAAATGATTTTTGAAATTATTGATTTCACTTAAGTTATCCCACACAATTGGAATAGAATACATCACTTAAACACCCACATCATCAACTTATTGTTTTATCGATATAAATTGGGTTTATTATTTAGTGTTAGTAATATATTTGTCCTCAAAGGATATCAAATATATATAATATTACTTCTTATTTTTCACATGATATTTTGGAAATCCCGAGGAAAAATAACCATCTAAATTTTATTTTATGTTGATTACTGAACAAGACAAATCCAAATCAATAAACCCCATAATTTATTTTTGAATAATTATGATTGATAAACCCATAGTTTATCATGTGATACATGAATCGAAGTGTTATTTTTATAAATTTCATGTGAATTTACTTGGAATCACTATGAAAATGAGTGGATTAACAAGTGAAAAATAGAATATCTAGTCATTAGGTAGTCAAGTAGATTAAACTACCAATGATTTTCTAGTAATTGGTCACATTGACCATAATGTCTTACTAATATCTTGATAATTTTAGTATTCTTTTCATCAGAGATTCGATGGTCCCCAAATCCTCCACCTGGTATCTTATTAAAAATTCCTCATAATAATTATTTTTAGAGATAAATATCCCATCATCTCATTTAATAACTTGAAATACATGGAAAAATTACATTTCTCCAATTAGAGACATCTCTAATTTTTACCTCATGAGTTCTGAAAAATGATTTCATTAGTTTTCATCTGAGCCTCTAACAAAAATTTCATCAACATAGACAAGCATCATCAATCACTACTAATTATCCTTATTTATTTATAGGTTTTGATCAAATCCTTCTCTATAAAAAAATATTCCTTAATCATTTATCTTACCTATAATACCATGCTATTGAAGTAAACTTCCTATTTATGAACACAATTCAAGAAGGTGGATTTTATATCCATTTAATAAACCTTGAAAACCTTTTGATATGCCATGGATAGGAATAATTGGATTCATTAATGTCATTTTACATGTGAAAATGTCTCATAAATGAAAATTCCTTCAATTTAGTAATTCCCCTTGGATACAAGCCATTACTTGTTCCAGATTACCTTTCCTTCTTAATTAAGTTTATTTCATAACTCTCAATTGTTTACGAAAACATTCTTATCACATATACTTGGACCAAATTCCAAAGTTTAATTTTCCTCTATTTTATCAATATCTTTATCCATGGACTTGACATAGATCTCATTATTTACAGCTTCTTTAAAATATTTTGGTTACACCAATGATAGTAAAGATACTTTATACTAATCCCTCAATATTATGTCTAAGACTAGGTCTGTCCAATATCTAATAATGTTTCTTTTGATAATTTTATCCCCACACATTTTTCATTTTTATCTTGTTGGAATTTATTTTCTTTTTTCACAATTTGGTTCTTCATCATAATTTTATTTATGCTTTGTAACTCCCATAGAATGTTTTGGTGTTTCATCCCATTCATATTAATAAATTTTTTTGTTGTAATGTGAAGCTTGTTCATGTATTGATGTAATTTTCCTACCTTTAAACACCATAATATCTTTTCCCTTAACAATATTTTCAATTATTTTTTTGTGAAACCTATAATATTTATTATTTGATGTTTATCTCAGAAATATACCTTCATCTATTCAATATTTAAGTTTACTGATCTTTTCCTTGTTGAGGATAAAACATTTACTTCCAAATTTCTGAAAATATTTAAGTGTAGGTTTATTTCCAACCCAAATATCATATGGAGTTATCCATTATCATGAACCAACATAGGTTAAACCTAATCCAGTCACCCAAAACAGACTACAAAAAGTCCCAAGAGGCATTCACAATCCTCTCGTCCTGATAACTAGTGTTTGGAATAATATAAAACTTAGTTAGGAACAATTTAGATCATAAAAGATAGATAAATAAACAAGAATAAAATCAAAGAACAAATTGGAATCCAAAAAAAGGAAAAAAACTACCAAGTGCACCTCTGTGTGACCTCATGGGTCACCATTATCCACTGAACTGACTTCGGTCCATAGTGACCGAGATCAAGATGTAAGCATCGTTATAAGCTAAAAACAAATATATAGCTATAGTTGTGAGTTTTAAAACTTATTAGGTGTTCTTGAATGAACTATCCCCCATGCCTTAACATTAAAATAAAATCCAATTCATGATAGTTTGAAGATAAAATATATAAAATTAGGGGTTTCTACTCTTTAATAAAAACAATAAACAAGATTCCATTTTTATAAAAACTACTTCTCATCATATTTTTAGAAATATTTTTCAATCCAAGAATACATTTCATAAATATTCTTTATATAAGATAACGAATTCCAAAACAAATTCCACGGTATGGAAATATAACAACAAGGTACATTTTCAAATAATTATAATGGAAAGAAAGAGTAAAATTAAGTAATCACTATGGGAAATCCCTAAGTAACTTGGGATACTAGGATCCTTGGATCCTTGTACTCTCAGTGATCAATCTTCCAGACACAATGTTACTGCTTGAGCCACCAATTCCCATCACATGAATTTTAGTTAGTTTTGTTTTATAATAATTCTAGGGAGACTAGGACATAGCCTTGTCCACTCACCTAGTGTACTAGACCTGGTCTACCCACCTGGATACCCTGGATTCCCATGTTCCATGCCGAAATGGATTTGAGTATTTATCAAGCTAGAATATATTTATATATCATATAGTTTACATAAAAAAACTCATCCACCTTCTCACCTATTATCTCTACACTCAAGATCATCCCATTTAAAAGTCACTTAAAACATGTACAAACCTCTTTACCAGACTCATGTCATAAATCATTTGTCTAACACATACATCACATTTTTAATTTTAAGGGGCATGCCTTATGAGGGGTTTCCATTTTTATAAAACAATCCAAAGTGTCAATAAGACCTCATCATCTTATGAGTGTTAATTTCATTTAAAAAAAAGGTTAAAAACATATTCTTATTAAGAAGAACCTATCTGGGGTCTTAGGTGAAATTTTAAAACAAAAGGAAATCATTTCTAAGAGATATAACTAATTTTTTCATAGAATATGTATATCATAGAATTATTAAAACACACTTTTAAAATACTCAAGAAATCAAGGAATTCATATTAAAGTCTCGTCATAGGTAACCTCCCTCAATAGGAAGAGAAACAAGCTAAAACACCCCAAAATTCTATGTCTTTAATGATATTCACTCACACTTACATGCATATACACTCCTTTATATTCATATATACCCTTAATAAAATGTATATATTCCCCTCGCTATAAGGTAATATTTAAAAGGAGTATGTATATATATACATACATATATACGTACCTATATATATGTGTGCAAGCCTTCATGGAGCAAAAAACACTTTAAACAATAAGAGAAAACCAAAAGTCACCAAAATACCCCAATAGAATTTGGAACAATAAAAATTGTTGAAGAAAACCTATCCAAATGGATTTGGTGAATTAAAATGAACAAAAACTCTTCACCTTCAGTGGTGGATGCTGAAATATGCACAAATCCAACCAGAGAGAGCTATTGCATTTCCTAATAATCAAAGAAAATACTAAAATATAAGATCAACCCTAACCCTAGGGCTTCGACAAAAAAAGGGGTGATATAATGAATAAAAATGCCAAGAAATGGGAAGAGGGGGGATTTTAAGACCTTGCCTTGGGGTGGAGACCGATAAACATAAGGAAATATGGTGGAAACTCTAAAAGAGAGGAGCCCTCTAGAGATGGTGTTGGTGTGTGCGGTTAGAGGGGGGGTTGGAATTGCATGAGTAAGGGGGAGTAGACACCTTTGAGGGTTTTGATAATAATAATAATCTCAATAATAAAAATAATAATAATCTTAATAAAAATAATAATCATAATAATATTATTATTATTATTATTAAAACATTTAATTTTTTATTTTTTTTAGGTTGGCCCCTGCACACGGTTTGGACGTATGGTTGGACAAACGATGTTCCAACTATTCTCCCCCCACTGCACCCCTAGAGAACCTAACACAAGAAGTCCACATGTTTGGAAAAACCATGCACTGAATGTTTGATTTGGATCTGTCAAAAATTGCAGATAGATCATGTGGGTTGCGCACATTTTCAACTAAATGTGCACTAATCATGCACCTATGCTACCTAAAATTTTAAATGTTAAACCTCGATCTACCCAAAAACTCAAAATAAAAGCTAAAAATAATTTATTAATCAAAATAATTATTATTTCAGGGTTGGCATGTGACAATTCTCCCCATTATGACACTTTTCTCCCAAAAAGCCTCAATGATTTAATTGACCAAGACACAAAGAAAAGGGAACCCATCACATGAAATGAAACCTCCACCACCCAAATATTGAAGATTTAATACTCACCCATCCCACGATAAATAGAACCCAATTAAAGACTAAATAATTTATTCTCAATGAAACATACCAACAATAGATGAGGGAATAAATGAGACCTAGAGCACTCGAATCATCCAAAAAAATACTCAATGAAAGAGGTTAAAATCTCCAAACACAATCTCAAAACATGGAACACCCCAACCCCAATATATAAATTTAAAAGGAAACCTATGGTGGTTTTTTTAGGATCCCCACAAGAATCTATTACATTACCCTTCATCCAAGATATCAGGACTACTATGTTCGGGTTCGGGTGGGCTAGAAATAAGAAAATTCTCTATCAAGAACGCTTGAAAACCAAGTTCACCATAGGGTCCTTCTATAGTGGCATCCCCACCACATTAATTCTTCATTTAATCTTGATTGGGTTGACACTAAACTCTTCATATGGTATTCTCCCCTCCATTTTAGAATTCTGGTCAAACATCGATTCCTAAACCAAAGAAACTCACAAAACTAGACATTACAAGATCCTGAAAGAGGCGATACACAAGAAAAAAACACCACCATCCACAACAACAAGATCCAAAGCCCCTCAAAAAATTCCATTAAAAGAATTCCCCAAAGACAGATGGAAAATGGACATCCACCAAATCGGATATAGGTTTCACCAAGAGATAATGTTCAGGAAGATAACTTAGGATAACCCCAATGAAAATGAAAAATGAAAATAATTAAGGGGTACTAAGAGACACCACTAGCATCCAACCAAAAACATCAAAAATTTCCCAAACCTTAGAAACTCATACTAATACCTTTAGATTAAAAAAATACGACCAATAAATTAGATTAAGAAGACTAGATATGACCAAAAATTACACAAACCACACCTTACCAAGATAGATGTTCACTGAAATAATTGAAACTCTCCAAGGGGTTATCATAACAGAAGGCAAAGAAAAAATTTATTCATAATTTCCTTAGAGATTACAACCACATCAAACTTGACAAGATCAAACTGTTAAATGGTAGCCACCAAGATCTCCAAAATTAAAATAATTTAAAATACAGAAAACCAAAATAAGGGAAAAATCAAAGGATTTCCATTCCAACATCAGAAACAATAATTCGGGTCAACATCCACCACACCCAATAGCTCCTAAACTACATGGAAAGATTCACCCTAAATCCTATGGATGGAGACCTAATTCCATGAAGAATCTTTTTCCTTATAGTTAGGATCCAAAAAAACTTATACCGAACTTACTATTTCATTAACTCAACTTATGAGACCCCATCAGGCAACCTAATCAAGCGCACTAAATAGAATAGGATGAGATCATAAAGGCTGACCACCCACTCCTCACCATGAATTTTTTGGGGTATATTCCAAAGAAAAAAACATGGAACCAACCCAAATCCCATCAATAATTAAATTTCCACATCTCAATCATAAATAAACAACCCAAAATCAAAATATCATTTCAATCATACCTCTAACACATCAAAGCTAAAGACTAAAAATGAAAACTCCAAACATAAAAAGGTAGCATGATAGTACTCCCACTTTTTATAACATTGAAATTTCCCCTTTTGAAACCCATTTTTAAAAAACATAACAGGACTTACAAACCAAACACCCACCATTAGTATTCCATGAATCCTCACACATATATAAATATCCTTGTTTTGTCTCAAGAACCCATCTAAACGTACCAATAAATATTTATTTCCCACAAACATCTGTCTCAATATATGAGAATTCATAGGAATACCAAGATTCAAATAAAAATATGTAAGCTTCACTTTCTAAAATTCTCTTTAAAATACCACCAACTAGTTTTAAAATAAACCAACTTTATCAAAAAACATATTTATATTCCCAATTTAATTTCTTCCCAAATTTTTTAAAAAATCATTTAAAACCCAAAAAAACCATTCCACTTCATATTTAGTTTTTACAAACCCTATCAAAATCCCAAAATTATTTCTTAAACAATTTCTATTTTTAAAACATCCCAATGAATTTTCCAAACAAAATAATGTTTTTATTGTGGAAATAATCTTTTTAAAACTAAAAATAACTTCAAAATCCATGATATACATTCCAAAACCAACTCAACCCAAGACCAAGATTAAAGAAAAGAAAATAAAAACGCAAAAAATCAAAAAAAACAAAAAAATATATAAGAAAAATAACTGCACATGGCTTGACAACATGGTTTTCCATGTCGTGTTCCAACTGAGTGATCACACTGGAGGTTAGAAAAGGTTGCTACATGGTTTGTGCATGGTTTTTCCGGACCATGCATAGTGACCATTAACCCTCTGAATCCCTCCAAAAAATCCATTCCAACCTTTTCAGTTTCTCTAAATACACCATAAAATATCAACACCAATCATAAATTCCCAAAAAAAACAAAAAACTCTATAACATCTAAGAACCAAGCTTATATTTCAAGGTGAAACCATCCCAGGACACCCTAGCGATTTAAGTGTCCTTCTGAATAGGTGGTGATCAAGAACCTACCCATGACTAGCCACTTGAATTATAAAAATCCTATCCCCAAATAATAAGGTCTAATTTCTCTCATACCATTTTACATGAACCAACCCAGGTCAACCCTGAACTGGTTACCTGAGCTGGCCTACAATAAGGCCTGAGAGGCACTCTCGATCCTCCAAAGATAGAAACTAGTGTTGGGTGTAAAATAAAACTAATTTGGAAATTATTTATCACAAAATATACAAATAAATAAACAAAAATAAAATAAAATAACAAAATAATTGTAAAAAAATAAATAAAACTACAAATCATACTTCTGTGTGACCCCATGGGTCACCATAATCCACGGAACTGACGTTGCTCCATACTGACCAAGACCAAGCTGGAAGCATAACTAGAAGCTAAAATAAAAAAGATAGATTTGTTGGGATGAGTATTAAAACTCATTAGGTGTGACAAAATAAACTATTCCTCATGCCTTACCTATAAAATAAAATTCAATTAATGCTAGTTTGAAGAAAACATATATAAAATTAGGGTTTTCTACTCTTTGATAAAACAAGTTACAATCTTCCATTTTTATAAAAAAATACTTTTAATTATATTTTTTGAAATACTTTTCAAGATTGGGAGAAATTTTATAAATATTATATATAAAATAAAATTAATGAAAAAAAATATGCCATGGTATGAAAATATAACAACAAGGTACATTTTAAAACCATTACCATATAAAATAGGAGTAAAGTAAGAAAAAATTATGGGAAATCCAAATGTAACAAGGTTTAGTGGGATCCTAGGATCCACATAATCTTGTTGATCAATATCCTGGATACAAAGGTCCTAATTGAGACAACAATACCCATAAAATGAATTTTAGTCAGTATTGTTGTGTAATCCTATTATGGAGACCGAGCATCATTCATTCTGACTCACCTAGAATACTAGACCTAGTCTTCCCACCAAGATACTCATTATTAACTTGTGTCATACCCAAATAGAGGTGAGTTTTAATAAAGATATAATATACATATGTTTCAAACACTTTACATAAAAAAATTATCCACTTTATCACCTCTGATCTCCCTCTTTAAGTGTATCCCATTTCCAAGTCACCTAAACCAAGAACAATACTCTTTTCTATGCTTATATAACAATTTGTATGTCTAGCACATACATCACTTTTTCAATTTTAAGGGTCCTTACATAAGATGATTTTCCATTTTTATAAATAAATTCAAGGTTCCAACCTAGCCTCATCATCTTATGAAAGAAAATTTCATTTAAAAATAAGTTTAAAATATATTCTTATTATGAAGGACCCATGTGGAATCTTAGGTAAATTTTTTTTAAAAAAGAAAACCATTTCCAAAAGTCACAACCAATTTTTTCATATCATATGTATATCAAATAGTAATTAAAACACACTTTTAAAAAACTCAAGTAATTAAATAATTCAAATTTAAATCTTGATATTGGGTACCTACCTCAACGGGAAGAGAATTAAGCTAAAACACCCAGAAAATCTATCTCCTTGATGACGGTCACTCACACTTACACACATATACACCTTTATATATACATATATACCTTTAATCCAATTTCCATATTCCCCTATCTATGAAGGAATTTTTACAAGAAGGATATATATATAAGCATACTTATTTATATTTTTTCAATCCTTCATGGACCCACAAAACACTTTAAACAACAAGAGGCAACCAAAAATCACCAAAAGGACCAAACAAAATTTGGAATAATAAAAATGGTGGAAGAAAACCTACCCAATCAGAAATGGAAAACCAAAAACAAACAAAAATACTTCACCTTTGGTAGAATAAATTGAAATACACATTAATCCGGCCTGGGAGTTCTATTTCATGCCCTAACAATGTAAGAAAATACAAAAAATCAGATCAACTCTAATCCTAGTGTTCGTATGAACAAGGGGGAGATGAGGTGGTGAAAAATGCTAAGAAATGGGAAGAGGAGGGATCTGGAGACCTCACATTGGGGTGGTGACTGAGAAACTCCAATAAATCCAATGGAAACATTGTAAGAGAGGATCTCTCGAAATAGGGGTGTGGTGTATGTGGCTAGAGAGGGGGCGTCATGCGAGTAAGGGGATAAAGAGACCCCTATGATGGATTAATAATAATAATAATAATAATAATAATAATAATAATCTTAATAATAAAAATCATATTAATATTAATATTAACATTAATAATCATAATAATAATCATATTATTATTATTATTATATCCTTTATTTTGTCCCTTTTTTAAGGATGGACTCTGCACATGGTTTGGCCGCACAGTTGGCCAAACCATGCACCAATTTTGAACTCATCATTGGTCCACTAGCACCTCTCATGGGAAGTTCATATGGTTTGAAAAATATAAGAAATTTCTTTGTGGTTTGGCTCTATCAAAAAAATTTAGACGGCTCACACGGGTTTCACACAATTTCTATTAACTATACGCCAACTATGTACCTATGCTGAAAACCCAAAATTTTAAAATTTTAACCTGGACCATCCCGAAACTCAAATGCAAGGCTAAAAATAATTAAATAATTAAAATAATTAATATTTCAGGTTCAGGGTGTGACATCCCTTCATTTTCACACAACAATTATCTATTAAATATTTAAACCATAGAAATGATAGATTCTTTCCGGTATATTTTTAGAAGATACATTTCAATCAAAATTGTTTTAGTCATGTAGGTGATTATATGATTTATTCTTTATCCAATAGTCATAAATCCTCATATGGTGAGACAATACTTTAATCTCTTAAAACTCATCTAAATTTTAACATAAAATTTTCCATAAATGGTTAACCTGGTAACCCTTTTGAAAGATTAAATTTCAAAATTTAGAGATAAGGTCACTAAATTTATCAAAATTAGTTTAGTGTTGATCCCCTATATATCATAAAGTATCTCTTGTCTATCACATATCAAACTTGTGAATACCTTCATAATTAATTCTCTTAAAACATGTTAATTAAAAAAAATTCTTATTGAAAACAATAATTATTTATTAATCCAAATATTATTGGATATATTCCTTAAGTCCAAAAATTTCATAAACTCCACCCATGATAGTACAAACCACTTTGTTGACAAATCCTTAATTAGTTCTATGGTAATAAATACCATCTAATTTACTTATTCATATCCAATATATATTTATCCAAAAAATCATTATCTCAATATCATGCACATATTAAGTTTTATCTTTCCCTTAATCATGTGTTTTCCAAAAAATATCACTTTACCACAAGAATAACTTTTCATGGTTACCAGTACCATTCATTATATACTCTTAAATCCTTATGGAAATACTATAATATACCAATACAAAGATGTTTCATTATTCTATAGTACCATAAAAGTACTTTTATAACATTATTATTGAATTCCATTACATGAATACTCAATCATTACACCACTTCATTGTCATACACCACATTGCCAATGATAGTTACCTTTTTCATTGGATTTAATAGGTTTCTAGAATTGATCTTCATCATTAACCCTTGTATTTCAGAATTTATTAGCACAATTATCATTTTATTTACACTTGAAGCATTGAAGTGTGTGAGGTGAATTTTGTGTAGTTTTCCCTCTCTTTGCATCATTGGCCAGCCTCTTCTCATCAGTTTGGAAATTAATTGCCTGATAACCTTTCCTTATACACTTAAAACATTTATTACACCCCATAAAATAATTTCCTCTATGATTACTTCCACAATTAGAGCATAAAAGAAGGCTCATATTCTTCTCTCCATGGTATTTAGATTTCCCTTTAAACTATATATTATTTTTCAGGCTAAAACTGTGAGATTAATGTGTAACTCCAACCACTATTTCATATTTGATAGTACAATGAACAATCACTTCTTAGCTACTAAAGTCTTTTAGGTCCAACGACCATGTGAGACTTGACTTTAAGCCACTGAATAACCTATCAACTTTACTTTTGGTTTGTATGATAATACCAGAAGTGTACCTCATAAGTCTTGTGAAGTTAGCCTTGTAGGTATCAATGGATTCATAATCCTTCTACTTCAACTCAATGAAATCCTTTTCAATATTCATATTAATAACATGAGAAAATTACTTATTGAAGAATAATTTCTTAAACTCATCCCAATCCATGGATTCAATTTCATATTTCTTTTTTATATTCTTGATTATAGTCCACCATTGGTCTTCTTCAAATTCAGAATTATAAACAGCCAAAATGAATTTTAAATGATCATGGGGGATGCCTAAGGGACAGATCCTGGGGAAAGAAAACTATGTGGGCTAGGCCCAAAGCGGACAATATCATGATCGTGGTCTGGACTGGTCCATTACAAATTTTATTAGAGGTAGTGTCCATTCGATGTGCCAGTGAGGATGTTGGTCCCTTCTAGGGGGTTATGGAAATCCCACATTTAAGGAGGAGGATCACGAAGCACCCCTTTATAAGGTGGTGTGGATACATCTCTCATCATGAGGTATTTTCCTAGGGGATTCTTGAGGGACAGATCCCAGGTAAATAAAAATTGTGTGGGCTAGTCCCAAAGAGGATAATATCATGATCATGTGCTGGATTGGGCCATTATAGGTATAACCACATAATCATAGTAAATTACTTATAATATTTCAAACTATGAAACCTTAGGTTTAATCCTAGATTATTAATGATTATTACTAAAACTCTATGATTTTATACTATACTTAAACTTATCCTTAGATACATCCATAGACATATCCTTAAAAATATCTCTAGGGATCTCACAAAAGTTTTCTCATCATAGTTTCCAACGATTGACTAAAACTTTTCTCTAATACCAACTATAACAACCCTCTATTTTCATAAATTAACATTTCATCATTTTTCAGAATAATTAATACATTACACAAATAGACACCCAAATACATTTTTAGTTTAGTTCCTCTAGAAACTTGGAATCATAAAAAATTGGTTCATAAACACATATACTTCTTCTAAAGTGTATTTATTTATAACTAGAACCATTTTTGAAATATAAAACTTAATACCTTTCTTTGTATCCTTAGGAAAAGAAACATAAGAAAAGGGTGATCTCATGTGCTCGATAAGGGTAAAAAGGGAGATATGTAAGAAACATATGAACATAAGGGTATGATAACATAATCATAAAATTTAAAGATAGTGTCCTTCATATTAAAGATCATATACATGATTCATGGCATAAATATTATCATTTCATAATTAATTAATCATAAGATAATCAAGAGCATAATTCATGGAATCATAACATTGAAATAAGACATGGATTTTTTGGTTGACACATAAATATATAATATCATTCCCTATAATTCAAGGTGCCTTTCCAAAACATAATAGGGCATTTAATGGGGACTACACCTACTAGGTATGACATTCCACCATCTCCAGTAGTAGCCCTTTATTTGTAATTGATCAATTTTTCCCATCTTCCAGTAGTGTATTGGGTTTCCTCGTCTTCCCATAGTGGATCAGGTTTCCCCACCTTTCATAGTAGATCAAGATCATAAACTTGTCTCCATAATTATCTCATGAGACATAAATCTTTAACCAATTTATTTAAGGGAGAAATATCTCTCACACTTAATCTAATGAAAATCATGTTCCAATAGAACTTAAATTATTCATCATGTCAGAAACCAAGGAATGAAATGGGTTTAATATGCATAATTTAATCATAACATATCTATAGAAAAGAAATGGGTTTCATAAATATCATTCCATTATAAACATAAAACACTAATAGAAATAATAATAATGGTATCAATAAATCATATCCCCAGGGAAACATATGTAACATAAAATAATGTTATCTTAGATAGAAAATAATTTTGAGATATCACTTGAAATAATTATTGAGGAAAATATAATTTCTATTTTTGAAATCAAACACTTTTTAAATCATAAAATATTTATAAAACCATATTATTTGAAAATAATATTTAAAAAATATAAAGAAATATTTGAAAATAATTTTATAAATATTTTAAATCATTTTCCTTGAAAATGCATAAAAGATCATTGAAAACATCCTTAAATAATTTTTAGACAACATTGCTTTGAAGGAACACTGATTTCCAACTGAAGAGAGAATAACATTACATGAAACTTATAATATCATGAAAATAATTAGATACATAATACAACATGTCAAATACCATCATATAAACCTCATAAAATAATATAGGTGCGTGATATAACATGGGTCTCAAATAAAGTTAATTGAGATAAAATTACCTTACCGATTTGGTAAATTTTTAACTGTAAACCCACGAAAGAGAGATCATAAAATGGATATAAAAATACCCATAACTTTTAAAAATAATAATCATAAATTAAATTCATGGGAATTATATACACCACAAAAAATAAACCAGTAGTGCATAAAGCATGTGTCCCACAGAAATAAAAGTGAGACAAAAATCTCTTACTATAAGACTTGAATTCCTTCACACAAATTAAAACCTCATATATAATAAATATAATTTTATTATAAATATACCATAGAATCTTATTAATATATATAATACTATATATAATTTACTTGTGAATTTATATTACTCACTTATTAACAAATCCATGTTAAAGTTATGTTTCAGGTAATAACCGCTTTATTTTTTATACATGTTTTGACTTGTTATCATTGGTCCTCTTACATAGATCATGATTTAATCATATAAAAAATTATAAAAATGATATATATATATATATATATTAATTAAATATTTATTCATGTTTTTTTATAAAATTTAGAGGTAGATAATAAAATACACCGTTCATGGAGATGGTAGGACGTACATACGCATGAATGTTGTTTTCATTTTTTTTCATGTTAAAAAAAAGAAAATTATATGATATATTATTATTAAAAAAAAGTAATCTTATATATATCATATATATTCATAAAATTAATCTTTATTACTCTCTATGTGAAATATATATGAAATACGAATTACATCACATCATGGAGAAGATAAGTCATACGTACACACAACCGACGTTATCATTTCCCAAAAGATTAGATGGTAAAAATGTTATATATGATATTATAATTAAATAAGTATAATTATGTAATATATATATCTTTTATTCAATAAAAAATAGTTTTTCCATAAAAAATCCCACCATGAGAGGTGGTAAAGGAAAAAATGAACACTCATCGTTTCGTAAGGCAGTAGTTCGTTTTACACTCAAATGGTAAGTTCGTTTCCCATTAGATAGAAGTGTGTGAAAGTGTAGGTAAAATCATTAATATTACAAAATATCAGTATATTTAGGCTAATAAGGTTGTTATATAAATATTAAATAAAAATAATTTCGGGGTTCAAGGAATAAATAATATAAAAACATTTATTGATGAACGTAACCTGTTATTTGGGTGTCTACTTTTGATTTGCACAAAAGGACTTATTTGGTTGGATTTATTCCAAAAGTAAGGCTTATAGGATGAAGATAAGTAATTTTGTAGAATATTTTGGCATAATTTATCGGATTAAAAGGGCTTTTGAGGTCTGAATAAAAGATAAGTAAAGGTTCCCTTTTATAAGAGAGGGGAGGGGCCCTTTTGGAAACTCTCAAAAATATTAATTTATAATAAATAAAAACTCAATTAAAATACCTTTAAAAGTTCATATATTAGAATATAAAATTGTATAAGGTTTTAATCTCATAAAATAATAAATTTTAGATAGGATTTGATGTAATTTTAAACCTTATCTTTCTTATTAACCTTTATTTTTTTTTAAAGGTTGGGGATGAAGCCTCATTTATTATTAAAGGAAAGAAAAGACCTCTTTAACTGGGTAGAGGGAGACCCATAACATAGCCCAAAGTCCCTGTGGGAATTTATCCCATTACATGGCCCGTAGGCCCAAATGTTTTTCCCAAGTCCCATTCTGTGAATAGTTCTACAACAGTACCTTCTTGCAACAGTAGCACACAATACCCACCACTACTATAGTTCCTTACCGCCACTACAGTGCCCACCATCGCTACAGTTCTTGTCATTGCTACAGTACGCTACAGTACTGCTACAGCCCCTGGGCACAATGGGTTTTGAACACCCATTTTTCATGTAGGATCACAGGGTGCTTACCACTAAGCCAAACCCCAACTACAATTAACCTTTAGTTAGCCTATTCTGATTTTAACTATGGTAAAAACGTTTTTAAAATTATGATAACGTACTTTTTACATATAAAGTGTCAATTGAACCATAAATTATTAATTTATAATATTTTATAAAATAATTTATCCTCTTTTTCCTCATTTAATATTTTTATGTTTTTTAACTAATTTAATAAAATATTGTATTCATAAAATATCATCTGTGTCAATTTTGACATTATTCATTACATTGACTTTAATAAAATCCATATAGCAAGATAACATCGAACCAATTCATGAAATACACCACCAATATGACATATTAACCTAAAAAAATTGAATGACCTTAATTTAGTCAAATTATATTTCTTTTAATATTTAAAATTTCATTTAATTTATTGTTTCATTAATTACATAATTACTACAACATCATTTTGTAATTATTTAAGATACTTATTTCTTCACTACAAATTAAAATTAAAATTTTATTATATATATGAAACATTTATTTTTCTTAATAATATCTATATTTGATCATATTTTCATTTTATCCCCATATTAAAAATATTATACTTATTAAAATTAAGAGTGTGACATTTTGTCACCCCTTTGATTTTTAATAATTGCTAAGTCATTTTCATGGAAAATAGTCCATTGGGTAATTAAATCCCGAACATTAGGTTCTAAGGGTATATTTACCCTCATAAAATAATTTATTTTTATGTGTTATGGTAGTCTTATAATATTTATAATATTATTTTTACCTTTAACTACCTGATTTACCCTTAACCATTGTAATAAAAATTACTAATATAACTTTTAAAATTTATCAAAAAATGGAAATATTTTCTAAATTTGGAACATTTGATTAAAAATATGGAATACATTTTTCCAAATTCAAAACACAAAATTGGCTATAATTAATTTTAAAATAATCTATTTGATGGAATGAGAAAATGGGTTTTTAAAACGAAAACGTTCTGAAGATTGAAATGTTTTTATATCTAAAAACCATGAAAAAATGATTAAAATGACCTAAATTATATTAAATGATAAAAAATATAATTATACTTTAAAACAAATCAAAAATATAATTTATCACTAAAATTTATTTAGAAGAAAAATATTTTTTCTTTTAAAAATTTAGTATGTTTCAATATTCATCAAAACATTAAACCTGTCAGAAAAATGCCAAAATTTCAACCAAAGTAAATTTTTATATCCAAATTTCAAATAATAAGACTATTTTTTCATATAAAAATTCTAAAAGTTTCAAAAATTATATTTAAAATGCGATCTCCATTAAAAGGCGATAAAATTACCTTTTAGAAAATTATAGGTTTTTATACATAAAATTGGGTGTGTTTTTATATTATGTCTATAAAATCTATTTGATGAAGATTAAAAATATTTTCCTGAATACATAAAATATATATTTCATTAATAATATACACCAATTATAATTAATTTAATTTATTAATACAAAATGAATTTGGAAGCATAAAAATAAAAATATTTCCTTTATATTCAACTGTTATATATTTTCATTTCTAATTAATTGGTAACTAATGAATTCATATTACAAACCATATATTTTTATAAATTTATTTGAATCTATTCATAACCTCTAATTTAATGGCTAGGTTTTATTTTATTATATTAAATAATAATATTTTAAAAATATATTGTTTTTTAGTAAAACTCGGTCTTGCGTATAACACAAGCTATCAAAAGAATAATGCATTGTGTGTAACACAAGCCAATCATAGAGTTGTGTGTACATTGAGTTAAACTATGTTTTCATGTATATTATAATATCCAAAAGATTAAATTAATTAAAAATATATATTTTGTAAAATCACGAGGTATTACAGTATACCTACCACATGAACATTTTGTTCACACGGTCAGTATACCAACTATTCACACATGGTATGTATACCTACTATATGTCTTATTCCTCTAATGGTCAATTATTTCCTTCTCTTTTTTTAAAAATTTATATTTTTCAGAAAGCTCTATTTTAGCGATATTTTTACAAAATGACTTACTGTAACATTATTTAATTTATTTTAACTATTTTATTTATTTGTAAAATAAATAAATATTATAAATATTATACTATAAACTATTGAATAAAAAATTATATAAATTTGTAAGAGAATGTTAATTTTCATAATATTTTCTTTATTCTCTGTTTTAATTTTTTTGAATTATTGACTTACTACAAGTCTATAAATATAATTTTTATCATTTAAATTATTTTAAATATTGTCTTTTATTATAATGAATATATTATTAATGGTTTTAATTTATTAATAAAATATATATAGGAGCACCCAAACTCTTTCATATTGATCAAGTTATTTTAAAATACAGGTTACAAAATTATTCTATGTATTATTATTTTCTAACTCATTGAATGAAGTGATCGGTTAATTGACTGATCATAGATGATATTATAATTAACACTAAGGGATCAATATGTTGGAATGTGATCAGGGAGAATATGATAAGTTAAACCTCATATAGTTTATTCATACACAATGGTGATACATAATTATGTTTCACATAGGATCAAGAACTTATATTACGATTGTTCCATTTTTTATCACAAAATGAAGCTTCAACCATTCCATATATTTCTACTTAAGTGATAAAATATCATCAAGTGAAATAATCTCCATCTAATGGTCATATGCTAGTTTTCATTGTTTTTTTTCATCATTTTATCTTTATTTCTTATTTTTATTAAATCATTAGCATCATTTTATGATTTCCCAAACCAAAATAAAGTTTGTATTTATTATTATAAGACCCAAACGGAATTCCTTGGGTTTTTAATCTTGAAGAAAATTTAGAAATAGACTGGGTTATGACTCTCAGAAAAAGTATTTTTTATGCCTTTAGGTATTGTAAAATATATTGTTTGTAATTGGTTATCACACCTTTAAGATTGAATTATTCTTAGTGGGTACCAATCTTCGCATGTATTAGAGTAGATAGAAATATATACTAGGATCTCAGTGATTTGAAACACTATGAAAATACTGTGGTCATTCTTTTATTTATACTTTACTATATATCTAGAACATAGTACTCACCATTTATTTATTCTTTAATAAAACTCGGATTGATTATAATTTTTAAAAAGGTATTAAAAAGACTATTCACCACCTCTAGTCAATTTTTTCCATCAATGCCAATACAACATTTTATTCCACACATAGTGGAACAAGATCATCATCACAAAAAAAAGTATTATAGTGTTGTCAGATTATTCAATAATTAAGTGAATTTAGCCATAAGCATCCAGAAAAAAGCTTCTCCACATAGTGGATGAGACTCTAGAGGAAGATGACACAATTCCAATGATAGTGAGAGGTACCATCGCTATATATTTATATTTTGTGATTGCTTATGTTTAATATTGGTTCATCTCATTCATTTATATTGACTCATATTATGATTTATATAAGGATTACTATAGATCTTATGTCTTAAGTGATAGATATTTCTACACCCCTTAGAATGAAGAGAGTGCAGGGTATTTGATTCCCCTATTGGGCCATATCATTATCAATGATCAAGCTCACCTAGGATTTTTATGGATCTTGATATTAAAATTTTGGGTGTCATTCTCAGGAAAGATTGGTCTATTTCCCATCAATCCCGGATTGAATATTTTCTTTGGTGGGCCTCCTTGATGGCCTGGTATGATGAGTTCCTAGTTTTCTAGGTAAAATGATCCATGAGGTCAAGTAGAGTTGGACCACCTCTACTGAAGTTTAACATAATGATATTTATGTTTTCTTTTGACCTAGATCGTGAATATTTTAATAGTGATCTTCCTTTAGTGGTTGTCATATTTTTTGGTGTTTTTTCTCATGGATTTTCTATATTTCCACTGGTAAGGGAGGTGTAATTTTCAATTCAATTGGTACTAGGTACCTAGCCCATATTTATTCCATCTTACCATTTTGTACCAGCTAAAATTATGTAGTTAAATATCGAGGTTGATGATATTTTAGATTAGGGATTCACTCACCTAAATGTATCACCATGGGTGGAACCTATGCATTTTTCAAAGAGATATAATAGAACCCTTCACCTTTGTGTTGATTACAGAAAAATCAATCAAGTCATGGTAAATAAAAATTAATCATCGTATTATATTGACAAATTGTTCAAATGAGAGGGTATGGGTATGCCATCAGGACTAGTTTGTGCTTGCCTGGTAAACCTAGCTAGATGGCCATGTGAAGGTGGAGAGATATTATCATGATGCAGATGATGGGGAGGGGAAGTTCCTTGTAGATAGTGTGGTTGAATTCCCTAATACCTTCGGGTCATGTAATCTCATAAGCCTATGGTCCATGTAATCTCTGAGCCTACGGGCCTGGTAAGGGTTCCCCCCCATCCCTTGAAAGGGGGGTTATCAAAAATCAATAAAAATGAAGGCCTTTGATTGGTTTAAAGAGGATAAGTGGTTCTAGAATATTGATCTTCGATATGAATACCACCAACTAAGAATCAAAGAGACTGGTATCCTAAATATTACCTTCCAAAGTAATCATATCCATTATAAGCACATTTTTATTCCTTTTTCGAACCATTAATCTGGTAGTTTTTATGTAATTGATGAACAGGATTTTCCAGGAGTATCTCAATTCATTCATTATGGTATTTTTGGATGATATATTTATTTACTCTAAAATCAAGGAATATCATTTGGGTTATCTAACAGAATTTATAAAAAAAATTGGGATCACTGACTTTACACTAAGATATGGAAATGTCATTTTTGGATTTTTGAAGTGAATTTATTAGGATGAATAGTTTTGAAAAGTGTGATTTCATTTGATCCTAATAAGGTAAAGTATTTTATGACATGGGAACAACCATATATTATTTTCAAGATTTTGAGTTTCTTAATCTTAGTAGGGTATTACTGTCGGTTTATTAATGATTTTTCAAAGTTGTCTCCTTCGATGACTGTTATCACTCATAAAGGATTAAAGATCTTACGAGATTTAAAATTTCAGAATTATTTTTATGAGTTGAAGTTCATTTTCACTTTTATGCTAGTATTGAATATTCTAGAGACTGGGCAGGGCTATGTGGTCTTTATTGATGAATCGGGTTTGGTTTAGGGTTTCCTTCTCATGTTGGGTGATCACATAGTGTCCTATGGTTCTCGATATCTTAATCCAAATTAGATGAACTATCCTAATATGGATCTCAAACTCATAGTTATGATTCATGATCTTAATAGTTGGTAGCATTTCCTTTTTACAGAAAGGTTTATCGGCTATTCTGATCATAAAAGTTTGAGTTATATTTTCCTGTAAAAAGGTATGAATATCCATCAGAGGTGATGGGTGGAATACATATAATCTTTTCATTAAATATTACCAATAGATTTAGTATGGGTAATGTCATTGTTGATTCTTTGAGTATGAAACTCTTAACCCAGACTCTGAAAGAATTATAAAATAAGTAGAATTTTATGGTTCAATTTGCTCGTATGAATCTTGGAGATCATGAAGATAATACTGAGATTATTCTAGCAAGAATACAGCTGACCTCATATCTTCTTGAGTTGATTATTCTATAATAGAATATTCATGATGATTTTAGTGTCATTAGGGACTCCATCTTTGGTGTGGAGACTATTGATGAGTTTTCGTTGTCCTCTAAGGGTATCATATTCTTTCAAAGATGATACATTATTCATTTTCCTATGAAAAAAGGTTTTGTGAGGTATTTCCATAATTCCCAGTGGGTGGTACACCCTAGAACCACAAAGATGTTATTTTATATGTGGTTATTATTCTAGTTTCCAGGTATTAGAAAAGATGTCACTAATTTTGTTTATCATTGTTATACCTATTAGTAGGTTAATGATGAGCACCTGAAAACATTAGGTTTTCTTGAACCCTTTACTATTCCAACTTGGAAGTGGGATGTGATTTCAATGGATTTCATCGTATATTTTCATGTAACCCTCAAGGTAAAAAATAAGATATAGTTATCTGTCAATCTAATGACTAAATTACCCCACTTTAACTACATTTATGATACAACTGAAGTTGAGGAATTGGGAATTTTGTATACGAATGAGATTGTCATATTTTATATAGTTCCATCTATTATTATTTTTTATTGATATCCTCAATTCATTTTCTATTTTTGGTGATACCTCAAGAAATAAATTGTATATAGATTTATTTTATCACAAAATATCATCTATATATGGATGGATAGAAAAAATGAGCCATAAAAATCCAGGAAGACATGTTTTTTCTTGCATTCTTAACTTTGGTGGATCTTTGGATAGCCACTTGGGACTGGTTGAGATTTCCTATAAAAAACTTTCCAGACATCCATCAAGATGGAACCCTTTAAGGAATTTTATTTTCATCTATGTAAATATTTTTTACTTTGGTTGGATATTATTTAAACTTCTTTGGTTGGACGTAGTTTGGTCTAAGAGATAACTATAAAGATTCAGTTTATTTATTGAAGAATGGTAAGAACTCAAATTTGATATAAATCTTATGATGATCATCCTAGACACCCTTTGGAGTTTTTAGTTAGTGGATATGTGTTTTGAGATATTCACCTCAATTAGGTCACCAACAAATTTGGAAATATTGAAAGTTATCTTGGTGATAAGTGGGGTCATTTGAGGTTGTTGATTAGATTGGAAAGGTGGATTACTGTTTAGATTTTTCACCTCATCTGATAATGATTCATAATGTGTTTCACATGTCATAGATCTGAAATTATCTCTTTGACCCATATCATGTCTTGATCTGGAAGGATCTTTATGTGGAACCTAATTTATCTATTAATGAGCATCCATTTTAGATTATTGCTTCCAAGATGAAGTTACTTCATGAAAATTATATACCCCGAGGTCGAGTGCTTTGGTAGCATGATTCTGATTCACATTATACATGGGATTTTGAGGCACTAATGAGAGATAAGTGGCCTTGTAAATTTTATAAGGAGTCTTATTGAACGTATTTCTTGGGGTATAAAGAATTTATAGTGGGGAGATTGTAACATCCTGTTAATATCTTTTAGTTAATTCTAACCCCTTGTTTTAACATCCATTTTTTAGAACCTTTTTGGGTTATTTTTAGAAACTTTTGGAAAATATTTGGTGTTTCTATCCCTATACATGGCTGGAAAATGATTAGAAAAAAGTTTCTCGTTTTTTCCAATAAACTATGTGCCTTGATATGAGGTTCTGGAGGAAGGTGCAAAATTAGTGAAAATTGTGATTCCTCCCCATAAAACTTTGTGTCTTGGGACAATTTGGATCATACAGTTGGAACGAAGTCTCCAAACTATGAATCTAAATCATACACCCATATTCTAGTATTCTGGGATGGAGTGTATGGTTGTTGAATTATTTATCTAATCATGTGGAAAAACCATGTGAATCGCTCCAAAATCCTAGTAAGGGTGCATGGTTAGGTGCATGGTTATCTATAACCATGCAGCCTAACCTATGAAACCATGTGATTGGATTTTTAATCCACCAAAAATTGAAAATTAAAGTCCCAAACACCCCATTATAAATTTTAATTACCTTCAAATTGAACATAATTTGAACCTTTGGCTTTTAGAGGCTCTCTAGAGAGGATTTTGGTCTCTTAAACCCCTTTCTTCTTGTAATTAAGTATTTTTTAAAGTAATTGATCCCCTCTAGTAAGTTTAGTCTCTTTTATTTTGAATAATATTTCCTTATCTTATCTTCTTTGATAGAAATGTATTCTATTATTTTTTAGGGATCTAAAACTTTATTTTCTGGTTTTTAATTATAGGGATTCCTATTTTATCTTCTTTTCCTTCAACTCTCTATTAGTGGTTCCTATTTTGGGTGATTGTTTGATTGTGTGACTAAAGGTACATGGTTTTTTATGGTTTTTCCCACACATGAAAACTTAATTGTTTTCTAGATTTTAAATGTATTTTTAATTGATTTCGAAAATTTTATTTGAGGTAATTTAGATAATTGTTTTAAAATCTATGTACTCTATTTAATAGGATTTAAAAATATTATGTGGATTAAAGAAAATATGTATTGAAATAAGAATTAATTTGATGAAATGATTTGATGTTTATTCTTGTGAAAAAATTATTTAAATGAAAGATGATTTCCAAAGTCATGAATTTTTTAAAAATCTATGATTTTATTTTTAAAAGAATGTTTTCCCCTAGACATATTGATTCATTGAAAGCACATGTGGTCCTGGGTAATTAGTCAGCGATTAACACATTAAATCTTGGATTCTAACCCCCTATAATTGGATTGACAATAACACTCTAACTAAATTACATTTAGATTGATTTTTCTCGATGTGGTGTTGATTGATTCTACCATGATATCCTAATCCTTAGAAAAGATTTAAAACATTGAGTCATGATTGATTGACTAAGTGGTGAGATGATTCTATATCTAAGAACTAATGAACCTCAGGTTATATGATCATGGAGCTATGTTTTTATTTGAATATTATATTCCAATGATTATTGAAATGTTTTAATCGTTCTCTTATGTTTGGAAAAAAATTTCATTTAATCCAATTTCTATATAATTTCCATCTACTTGACTTAAAATCTTGTTTGAATAAAATGTTAAAATGATTTTAAAATCCTTGTTTTTATTTAAATTGAAGAATATATGGTTTATTTGTTATGAAATTGCTTATGGAAAATTTGGTGAAATACTATAAGGATATTTTTCTTACACACTACCTTTTCCTTCATGAATTTTTAGATTATGTTATACGAAGTCTAGGAAAAAGTAAATCACCCCTTATATGTGTAAGGTGTGATAGACTTGTGAAACCTGAGGTGATGGAGATGATTGGTGGAGCTATGATCCAATCATTATTAAGATTTTATTTTGGGAGTTTACCTTGAGGATGGTTAAGTTGTATTATTAGATGATGTAACGCTTTAATCTTTATTTATATTCTTATGGTTATTTTCTCCTTGAGGATTATTTTGAATACCTAATATTCATTATTTTATCTTATATTGTTCTTTATTGTTTGATTTATCTTGGGGAAAAATTGTTACATCTTGCCCTTTGTTAGTGCCCATTCACTAGTCTCCAAGCCATTGTGATTAGAAATCCCCTCAGAGCTATGTCAATATTGTTCTGGGTACTCGTGTACAAAGGTATCAATGTTGGTTCATGAAATGTCTCATTGAAATGCTTATAGTGGTTACACACTATTACTAGAACCTTTAAGTGCTAAGATGATATTCTTAAACTAATTTCCTATGGTTATAATTATATTCTATGATGTAATACATAGTATGTTGACTATAATTGTGAGTAATCATAATTGGGTGAGACTTTCCCTCATGAGGTTCTCAATTGGTAATCTCCAAGATGGGATATTATGATGACACACCTGCTTATAGGATTTTCTCATGTTTACATGTCATTGGATATTCCTATATGCGAACATATATAATAATCCTTAGACTTTAAGATTAGTATTAATGCATATCATTACTCATGTACTTTGATGTTTTTTCCAAAATAGTGATACCATATATTCGTGAGAAGTAGAATACATTAGGTGCATCATGAATGATATTTCATTAATGAATAAATCAAGAAAGGACATGTCTCTTCTATCTTTATACAAGTTGATATCTCATCTCTTTGGCAGAATTGGAACTATTATATTAAAATTCCATGGATATGGTAATAGACAGGATCATTTCATGATGTCAAAGAAAGACATATCAAAAATATGAGTCAATGACAAGAGTATGAATCTTTTTTGATGATACATCATGAAAAATGGATAATATTACACCATGAATGTTCATATGTGGTTATCATTGTAGTTACATTAAATTTTTCTTCTATGGGTGCCTTTATGTATTGTTAGACACTAAAATTTTATTTTAGGAAAAACCTCCTAATACATAAAAGGAATAAGACTAAAGGGTTGCACACAAAGTGTATTTATCAATCCTAATTAAATTATATTTGAATTTAACACTTGGACTAAATAATATTCTTAAGACTAAGTAATAATATTTATTCAAGATTTATTAATTTCATGTATTTTTTCACTATATTTATATGTGAGTTGAATATTTTAAAAATTATTTATTCATAATAATAATGAATAGAATTTTTATTTATCTATTTTTTATGCATTAGGTGATAAATATTATTTATTATTAAATATATATATATATATAATTATATGAACGTAAAATGAATATTTATTTTCAATACAAGGAATATAATATTTATTTATTTATCAAATGAATAATATTTTATTATATGAGGTTCAGAAAATATGGAGGAGGAAACATAAGTTTAGTTAATGGGTTTGGTGGGTATGATATATTAAATATCATTTCTATATATATATATATATAATGAATCGTATTTATTTTATTCACGAGAAATGTGTGCATCATGGAAATAATAATGTTATAATTTTTATTCGGAGTAGGGTTTGATATGAATTAAGAAAATAATAAAGGTTCTATATTAATTTTTTATTCTATGAACTAAATCTATAAATAACCATTTATATCATTTTCTAGGATTGGATGAAAGTTGTGAGAATGATTTTCATTGTGTATAACAATATCATCTATATAAAATTATCTCTCAATGATTAACATATATAGGATTACTCTCAAGACCAAGAGAATTATTAAAACTTATTCCTAACTCTCAATAATAAGAGAATAAGTGAAATAAAATCCTAAAAAATGTGGTATTATATAGTTGTCAATATTAACAATGAAACACAATCAGATCATTCATGATAGAACTCGACATTCTATCAGCATTATTTGAAGATTGAGGAGAATATGTGGATCATCATTAAGGGGATTATAATTTGGATCATATTGGTACAATAATGGTTAAACCCATATTAGGTTCAATCGATCAACATCTACATATTATAAACAAACCTTGATTGAGTTATTTTATGGTTATTAAATATTTTATAATTTTAACGTTATGGATAATCTCTCTTTGTTTCCTGATTTTTTTCAAATATCTGGTTATACTCATTATGTTATATTTGGTTTCATGGGAATAACTAATTTTACTTTTATTGCATGTATATTCTATGAATAGAATATTAATTAAACATTGTGTTAAATAATGTTCATTATTCTTCATGGATTTAATATAATAATTTCTTAGAGTATTTGTCTCTTGAATATGGTCATAGCAGTTCCTCGCTATGATTAGAACCTTGAAGTGTTATGATAATATTGATAATATAGTTCTATGGTTGGATAAAGTACTATTATATGAAACATATTATTTATACCATTAGGTGTGAGTACTCGTAAGTGGATGAGGCTTCTTCTCATGAAGTTTGGACTCAGTAATATCTATGATGGAAGATTACAAGAATAGATCCGCCAATTGAAATTTATGATGTTTTTGTGTTATCAAATATTCATATCTGTGAGAATGTGTAATGATCCTTATTATTTAATATTATCATCCATCCATGTCATTACTAAAACACTTAGATTTACTGATGAAAACTATCATTCCATATGTTGGTGGGATGTTGGGTACATTGGGTGTGTCCCGATTGATATGTCATTAATGGATAATTCTAGGAACTATTTATCCCTTCCATATTTATGGGAGTTTATATATCTCCCATTTGATTGGAATGTAACTTTCACCTAAATTTTATGGTCATGGTGTAATGACATGTTTATTTTAGATAATCAAACAATAATGTATCAATAAAATAATTTGATGACACCATCATGCAACCTTCTTGATGATATATTATGATAAATGGATTCTATTACACAGTGATCATTCATATGTATTTTTCATCATTGTGACATTAAGTTCTTTATCTTGGGTGCCCTAACCCATTTCTAGATAGCAATCTTGGACTTTAGGCAATTTCACTTAAGGGTAATGAGAAAAAATATTAGAGGGTGACACACTAAGTATTCTCATTGATCTAGAATAAATTCTATTTGAATTTAATTAATGTAATAAATATTATTCTCAAGACTGAGGAATACTTTTATTCAAGTTATATTGATCACATAAATTAAAAATAATAATTATTCAATGGCATGTAAATAAAAATATATTTTATATTTTATTGAAAATTTAATTAATATTTATTCACCGGTATGTGAATGAATATTTATTTATGAATAAAACATTTATTTAAATATTCAATAAATACTGAGGAGTTTGAATAGAACAAGATGATAAATATTATTTATCAGGTTGCGCAAGTTGGAAAACTAAAATTTATTATTATTATTATTATTATTCATGGGGTTTATTAAAGGTAAAAAAATTAATGACCAGCATATAATTAAATAGTATTTTAACCTAAATTGTTACTCTATAAATAGACGAATTTGTCTATTTTGTATTTCATTCAAAAATTGATAATATATAACTGTTGTGTGAAAACAATTCTATCTTGAATCCTCATTCTATCTACCTCTCAAGAATGAGAAATATAAGATCTATTTATTCAAGACTCAAGATCAAGTGATCAAGAATGAAAAATTCAAGAAATTTGATTCAGTATTCTATCCACCAAAGATGAAGTGGTGTTTCTCGGAGATCATTAGAAGATGTGTGGATCACATCTAGAGGGATTCTATCCTTGTATCCTCACAGTGAAATGAAGGTAATTTGAAACGGTCTTTTCAGGAAATAAACATTTATCAATAAAGAAAGTTCCTAATCCCATGTATTTATTTTGTCGTATATTAAATAAATTAATTATAAATTTGATATGAAAAATCCTTTCTCATGGTTTTGGGAAATGATTATTAAAATAAATTTTAATATTTCACCCACCACTGCACGTTTCCACAACACTCATAACCAACAAGTTATATTGGAGCAGTAATGTTTAAATTTATAATTAATTACTTTATTTTTGGTATATATGAAATTATGGTTAGATTTTTATTTTAGGTTACTCATTATTTAATTCTATTTAAATTAAAAAGTTATCAACATACTAATCATGCTCATTCAGGGTTTCATTTTCTTAAAGATTTAAAAACAAATGAAGAATGGTTAGAGATGACATCGAGAAGTAATAAATCATTGGCTAGTAAAACTGGGTTACACAGTGTGTAGTCAAAGCACACACTGTGAACCCATGTGTATTCTACATGGATACAACAAGAAATTAATTATATGTGGTGAATTTATTTCAAACTGCATGTTGACCGGGCCAATCTAGCACATGGAAATAAGATACATGTATTGTAGATTCCATGTATATTCCTTGCAATAAATCCAATTTAACATACCAAATCCCCAAGTGTATGACTCAGATACATAAAAACTGAGGTACACGACATGTATCTAGGTTTCACACACCATGTAATCTCTTAATTAATGAAAGAATTAAATTTCATTAAATTGAAAATTACAACATCAAAACATTAATTTATTGATTCAAACATATTGTGTGTTTGAAATTTTAATAATGGTTTTCAATATTTTTAAATTATTTATTAATTTATTGTAATAAATATTTCATTATTAGTTATTCCATTTATTTTACATGAATTCCATAAATTATGGGTATCTCTAATTAATTTCAAATGATCATTAAGATGAAAGGGAATTAATTAATTAATTAATTCAATAAATTTTATCTCAATAATAAATAACAAATAGAGAAATGAATTCTACATAGTTACTTTTGTGTATTATTTGCATGCATGACCATTCATGAGCTTGACAAATAAATGTGTATTCATTGGATGTTTTAATTTAATTTATTTCATGAGTTTACAATTATTTATTATTAAATTAAATATGATGGAGTGTCTATCATCCCTCCCTCCATTATTATATAAGTCCTACGTGTACAAGGATATTTATGTTATCCCCTTTTAACCAATCCTTTTGTTACCCTCACCTACGTTTGAGTCATAAATACATGTAATTAATGGATTATCACAAGCTTTGTGGAGGTGGTTCAAGATGGAACCACAATGACGCCAACTCATATAATACATAGGAATAAAGGTTTGATGTTATATAACTCATTCGAATGCTGAAAAAAGGAGTTATTTCCCCTAATCCATAGGTTTATTTAAGGATATGTCATTAAATAAACTATTAGATAAAGCTCATGAATGGTTAATTTAACTTTTTATTTTTTTTTATTTTTTTTAAATTATTTATTTTATGGATATAAGTCCAATGTCACATAAATAAATGAATTAATGTGAAAAGATTGAATTTAAATAAATGTATTAGGTTTAAATGTTTTATCCATCATGGTTAATTAATTAAGTAACATCCACTTAATATTAAAGAGACATGTAAAGGGTAAAACAAGATAAAATTTATGAATAAGAAATTTAATGAATGAATTGTGTATAAATTTTTTATCCAATATGTTAAATTAATTAAGTAACATCCACTTAATTTATTCATAATTAATTAAAATCCCACAACCAAATATTAAGTCAGACTTGGCCTTCCATTACTTGATTGGGAATGAAACCCAATATAACTAAGTGTTTGACAAACCCTTGTTGGGGAACTTAACTTTATAAGGGGGGTCTTATGAATTTTATGGGTTCAATTAACAATTTTACATCAATATGAGTATACCTTTATAGACTTGGTGTAATTTTTAGGCAAGTGTTAGGGAAATCAAAATCAGGATTTTAGGATATGGAGTCCGCTCAAAGGATCAAAGAGTTTCAAACTCACAGTTGGCAATAACCAACCTACCTACCTACCTTCAAGTAGCTTGACCAACCCTTTTGGGGGTTATGTGTAGTGAAATATGGATCCTTTCAACAATAATGTCAGAGTAACTTGACATTATGAGTTTAATACTGAGGGCTATTGGAACTTGATAAAATAGTTGTAGATTTAATAAAAATCAATTACTTTATTAATATCTCACCCAATTTGTAATCAAAGTACTAATAATATTATCTTTTAATTTTAGAATAAAATGGAAAGATAATCATCCACATTATCCCTATAATATATATTGGATAAAGATAACCTATTAACTCATAATAACTTCCCAGAATGGTACATACACCTTCGAGTTGTCCTATTCCATGAATAGAAATCTTATGTACTAGAATCCTTATTTCCTAATCCTCCTGCTAAAGAGGTGAGTGATGAAGAGTTCATAGTCTATAAGAAACATATGAAGGACATGTTCAACATTTGATGTTTGATGCTTTCTTCTATGTCTAGTGAACTCAATAAGGATCATGAAAACATGGATGTCTATAGCATGCTAAGCACCTCCATTATCTTTACTATGAGATAGCTAGAAAAGAACATTTTGAGATTTCCAATGAACTAATTCAGAGAGATATTGTAGAGGGTACCCTAGTTAGGACTCATATAGTCAATCTCATTGGATACATTGATTTCCTTGAGGTTCCAAGGTTTAAACTCCCCAAAGAACTGGGCACCAATCTAATTCTAGAATCAATCCATCATATATTCTCCATCTTCTTGTGAATTTCAATATGAACAACATTTAGAAGTGTCTGCCAGATCTTCTCACTCTTCTTCTCCAAGTAGATAAAGATATAAGGTGAAAAAAGACTTATCTTCTAATGGTGAACAAATGAAAAGGCCAAGAAGATACTTTTGTGCCCAAATATTCTTTACACCCTTCCAAGAAGATCAATATCATAGGAAAATAAAGGGAATATGATGTTTCCTATTTTTCATGTGGAAATAAGGACCACTGGAAGAAAAACCACACACATCCAAAGAATCAAGTGGAATCTTCGGTCCATTTTTTATCATGTGAAATTTATTTGTTTCTACAAATTAGGTATTAGATACAGTATGTGGTTCTCACATGTGTATTTAAATATAGGAACCGATTAGATTCATAAATATTGATTGACAGGAGGTAGATATAAAAGAATCTAAAGGATCTAAACTTGTTGGTGTAGCTATGAGGGACTACCACCACACATTTCTGACTGGAATGATATTGGATTTAAATCTTTGTTATTATGTGTCTTTAGTTTACAAAAACATTATTTATGTAACCAGACTAGATACAGATGGATTTATATTCAAATTTGTTAATAAATGTTTCTTATTTTATAAAGATATCATTTTTTATGATATGACACATTTAAATAATAGTCTTTATGTGTTTTATTACAAAAACACAATAATGAAAATCGATAATAAAGTTACTTCACATGAGTCATACCACACTAAAATTTGGCATCACTGGCTAGGTAATGTAACTGAAACTTTCTTGACTAAATTACATCATGATGTATATTTAGATTCTTTTTACCTAAAACCGCTTGGTGTATGACACACATGTTTACAAGGACAAATGACTAAAGCCCCATTTAGTGGGAAAGGTGAAAGGGATAAATATTTTCTTTAATTAGTTCATACTGATGTGTGTGGATCATTTACTATTAAAGTAAGGGGTGGGTAATCATACATCATAGATTTTGATAATGATTTTAGTAGATATGGATATGCCTACTTAATGAGGTATAAGTCGTATTCTTTTGAAAAATTCAAGGAATACTAGAAGGAATTTGAGAACCATCTTGGTAAGAAGATTAAGAAACACCTATTACATCATGGTGGATAATATCATAATCAAGACTTTATTGATTTCTTATGGGAGTTTAGTATCCTATTCCAAATCACCCCTCCTTACACACCTTAGTAGAATAGTGTAATCAAAAGTAGTAACCACACCTTATTGGACATAGTGAGATTAATGATGGGTCATGTGAGTCTTCCATTGTCCTTTTGGGGATACACGTTACAAGTAGAAGCACATATACTTAACTAAGTAATAACTAAATATATAAATGGTATTCCATAATAATTTTGAAATGGATGAAAGAACATGTTATAAAATTTACATGTGTGGGGAAGTGAAGAATTTTTTAAGGATAATTCAGGTAAAAACTTTCACCTCAAGTCATAAAGTGTAATTATAGGATACCCAAAGGAAACAAAGAGATATTATCTATATTACCCCTCATAAAAA
Organism: Viscum album; assembly: GCA_963277665.1. NCBI lineage: Eukaryota > Viridiplantae > Streptophyta > Magnoliopsida > Santalales > Viscaceae > Viscum > Viscum album. The sequence continues at coordinate 998,426,183 of OY728138.1, read as the reverse complement.
ATGGTTATAGTGTAAAGACACATCATATTCCTTGAGAGAGGTAATAGATCTAAAATAAATAGTGTAGGTTGGATGGTCTTGAATGAATTTGAGGCTCAAGAAACCTAATAGTTGTTATAGGAATAAATTACACAAATCTCTGTGGAAGGAGAAATTGTTCCTTAGACACAAGTACTGTGTAAGAGTAAAATAGAGGTTATAGAATCATAGCGATAAGATTTTCTAGTCACTGAGGATGGTGACTCATTATTAGTTGATAATATTGGTCCTCTAAGCTACAAGGATGAAATAAGTGTCACAGAAGTTTCTAGGTTCCAAGAAGCCATGAATTCTAAAATGGATTCCATGTACCACAACCAAGTCTAGATTTTTGTAAACCCTAAAGTTGATGTAAATCCCAGTGGTTTAAAATGAGTATTCAAGAATAAAATATACATGGAATGAGAATTCAGTACCTACAAGGAATGACTAGTTGCAAACGTGTTTAAACAACGTCAAGACATTGAATAAAACAAAACCATTTCACCAGTTTCAATGATGAAATCCATCATAATTATACTTTCCATTGTGGATTAACATTACTATGAGATTTGTAAAATGGATGTCAGGACAACCTTCCTTAATGGAAACATTTGGGAAGATTTCTACATGACACAACCTGAAGGGTTTGTGAATCCAAAGGATTCCAATAAGATATGAAAATTACAAATAACTATTTATGGGTTAAATAAAAAATTTAGGTTATGCTACATTCATTTTAAAGAATCCATAATTGAATTTGGTTTCATAAATAATGAATTTGTGCCTTGTTTTGATAAATGGTTTAGTGGAAGTGTGGTTATTTTATTAATAGTGTATGTTGATGACATATTACTCATAGAAAATGAAATACCAATCTTACATCCTGTTAAGGAGTGGATGAATAAATTATTCTCAATGAATAATATATTTTTGGGATCAAGATCCAATAAATTTCTAATCCTATGTCAAAGTAAATATATTAAAAAGATACTAAAGATATTTAGTATGCAACAATCCAAGAGGGGATTATTAATAGCATCACATGGTATTCATATTTACAAGAAAATTTATACTTAGAAACATGAGAAAATAAATAGAATGGCAAGGATTCCATACACATTAGTTATTCGTTCAGTCATGTATGTTATGCTATGTACTAGGATAGATGTTGCATGTACATTAATTATGGTGGGAAGATATCAAGTTGATCTACATGACCGCCATTGGATGGTATTCGAGACTATACTTAAGTATCTAAGGCATACTAAGGATATATTCTTAGTTTATAGAGGAGATAAGGAACTAATCATTATAGGATATTCATATACTAGTTTCCAAATTGGTCAATATGACCTAAAGTCACAAATAGGATACATATTCACTTTGAATGGAGGTTTTGTGAGCTGAATGATCTCAAATAAGGTTATAGTCCCAAATTCTATATCAGAGCCTAGGTTTATTATAGATTCTAAGAAAACAGAGTAAGAAATATAAACTAAAAATATTTTCCAAGAAATTTAAATTATAAATAGAAATAAATATCCTATCACTCTCTATTGTGATAACACTACAGTGGTGGATTTTGTAAAATATCAAAAGTGACATCATTGGATAAATCACATACTTAGAAAGTATCATGTCTTGATATATTTTTTTCAAATATGTGAGATTAAAGTGAGAATTATTTTCACATAAGACAACATGGTGTACCCCTTTAATAAATTATTAACTTAGAAGAAACATGATTATCATGTGAGGTCTAGTGGAATCAAAGTCATGGGCAGTTGGCTCTAGTCTAAGTGGGAGTTTGTTAGAGTTTTTGTCCTATGACCAAATTAATGTAAATGGATTATATGCATTTTTGATGATTTGAATATTAATTAAAAAACATATTACATAATGTTCATTGTTCTGCATGGATTTAATATAATAATATCCAAGAGTATTTGTCGCATTAATAAGGTCATAACAGCTCCCCTCTATGATGAGAACCATGAATTTCTATGAAAATATTATTAATATAGTTATTCGGTTAGATAAAGTATTATTATGTGACATGTAGTATTTATACCATCAAGTGAGAGTACTCATAGGTGGATGAGGCTTCTTCTCATGAAGTTCGCACTTGGAAATATCCAAAAGGGAGATTATGAGAACAGACCTGCCAATAGGAATTCTGCATGTTTTGGTGCCATCATATATTTCTATCTTTAAGTGTGTGCAATGATCCTTATACTTTATGGTTATCATTAATGTGTGTCGTGACTCATGCACTTAGATTAACTGATGAAAAGTGTCACTCCATATGCTAGCGGTAAGTAGGGTGCATTGGGTACGTCGTGATTAACATGACATTAATGGATGAGTCGAAGAAATATTTTTACCTTAAATATTTATTGTAATTGATTAACCATCACCTAAAGTCCATTTACATGGTGTAATGATGCATTTATTTTAGATAGTAAAAGAAATACGTATAAAAAAATAGGTTGATGACACCATCATGCACCATTCTTGATGAGATATTGTGACAAATGTATTATATTACACAGTGAGTGTTTGTTTGTAGTTTTCTTCATTGTAACATTAAGTTATTTATCTTGGGTGTCTTCACTCCATTCTATACAGTAATCTTTTACTTTAGTCAAGACCACCTAATACAAATAGAAAATAATCGTAGATGGTCACACAGTAAGTGTTTATGTTGATCTCGATTAAATTCTATTTGAATTTAATTAATATAATAAATATTCTTCTCAAGACCAAATAACAATTTTATTTATGTTATATTGATCGCATAAAATAAATAAATATTTATTCGCTAGAATTTGAATAAAAATATATTTTTTTATTTTATTGAATATTTAATAAATATTTATTCATAGGTATGTTAATGAAGTTTTTATTTATGAAAAAAACATTTATTTGGATATTCAATAAATTCCAAGGAGTAAAAATGGACCAATAACACATCCATTAATAAAATAATTATTTAAAAGACAATAAATATTATTTATCAATTTTCATAATTTGGTTCACCAAAAAATTTTATTATTATTGTTATGTGGCATGGGGTTTATTAAAGGTAATAAATGTTATTTAATTTCCGGTATTCAATTAAATAATATTTTAACCTAAATCCAAACTCTATAAATACCCAGCTATGTCTATTGTGTATTATATCCAAAATTTGGAAATAAATAATTGTTACACACATCAAATTATCTTTCAGATTCTTCTCTCTCCCTATAAATAATTTTAAATGCGCAAGATATTTCTTTAATACTAAATAACTAGTGATGAAGAATGAAAAACATAAGACATTTTATTCACTGCATTAGCTTTTAAAGATCAAGTGGTGTTTCTTAGAGATCATTAGAGCATGTGTGGATCACTACTAGAGGATTCTATCCTTGGATACTCACAGCAGAATGAATTAAATCTAAAAGGGTAGTTTCAGATGATCAACATTCATCAACGAAGAAGGTTCCTAAGACTATGTGATTTTTTCTTTAGATATTAAATAAATTAATTATAAATTTTACATGCAAGATCCTCCCTCGTTATTTCAGGCTATGATTATTAAAATAAAATTTTAATATATCTCCCACAACCACACACTTCCTATGTGACTCAAACCAACACATTATACCTTTCAAATATTCTTCATCTTATTTTAGATTAAATATTATATCTCAAAAAAAAGGCATGTTGGGAATGGGCTTGACTGGTGCTTCCTTTGGGTGAAGAACTTGCAGTACACATTGTGTAACGTGTACCCTCTTACATGGAGTATGTACTGATCCAATATCTACACCAAGTAAATTTATTCCAACAAATGAAAATTAATTGTGGAATTAAAACAAACTATATGAAATGCAGTTAGAGTACACACCCTTTAATAGGGTTTTATGTAGTATTAAATTACAAATTAATTTCCACATTGATTTTTAAACTACACGCTATGTATGATCCTCATACACTCTGTATACTTTACACATGCATTTAAAATGGTACACACCATATACATTAATGCATGTCATGTATCATACATTCCTAGCTAACTACTTGGATTGACATATGGAACTACATGTTATGTAATTATATAAAATTTCATGTATTCTACATGCTATATAATTACATAATATACAAATTGGACCATACAGGATACTGCAAAGTTTAGACTGGTACATTTCATGTCCTAAATTAATTTTAAATTAAATTAAATTATTTAATTTATTTAAAATAATTGATTATCAAGATCTTCAAGACTATTTGGATGGTAATTATGACAAAATATTTAATTTATTAACAAAATTAATAAATTATTAATTAAATTGATTTATCTTAATAAATAAAGAATTGAAATGAATGTTAGATTTTTTGTTAAATTTTTAGTAATTACATGTGTGAATGATCATTATATTGACTATCCTATATATGTGATGGATTTATATTAATTTAATTATTATTTCATGGGTTTGGTAATAATTATTATTAAATAAAAATGATTTTTAGGGTGTCATCCCCTTATCTTATTATGGAATGGAATGTGTGTTTATGATTTATTTTATATAACCTTACACCCATAGTTCCTTTCACATGTGTATGAGTAAAGAATAATTAAAATATAGTGATATCATGAGAGTATAGGTGGTTGAAGTATTGGATCTGAGGTAAAATCAACCAAGGAGATACATAGGTGAACAAGTGGATTTCTAAAACTTGTACCAAACATTGGTTCAAAGAGTTCTTACACTGGGGCCAAGGGTTGGTTTGTCATCCGCTCAATAAATTGACCATTAGAAATTCTCATTGTCAAGACACATTTATTTATTTTATTTTTGTTAATTTTAGGGTTATTTGTTTTTATTTATTAGAAGATTATCGTGATCGCATAAAATAAATAAATTAACTAGTAGGTATAATGGAATAAAATAAATAGATTATATATAAATTAATTTAATCAATACATGGTTAATCACTTAAATAAAATACACATAATATTAATAGGCATGTTGAAGGATAAAATAAGGAATATTTATAGATAACGATAAAAATACTTCAATGAAAATATTAATTCATAACACCTTAAATTACTTAAATTAAAATAAAACCATTGTTCAAAGTGTGTATTTGGACCAAGTTCGGGTGCTTTCAATTCTCAGAGAGTTTTTACTAAATTTTTTGGTTGACTTAACCTAGTTCACATCAAGGGTTGAATACCCAATTAGGAATTAGTATAACTATGAGGAAAGAGTTGAGGAAATCTAAGTCCAGGATTTCAAAATTGGGGTGTCCACTCAACTGATCACAGATTTGTGAGTTAATGCAGTTTTCAAGACCTGCCTACTTAAATACCTTTAAATAGATTTTTAGACCTGAGTATAGGTTATGAGAAGATAAATATATATCCTTTCCACTATAATATCCATGTGATAGGATATTTCAAATAAAACTGTGGGGGGTATTGAAATTTGATAAAATAGTGGGATACTAATGAATAAAATTTATTATGACACAATTTTTTAATCATGATAATGTACTAAAATAAGTTTTTTCTTAATTTATAAAATGAAAATAAAAACCATGACAACACTGTGATAGTTCTTTGATAAATTAAAAGACCTTACCAACACAAATTTATAATATTATTATAGTCAATTAAACAATGTGCTCTTATAATAAAATTTATATTATATGTTGGATTCCCCTAAACCTGATCAGCCACCTCAATAATCAAGATTTTATAAAAAGGAGGCCTACATGAGACACATGGAGAATGAATCAATTTTCCATTTCATCATTACATCATCTTTGTATGTATATATTAACATGAAATATAAATACATGGATACATATTCTATGATGTTTGATATTTTATCTCTCAAAAAATAGAAAAATAGGATTAATATAAATGAGATTGTTATTTCATTATAGTAGTTTAAATAGGAATAGGGGTACCTAGCTAGTGATATTACACTCAAAATTTTGAAGTATATTGATCAGGTATAAAATTTGGGCTTCTATATAGATAAGAAATTATCCATTAATATCATATTATTATCCTTATCACCCAGATACTCTATATTCATCTAGAACTATAGTATGAACATTATGGAGAAGTCACCTGAGAATATTTAGTCTATGATTTTTTTATAAGATAAGTATAAAAGGGAACATGGTTACTTATCCCCTATGTAGAAAAAAGTGAAAGATAAGGTTAAAAATCCATGATAATAAATTGTGATTCCTAAGTGAATGGAGCCTTTATGAAATCTTTCCAAATACAAAATATTCATAGGAAATGTAGTGAACATGAGGACATTTTCTTCTCATGTAGAAAACAAATAACTCAAAGAGGAACTAAAATGGATTTAAAATAAGCGGGTAGAATCTTATACTTTATGTATATTAATCATTACAAACAATATTTTTTTACTTCTTAGAAACCAAGGAAGTTTATAAACGATACAAGATCTAAGCTGAACTCTCTAAAAGCTAATAAATAGTGACTCTTAAGTCATCCAAGAGGAGGAAATAAATTTTTTTTCCTTAAGGATCGATTCTTATTACAATATTATTTTTTATTGCCTAAAAATTTATCTCAATCTCTAAAAGAAAAAAGGAGAAATTATTTATTTTGAAATTAAAATTGTTATGGTATTCTATACCATACTAATAGTTCAGTGAAACTTGAATCATTGATATCCAATATCATCAATAAATGGTGAATATAATATATGTAGAAGTTAAATGTAAATTATTATAGTCTACAATATTCCATTAAGAAATTTTATGAATGCTTAACTGAAGAATAAATTCATTTAGTAAAAAGATACCAGATCCTCTAGGTGGAAATGTCGGAATATATCTTAACTAATCATTAATAAATCATTAAAATTTAGAATGAAAATTTTCTCAAACATACATTACTATATTCATATATAAATGGTGATGATAGTACAAGGTATATCAAAAATAATAGGTTTTCTATAATTACTTATCGCACATGATTCATAAATAGTAGTGTAACAACTAACTACATTATAGCTAAATTAAGTAATGGATATCATAAAAGTTATGATATATTGAGAGTATTATGTCACAACCTTAGGTGTTTCATGGGAATTAATTGTATAATTTTCATTAAGATACAAATATACATCAAAGGAAACACAAATTGCATCTCGTTTAATGATCCTATAACAACTTAGGATAATAAAATCCTCAAGAGAGATAGGTAATAGTTAATATTAATTATAATACTATTAAGGAAGCACATATATTTAGATATAGTGGTAGAAATATATAATTTAATGGATTTTGGAATTTGGGTTTAAATAATTCGGAATGGGAACATTAAACTTCATAAGTTTTAGTGGGAAGAATTATTATAGAGACACATACTGCATAGGAAAGTTAAAACCCATTAGGTGGATTCATATTCATCAAAATAGGTTATGGATTTAGGTGCTCACAATCCTAAATTTATTATACAAAAACATAAACAAATGGTTTACGAGTTAAAATGGGTTTTAAAAATGCGGGAGTGAATCTCACATTTCATATCCACTCCCGCTAGGGGTGTATAAAAATTTGGGATCCAAACGGACCACATTGAGATTGTCTCTATAATTCCTCTCTTTGAAAAACCATTTGTAACTTTATTGGATTCCCTATATGTGAGTGAAACATCCATGTTGATTTAGCTAGTGTCCTGAAATAAATCAATCCATTGGGGAATAAATTTCTAGGTAAAATTCATGGTTCTAGCTTTTGGGGCTTTAACAGTAATCTATAATTCTGGTTTTATCCATAGATAATCCCATTCATGGTGGGTAGAAAACTTAAAAGCATAAATTATGGCCCATAATTTGGCCTCATATGTTATTCCAATTCTAATTTAATGATATAATCATTCTTTAATGAAGCCATGGTGGGTAAGCAAGACACCTCCACATATAGAGGTTCCTAGAATGATAGAATATGCACCATCAACATTCACCTTGATCCATGAAGGAATATGAGGAATCCAAAGAATTTATTTCAACGCCACGGTTTTTTTAACCTTCCATTCACACCCAAAAGCCTTAATAAGTTCAGATCATAAATGTTATTTTCCATTGAACATATTTTTATTTTTGAATCAGTGAAAAAATATGTGTGCATAGCCATATATCCTGCATGGATGGAGGGGTTATTATAATCAAATACCAACTCATTCTAGAAATTCTATATATAGGTGACAATGGGCATCATGGTCATCTATAATAGGTTGTATATCTACTCACTCTTGGTAGTATAAATAATGGATTCAAATATCCCTTGTATTTGGTTATTTTTGAAAATGTTCATTCCAAAGAGATCCTATACATAATCCCAGAGTCTAGATGAAAATTGAAAACTAATGAATACATGTTGTATGTTTTCAATATCTATCAAACATATCAGGTAGGAAAAATAAAGTTTAATAATGATTCTTTGAAGTAACTCATGTGTTGGTTGGTTCTCTCTATAGATCCTCTATAGGATCAACCATATTGATCTCTAAATGAATGGATTTCTAAATTTCAATATCCCTGAGAGGGTGATTGATAGCCCCCCAGGGCATCGTTAGTTCCCTACAGTGCTATGTAAAAACAAAATTTATAAAAATCAGATAATCCTAACTCAAATTATATTATATAGTAAGCCCAAGTGTCGAACCCATAGGGATAGAGAATATGTTTTAAATTAATTAGGAAATAGAAATTGAAATTGTTGTTATTTCATTAGAGATAGATAAATAATGTAGCAGGGATTGGGTTTGAAATTGATATGGGAGACATGTTAGGTTTAGTGATTTTTAGGTTTGTGTGCTAGGGATTTCATTGATTATAGGTTTATTCATGTTTGGTGTAAAAATTAGGTTGGTGGGGATCCTTGGTCTTGGTATCCCATCCTAGTCCTATGATCACATTTTTGGAATGGTCATCTACTTAAGGAAATAACAGAAATAGGTGGCTTGAAGCCTTGTTTTAAACATGAATGACATATATTTAATAATGGTCATACTAAAACTAATCCAATTAATTTATGCAATAAAAATATAACTTTCATAACGTATAAATGGTCGTTCAATATGAAAATAAAGAGATTTGGAATTGAAAAAAAAATCTTTCAACAATCCAAAACATGAATATAAAGTTGAAAAATAATCCCTAAGCACACATCCTCCTACAGATCACATCACCCGACACTAGAAGGACTACTTTATCAAGATAAGAGATAGTGTCATGGGTACTCGATAAGGAATGTTAGTGAAGAATGGATCTAGATCATCACTCATGGTCTGAAGGATTTCCTTTGTGTTGTGTTTGGCTTCATCTACCACCAAGTTCTTTGTAAGATTGGATGGAGGCCTCTAATTATAGGTTTTTTCTGCCCAAACCCATGGCATGGGTTTCTTGTTTTTCTCTGCTTGTCGAATCCTACTCGACATGTACCATATATCCTCTTTTTCTTCCACTGCATTAAATCTACGAAAATCTTATATGCTGGTTTGACTGTCGTTGCGTCGTGTACGGGTAGTTCGGCTCATTTTTCATTCACTATTATTTTATTTTTCAAATATTCTTCATTTCCTTACATAAAACACAAAACTATTAATTTCATCCAAAACATGACAAGATAAATCATTTAAATAAAAACATTAAGATATTAAAAAACTCAAAAATATATGCATGAAATACATGTATCAGTGATTATGTTTCCATAACATTTCTTCTTATAGTGTTACTTGGTATTGAATAGGTAATTCACATTCGATTTGTATATGAGGATTTCCCTATCAACAAATACATCCCTTTTCAGTTCAACATATATGTGAGAGGGGACTAACTCATTAAAATTATTATTATTTGAATGAAATTGGAAATATAAATATTCTTTATATTTGGGGGAATCTATTATGTCTTCAAGGGGTCTTTCTGTCCAGGAGGTGCCCCAAAATTTCAGGTTAGATTTCTTACATTCCATCCATTTTGAATTAAGCATAATTTCATTGAAAATTTTTTGACAGCAGTCCATACAGATGAATCAAGGTAGTGCTAAAATCGATTTCTTAGTATTCTAGGGGACTTACATGATATAAATTTAAAAGAGAGATCATCAAATTTCATAAGGTTCCAAGTGAATTAGCTAAGAAGTCCATTATTGAATCTCTTGAGGTCATTGATGACTAATCACCCCATATCAATGGGCTTGATTAATTCTTTCAATGAAATAATTATAATCTTATTTTCATGGACATATCTATTATAAATAAAATTCATAATCATATTTTACATATTATTGATAAGGTCTCATTGCCATTTATATATAGTAATATACAAATTTATAGGTTATCGCTGAGTTCACCAAATATATTCTTCTAGAATGGGACATAGATTTTACTTTCCAACTAGCCAGCTGGATAAATATATTAGAGTATATGTTTTTAAGGTGGAAACTTGTAGTTTTTTACCCAAAAAAAGGGGGAACTAAGATATATGAGTGTTAGTGTTCTGTTTTTACTCCAAGGATTCTAGTAATCATTTTTCCCTGGTTATGGGAATTCCATCCCCAAATACAATAAAGTACTTATTTCAGCTAATGGATTGACCTAACACTTCTTCAAATTAACCAAAAACTGTTTTTATGGAAGAAATAGTGTTTTTACAATCCTACCCAAATAAAATGATGTTATCGGCATAGAGGAGGTTTGATGGGTGAACAATCCCCTACCGAACATGATTCTTTTTTATGGTCTAATTTTGACTAACTCATTAATTAATTTAATAATGTAGTGTTTAGAAATGGAAAATAGAAGACCTGAGAGGGGTTCCCCTTTTGTGACCATCCTAGATCATTGAAAAAAACATTTTGGGATCCATTAATGAGAATATAGAGACTTATAGTGATAAGGATGGTGCTAATAAATCTAATAAACATAGTGAAGAATCCATAATTCCTAAGGACAGTAGTAATGAAACCCTATTTCATAGTTTTAAAATCTTTCAAGATGCCAATTTTGAGGAAAATATTTGTATCCTTCCCTTTATTATTCATTAAGATAATAATTTACAAAATAGTAAATTGACAATTTTAAATGTCTCTTATGGGGAAAACCCCAAACTGGTTTGGAGTGATGATGCCCCTAATGATAACCCTCATCCTGGCCACAATTACTTTGCTAATGATTTTGGGGATAGTGTTTCCAATTTAAACAGGTCTGATATCTATAATATCAATGCCATTCACCTTATTGTGAATAAGATCCATAAATAGAGATTTGATTACAAAGGGAATATAGGAATGATTAAAAAACTCCATAACATCATTGTTCACCTCATTAAATAAAATTTCCCAGTGGAACATGAATAATTTATTAGTGAACTCATCTGGTCCAAGGGTACTATCAATGTTGAGGTGGAAGAGTACTTTTTTAACTTCTTTAGAGGGATCCAAAATAATAATTCTATTTTGATGATCCTAAATGCATGTAGGGATTTTTTTCAATAATCATGTAGGTGATGTCAATTCCATCATCGAAGTAGAGGTTTTGAAATTAATTGAACAAAGTATTGGAGATGTATTTTTCAATGGTTAGGGTGAAACCATTAATGATAATAGAATTATCTCCTCTCCTTACAATTTTCTTCCTATGAATCTAATGGAAAATTTTATAATTCCTATCTCCATCCTTTATCGATTTTATATTGTGATGATTTTGGTCCAGCCTTTCCTTGAGTTTTAAAAGATCATCAATCATGGAGAGGGACTAGATTTAATCTCTAATGGGATTATCTTAAAATAAATTTATATGTTGGTAGCAAGAAATATTCACATTGGTATCCTTGATTTCATCCATAGGATTGTACAAGGGTTTTTGACTCCACTCTCTTAAGATACTTTTTCTATTTTTCAATTTTTGAGCGAGTTATTATAGTGGGATACCAGTGGATTTTAGTTTCCATGCTTCAATGATAACTTCCTTGTATCCAAGTGTCGTTATTGGAAAAATAGATTATTGTGATGGGTCATCTGTAACGATATCCCATCGTAAATAGTCTTTTGCGAAGGGGTCGCGTCGCAAATGACTCGCTGCGGAAAACAGTGTTGTAAATATTACTTTTTGCGATGGTCTGTCGCAAAAAAACTTATTATTTACGATGGGAAGTAGACCTGTCGTAAAAAACATTCGATGATTTTTTAAGAAACTATTTTCGACGGACCAGCAACCTGTCGTAAATAGTTTCCTAGTTTTTAATCTTTTGCGACAGTTCTTCATAATTAGTAATTGTTACGGACCGTCGTAATTACTCATCGAAATATAAAAAAAGTTTATTACAACAGACCGTCCAAATAGTATTTGCGACGGCCCTTCGCAAATAGTTAAAAAAATTAAAAAAAAATTAAAAAAAAATATTATTAATGATAATATAATATTAATATAAATAAAATTATAATATTAATATTAATATAATAAAAAATATTTATAAAATAATAAATAAAATATAATATTAATATAAATAATAATATTAATATTAATATTCACAAAATAAAATTAATTATAAAATAATTAATTAATATAATAATATGATTATTAATATTAATGAATTAATAATATTAGTAATATAATGAAAACCTGAGTATTCAAAAAAAATAGTAATATATTAATTTATAAAATAATAAATTCAATAAAAATATTAAATAAATAATAAAAAACTATAATTTTTTAAACAATATAAAACACACACTATTTAAAACTTTAAATAGTTAATATTAAAAAAAATACATTCAAATGTTTCTTCATAAAATAAAAATACATAAATATTGTGGGGGTGGTCATCTGGAGGAGCTGGTGAAGGGAACTTTAACCCTAAACTACGAGTCAGACGTCGCATATACTCCATCTCCTACTCCTAGTCCTGCTGCCATCGATGCATCTCATCCTGTATCTGTTTCTACTATTATCGGAGGAAGTCTTCCTACTACTTCTGCTTCCACTAACACATCTCCTTCTAATCCCTACGCATAGTCTCTATAAGCTCACTCTGAGCTCGCATCTACTCCTGATATTGGCCATGAGAAGATGAGGACTCTTTGCGATCTCTTCTCGTGCTAGACGCCGATATTGCAGAGGTGCCATAAAAACCCTTAGGGGTCACTCAAGAGTTGATACCAACAACTCGGTCTTTCTCAAAGCCATATTGGGTTGCATAAATCCATGCTTCCTTATCAAATCGGGGGGCATTGGTCTAACCATCATTATCGGTCTGACTCTCAACATCTCTCTAAGACGTCTTGGCCTCATATGACTCCTTAAATTGAAATTTAAAATTAAAATAGTTAAAATATTATTTTTAGTTAAATTTAAAAATAAAAAAATCTTATACTGACCACAATCTGACACTCGTGAGCACCTCTAATCTCCACATTTGCGAAATCACTATACATCCTCCTATAAATGTCGTTCTCTGTAATATCGCATTGTGTAACAGCCTATATGAATATAAAATAAACTTTTTACATTTATAGTTATATAAAATATTTTAAAAAAATGTACTTACCATACGCTCCCTATGTGTATTGAACATACGACTACCAACTCTACGTGTTACCTCCTGTCTCCCCCGATTTTGATGACCTATTGAAGATCTAATCTGAAATCGCCTACTCAACCAGTGTGTATATAATCCATCCAAAACCTTAGATGAAATATGATCAGCTCAATAGACGTGACATATCTTACCAAACTCCTGCACTCCTGCTTTCTTCATTGCTTTCCTTTTCAAATTGTACAAAAACTGAGTGCAACGCAGATGCATAGCTCCCTTCCATGCCTTCAAAATATCCCCATGCATGCTCTCCTCAATGGAATACCATAAACCCTACAAATAATTTATTATATCAAATTTATTAATTAAATTAATTTCAAAATAAATATTATTTATTTATGTACTAGCCAATAATCAAATATGCGATGTTGAACATCAACGATAATCTGATCTCATGACACCCATTCATAAGAAAAATAATTGTGCAATGTAGCACTCCCCTGTCCAACTGTTATATGCGTAAAGCTGTGAAATAAAAATAATAATTAATAAAACAATTATAATATAAATAAATTAATGAAAACTAACTAAAATTCACAGGTAAAAATACCTATGCATGTTTGGATCGAACCCAAAATTTGGACTTCGATTGGGTATAGGTCAAGAATCATCATTCAGGCAAGACCATACCCCCTATGGGTGCCCCTTAAACTGCCAACAGTTTGAGGGTCGGCTGATCTAACCTTATACTCATCAAAAGGTATATCATCCTCCTATAACATACGATACAGATAATCATCTATCTGAAACATGAAATTATTATTGTTAGGAAATAGTTAAAAATAACTATTATATATAGATATATATTATATATGATTATGACCGGCATTTTACTGTATCATTGTCCATCTCCATCCTTATCTTCATAGCTGTTGATGTTAATGTTTTCATCTTCCTCCTCAACATCTTCAATTTCCATATTAGTTTCTATTTCATCGTCTCTTGTCATTTTAAATTCATTTGTAACGTCATTAACATCATCTTCACCATCGGCCCTTAATTGTGGGGTGTCATCAATGATATTTGTGTCTCTTTTTGAAAAAGATGGATTTTTGGAACTCTTTTGAAAAATTTCAATTCCATGCACTTCAGTGGAACCACATTCACTTTTATTAAATTGATTCTCTTGAGATTTAATTTTTATTATGCTCCACCAATCATCCAACTCCCTTGAAATGGTATAGTAATTTGCACAATAAATTTGATGTGGTTGATGAGCCAATAAAAATGATTCATTTAATGCAAGAAGACTTTTATATTTAATATCAATGATTCCATGGATTGGATGAACATGCACGCCTCTCTCAGTATCCAACCACTAACATTTAAACATTGTTACATAATATTGTCACAGATAACACAACTCAATGATTTCTTCTAATATGTTGTAAAAGTCAACTTCAGTTTCTCTATGACGTGACCCTCTCAAGAAAATACCTCTATTCATTGTTTTTTATTCCCCATATGCACATGTATGAAATTGAAAATCATTCACCACATATAAATTATAAGATTTAACCATTTTCGATGGTGGGTTACCCAATACAGATAATTGATTATCAATTTTATCAGCATATTGAGATACCTACAAAGTTGTAAAATAATTATCACTATAACAAGTATTAAATTGATTTTTTATTTAAAATGAAAAAAAAAATATTTTATTTCTAATTATTACTAATAATTATGATTTATTCCTAATTATTACTAATTATTATGATTTATTCTTAATTATTACTAATTATTATGATTTATTCCTAATTTTTACTAATTATTTTGATTTATTCCTAATTATTACTATTTATTACAATTTATTGTTGTTTATTATTATTTATTACTATTTATTACTATTTATTACTATTTATTACTATTTTTTACTATTTTTTACTATTTTTTACTATTTTTTCTATTTATAAATATTTATTTCTATTTGTTACTATTGATTACTATTGATTACTATTTATTACTATTTCTTACTGTTTCTTACTATTTATTACTATTTATTACTATTTATTACTATTTATTACTATTTATTACTAATTATTAATAATTATTTCTAATTATTACTATTTATTACTATTTATTACTATTGATTACTATTTATTACTAATTATTGTAAATTAATACTAATTATTACTATTTATTCCTATTTATTACTAATTATTACTAATTATTACTAATTATTACTAATTATTCCTAATTATTACTAATTATTATGATTTATTCCTAATTATTACTAATTATTATGATTTATTCCTAATTATTACTAATTATTATGATTTATTTCTAATTATTACTAATTATTATGATTTATTCTTAATTATTACTAACTATTACTAATTATTACAATTTATTACTATTTATTACTATTTATTACAATTTATTACTATTTATTACTATTTATTACAATTTATTATAATTTATTATGAATTATTACTAATTGTTACTAATTATTACTAATTATTACTAATTATTACTATTGATTACAATTTATTTCAAATTATTAAAATGTATTACTAATTAATCCTAATTATTACTAATTATTCCTAATTATTACCAATTATTAATAACTATTACAATTTATTTCTAATTATTAATAATTATTTATAATTATAAAGAATTTTTTCAAATTATTTCTAATTATTATAATTTTTCTAATTATTACAACCTTTTTCTAATTATTTCTAATTATTACAAATTAATACAATTTATTACTTTTTATTACTAATTAATACTAATTATTACTAATTATTATAAATTATTTAAAATTATTACAAATTATTTAAAAAATTTACTAATTATTACAATTTTTTGCTAATTAACACTTAGATAAAACTATTTATAAAAGTAAATTTTGAAAAATAAATATCTAATTCTAATTTAATTAATTTACATCTAGTTATGAAAAAATATAAATAATTTAAAATAAAATAAATTAACTAAACCATAAAAAATAGATAAATACCTTGAAACTGAAGCTTTCAGAGTATTAAAGTCGTAAATAATTTTCTGATTTAAAAGTTTAAACTATGAAAAAATTTAGAAGAAAATTTTTCAGTAGAGATAGAGAGAGAATTTGAGTAAGGAGTGAAATGGGAGGAAAACTAGTGGGGGTATATATAGGTTAGATTATTTGCGGCGGGGGTATTTGCGACGGGTAGCCCGTCGCAAATAACTCTGCCTGTATTAATTACGGTGGGCCGTTAAAAAGATATTTGCGATGGGCCCCATCGCAAATAGTACCTACCGACAAAACATTTGCGATGGGGTGAGTATCCCATCGCAAATACTAAAAACTGATGTCGGCTATTTGCGACGAGATTAGGAACCTGTCGCAAATGCCCTTACATGCAGTTTGATGCGTATTTCTTGTCAAACCTTTTGCGATGGGGAAATCCACTCGTTGCCAATAACCCCTATCGACGGGTTATTTGTGACGGCCCCTTGACCGTCACAAATAGCCATTTTTTCCTTAGTGTAATCCATCAATTATTAAATGTGAGTGGAAGAGGGGCTTTCCTTGTGATATGTGTGTGGAGTTCAAAAATTGTAGGATTATGATCTGAGTGGTATATAGGGAGGGTAAATCTAGAGATCCCAATGGAAGTACATCTCTCATCAACTTGAGCAAATAATATATCCAAATTAATTATATGTCTACTTTTTATTGTATATCTACTATATGTAAATTCATACCCAATAATAGGAACTTTATAAAACTTTCAATAATCAATGTAAGAGGGTAACTCATGATAAGAAATCCTAATAAAATTGGTTCCCATTTTCTCATCAGGTCTCATGAGAGTTTTGAAATCCCCTAAAATGATCCATTTGAGATTCATTTTATCAGATGTCACTTCCATGTCCATCCAAAGATCGCATGTCTTAATGTAATAGGTGGAATCATAAAAAAAGAGATGAAAAGGGTGTGGTAGTGAATGGAAAAGGATACAAATATATGATGGTGTCTTTTCCTACAATCAAGGATCTGAATGCTATCATACTTGAAGACCAATAGATGATCCATATCACTTTCATGTACATTTTGAGAGACAAAAGTGTATCCAAGGGGCCCATTTGAAGTCCTTACAATTGTTAAACAACATTTTAGGATGATAAATACTAATAAAAATAGGATTATGGGTTACAAGATAATGTCTAAGGGATGTGATTGTGGGAGAATTCACAATCCATTTACAATTTCAATATATAAGCTTCATAGTTTAATAGATAAAACTCTTATTAGAGGCTCTCTCTATCATGTCTTATCCATATGTACTTCCTTCCCTTTTCCCAAAATTTTCTTTATACTTACCTAGGGAGTTTTAGTCCCAACTATTTTGTCACTATCTTTAGTCGTTTTGGTCACATCTTGGTTGGATTTATGAAGTTGAAATTCCTTAGTGTCATCAGCCCAAAACATTCCATTAAGATGGGTAAACTTGTTGTTGGACTATACAAATTCATAGGGGGTGTACTCAATTTATCTTCTCTTGGTATCTTTAGAAGGGGGGCACTTAGAATAAAGGTATTTACAATTCACCATGAAGGGTCATACTTTTAGGAACAGTGCTTGTGATGGAATCCTAGTTAGTGGTAGGGGTCTCAACTAGTATGCATCCATGTGTAATAGGGGTCGCTTAAAAATTAGAGGGTCTTAACCATTACCATTATTGCCTTTGATGTTGTGATCTTGTTCATTTGGGGGAAGTCCAGAATGTGATCATTCATATACCATATTCACAATGGTCACTTAACGTGATAGGGATTTGTAATATCATCTGTAGTGTGCTCCATAACTAGGCTCATTCTAGTTATGGTTTCAAATCCATTAGGCAGGTTGAGATATCCATGTTCTAATCTCTTCTACAAATGAGTGTCCAGATAGAAATCATCTAAAGAGGGGATGTATAGGTGTTAAAATTGGAGAGCTTTGGAAGCCTTTTACACTTCAACTATACTAATTAAAGCTATAATGTTAGTGTCTATATCCATTTCCACATCTTCTGAGGAGGATTGTGCAGTAGTTTAAGGGATAGGGGTATGTGAAAGGCCTTTGTGGGTCAAGTCCTTGCACAATGTTCCTGAGGAAGAGGAGTCGGGTTCTTCAGCCTCAGGGGGGGCTGGGTAGAACACCGTGTCTTTCCATTTTCCATTCCTATTAGATGTTTCTTTATATCCCTTATCTTTTTAGAAGTTACAATTTTTTTCCTTAGTACAATCAGAGGACATATGTCCAAAGTGGCTTCAATTCATATAGTATTTTGGCCTTTGTTCATATTGTATTTCCAGGTTCATACTATTATCTATAATTGTTATAACAACCTCTTCAACCAGATTATTGGCCATGTCAACCTCCCCCAACACCCTATCATAGTGTTCAAACCATTGGTTGTCAATTTTTCAATCCATTCTAACAAGATTTCCAACTAAGGATGTAATGTCCTATATGATACTTGGGTTACAGTAAATCTAGTTGAACTTTAATATATGGATACAAACCTATGTGATAGTGTTCCTAACATTTCTCGGATCAAAGTTCATATCCCACTCCTTTGTTTTGAGAAATCCATGCTTCAGCGAAATGGATATGAATCTCCATGCCCTTGTTTTTTATTCATTAGAGTGGAAGATTATGTGATAAAAGACTCTCTCTATGGCCTCAATCTTCCATTCCTCAAACCCCAATATCTTTATTATTCTCCTGGAAAGATCATTGAATTCCCAAATCTACTCCCCTTTTAGAGTTATAACCCTCACGATAATGTAATATTTTCAAAGATTGATTCTTTCCTAGGTAACATCTTCATTATCTTATTCATGTGTCGTACACCCCTTATTTATAAATCTTCCAAGTAAAGTAATATAAAATATTTATAAGAAGAGGTTCATGTCCAATTTGAGCACCTTCACAAAAAAATCTTTAATCCATCTATCTCCAATAGAGGATATAACTTCATGATTTTTTTTTCTTAGCACACAATGTTGGAAGAGATCTTTGTGACTAGGATGATCTAAGAGTATAGGGTCGTAATCTATGCCAGTGGGATTTGCAACATTGAGTCTTCTTCTCACACATGAGGATCAAGTTCACCTGGTGTCTCCCCTTGTTCCTCCATCCTCCCCATACCCTCTAATCATACCCTTTTCAAAATAGGTGATATATTTTCTAATAATAATAATGAATCCTATAGTGATCTGTAAATTGTAACTAACTATGATTGTAAGTTTCAAAATAATTCAAAGGTGGATTCCATGTACCAAAATCAGGTATTTTATTTTGTTATTTTCTCTAATTGATGTAAAATAATTTGTGGGTATTCAAGATAAATTAGATATGGGAAGTAAAGGCTTTTTACCAATAAGGCTTGATTGGTTACACCAAGTATTTATTCTTAAATCAACTTGAATTATACTTTTCATAGAAACATTATATGATCATTATATTTGGAATTGTATATCTAATCTATTTTCCCTAGAGGAAGCCTTACGGAATATGTCTATGTAGAATAACCACAAAGGTTTGGTGACATCGAAGAAATCCAATAAGAGTTTCAAGTTACGAAGATTTATTTATAGATTAATGTAAGTATCATGATTATAGAAAACTCATTTGGAATGAATGGTTTCCATGTGTCTATAAAAGGTTAGTAGGATCACACTAGTTTTATAAGACAAAAATATAGACAACATATGAAATCATATGGTTAGTTTTATTGTTGATTAAGTTTAAATAAAAAAAATCTCTAAATAATGACTTAAATTATAAAATTAGTTCTAAAGGAACGTAATCTAAAAATTCGGATCTCCAAGGTTTCTTAGTCAAAGTTACAAAACACATGTTGACATGTATTTAAAAATACAATATGGAAAAATATGAAAATAATTGCTCTCAATGTCACATGTCATGAAATCTCCCTAATTGATGTGTGAAACATAAGGTGATATATTTATGATGAATAGACTAGATATTCCTAAGAGTAATTTGTAAATATTTCTCAAATTTCATGTTAATTACTACATTTTGATATTACTTATGTATAAATCATAAATGGTGAATTCCAAACAATGCCAAGGTAGCTTCAAAGGTCAGTAGTTAAAATTGTCTAATAGTACTTGAGAAAGTAAAACATAATGATTTCCCTATATATGGAGAAATGAGAATACTGATTATCATGGGAATATAAAACTAATATTCTTTTAGATAAGTTTCATCTAATATTTTTGTAAGGCTAAGGTAATATGAAAATGAAAAATTATTACAGCCAGCGGTTTCCATATCAATATAGACCAAGTACATTTTAGCTTCTGATGTAGCTTAAAAAAAATTTAGCAATGATTTATTCCATATTTTTTATTTTTACCAAGATAATAAAGCCATATTATACTGTGATGAACTTCATACTATGACTTTATCCAAGATTCCATGGATGAAAAAGTAAAAAATGTGTATAATCGGTGATATTTTCTCTTAAGGGATTTTCTGATTGATGTGATGGTGTAGTAAGAAGAACTAACACAAAAACATGGTGAGCATAGTAGTTATAGCCACACTTAGTAAAATCTTGTTTATCACATGTGGCTAACCGATTAAATAGTTTCTAGTTGTCTTTCATAAATATGGGAGCCCATTGGAGCTGGTTCCCTATAACCAACTACTTTTTACATTGTATTACTTCTACACTCAAGGTATTAGTTATTAATATACATATTATTATATGATGATTTTTCTTCTATATAACATTAATGTGATAATATCATTAGAGTATGTGTAACATCAATAGATCATAGAAGTTCCCCACTATGGTAATAACCTTTAAGTACAATGATTATATTCTTAAATACATGTTTTATGGATAGATAACATCTTCTGACTATATACAGATGACTCAATCCATTAAGGGTAGGAGGTTTATAAGACATTGAGACTTCTTCTCATGATTTTCTCCCTTAGTAATATTTAAGAGAAGATTTTATGAGAACAGACCTTCCCATAGGAATTCCACATGAAATATTTTTCACTAGATATTCCAATTTTCTAATGTGTGTATTAGAACATAGACATGAGATTATTATTATTTGATATTATGAGTAACATACTTTAATTTATTGATGAAAATTGTGACAACATATTCTTTTGGTATGGTTGGATAAGTTTGATGAAACATTAGTGATATGATATTAATAAATATGTCAAGAAATGATTTGTCCCTTCCATTTTAATGAAAATAGATATATTTGTCCCTTTGATTTAAATGTAACTATTTAATAAATCCAAGGCCATGGTAGGATGTCGACATGTTAATTTTTTGTATGACAAATAAACATAAATCAAGAATATAGATTAATGAATCAAAGTATGTTGCCTTCTTAATGAGATATTAGGACAAAGGGATTATATTACACAATGAATGTTTTTAGGAGGTTATTGTTGTTGTGACATTAGATTCTTTATGGCTACCTTGACATGTTTATTAATACACATATTAAACTTTATGTTAATTATTATAAATACACCAATAGAAATACCTAGAGGGTCACACATTAAGTGTATAAATAGCATTGGTGTTCTCTATAACCTTTGTTGGGGTTATATAGGGTTGTTTTTAAAGAAAAAATAATGTATTATGACGTTTTGTATCAATTATCATCATTTGAATTTGGTGATGGAAAAGAAATGTTATTCTCTTCCCTGGATTTATGATTTGTTTGATAAATTTAATGGATCTAGTAGTTTTATAACATCAATTTTCAGTATATATATTTTTAGACAAGGGTAAAGTGGGGTGTCCTTAATAATTTCATCAAATTTCATTATAAGCACTTTGTGTTTGTGATTATTCCCTTCAGTGTCTGGAATTCCCTATATTTTTTTATGGGATTGAAAAACTAAGTTTTATGTGAGTTCATTGATTTGTTTTTGGTTGTGTTTATTAATGGAAATCATGTGTATTTGATATTAGAGGAGGATCGGGTTGATAATTTTTGTATTTTTATAGAAGTACTTCAACAACATCAACTCTATAGTAAATTATCAATCTAAAATTTTTAAATGTGTGAGAAGAATTTGTTGGAGAATGTTATGTCTTAGAATTGTATGGTAGTTGATCCTCTTCAGATTAAGGAATTTATGTCTTAAGTTTCTTCCAATATTATTGCACAAGTCCATATTTTTCTTGACCTTTTAGGCCATTATTAGAGGTTTGCATCTGATTTCTCATGGATTGTGTAAACTTTGAGGGCCTTGACCAGAAAGGATTAGGCCTTTGAATGGATAGATCAATTTCAAACAACATTTGAGTACCTAAAAGATAATTTTATTAGTGCTCATATTCATTGGTTTCTAGAGGAAGGATCCATCCCTATAGTAAAAATAGTATTTTGGAATGGTGTAAACCACTACTAAATGTTTCACAACGGTTTTAAAAAACTATTGCAAATAACAATGTTGTGAATTATTTCATGGCATTTAAAAAACATCGTGAATAATTTATCATCAAATTTTATCCATAAAAATAGTTTTCTATTTTAATTTTATTAAAAAAATTAAAAAAAATATTTAGTGGAATTTTTTATTTTTTTAATAATATATATATATATATATATTAAAAAATATTTATTATTTTTAATAAATCAAGAAGTCATACAAACCTAACTCTACCACCTAGCCTAGCCCAACTTGTGGCCCATAAAAATACCATAATATATTAGACTACTGATATTTGAACTCACGACCCCTTCCTCATATTCCACTAACTTTATTATTTACCTAAGTTCATCATCTATAAATTATACTGACATAATAGTTAATATAACTATATATATACATATAAATTCATGTAAATACAAATATATACATACATACATATTCACAAACACATATATATATATTAAATATACATGTATGCATATAAATATATATATAAATATAAATATAGATAAATATATAAAAACACACACACTCACAAAGACCCCTTTTTTATTAAGGAAAGATAGTCTTATTTTTAAAAAGGATTAGATGTTACCCTTTCATGACTCGAAGGGCTTGTGGATCAAAGACCCATTATAATTTTTGATATTTTGGAGGCCCTATTACCTTAAAGGCCCAAGATGAGTAGTCAAGATTCACATCATGATATCCTTATTCTTGTTGTGATTCCCCCCTACCATTAGTAATTGCATTGTGCTACCCCACCATGAGGACCCAATAGAGCACCCCTATTTAAACCCATGTCTGAGTAGATGGCCAAGATAGATTCTAGTGCACCCATCACTCTTTCGAGCATCCCACCCAACAATGTCTGCATGTCTCCATACCACATTGCCTCCAAGATGTGTCTCTTTACCTATCTGGTCATCACCATTAACACAATGTGGAACCCCCTCTACCAATAAACAAAAATCTATATAGTTCTTTACAATTCCATGGAATAGCACACTTTTTCCCCAAGTGGTTAGAGGGTTGGATAATAGGTGCCAACATACCTATCACTCTTTCAAGCTTCCCACCTGATGATGCTTTTTGAAACCAAGTTGCACTACCTACTTGATGTGTCACACCGATAAACTGGTCAGTTTTTGAGTCACTTGTTGCTCGGTGATGGCCGAGTAGCCCGAAGGCCCGAAGGCCAAAATCAGATGAATAGTTTTGCTGATGTAGTGACTACTACCATACCCACTACAGTGATCGGTACAACAACTCAAAAATTCCACCCTTGCCCGAATGTGATCTTGGGTCTTTTAGATGCCAACCAAGAGCTTTTACCACTTAGGTATAGGCTTGCTAGATTAAATATAATTATATATACGTACACATAAATATACATAAATAAATATAATTATATATAAATAAATATAATTATATAAAAATATATTCACACACACATATATAAATATACATAAATACATATAAATATCTATAAATAAATAAATATACATACATACATACATACATATATAATTAAATATATATATATATAAATATACTTGTGTGTGTGCATATAAATGTGTGTGCACGCATAAATATACATAAATGAATATAATTTTATATAATTATATATATAAATACACATGCACACACACACATGCATACATACATACATACATACCTACATACATACATACATACATACATATGCACATATAAATATACTTAAGTACCTATAATAATATTCAAATATATAAGTAAATTAATTTCAAACAAAATATAAAAAATATATAATTATATATATATATATATATATTTATATTTATATAAATATATATATACACATATACATATATATATGTAGATATATATATTTATATATATATACAAATACATACATACATATATATTAATATAATTATATATAAATGCTCATATAAATATACATATGTACATATAATTATATATACATATATATACATACATACATGTGTGTATATATATTTGTGTGTGTGTGTGTGTGTGTGTGTGTATATAAATATATAAATATAAATACATATATTTAAATATAAATATATATATTGACACACATAAACATACATAAATACATATAAATTTCTATAAATATGCATAGATTTACATAAATAGATATAAATACATGAATATATATATATAATTAAATATAATTATCTATATATATATATATATATATATATCTTTGTGTATGTGTTCACATGAATATACATAAATACATAGAATTGTATATAAATATATAAATAAATAAACATAAATTTAAACACACATACACATATATAAATATCTATAAATACACATACAAAATGTATATAAATATATATATAAATATAAATACATATAAATTTCTATAAATATATAAATATACATACACACACATAACCTTAAACAAATACATGTAATTATACAAAAAAATTAAAAATAAAAACAAGTGTATATATATATTAATAACTATAAATTATTAACTATTGATTACTTATTATTTATATGTATAAGTAACTATATATATCGAAATAGGAAAATATGTATTACTGTGTGTATATATATATTAAGAATTGAGGATTACTAATTACTAATAATATAAAATTTTATGCATATTAACTGTTAAATTACCAGTTCTTAAATATAAATTATTAAATTTTATTTTTTTATTTTTTTTAAATATATATACTTACATATACATAATTTATTTATATTTAGTATTTATTGTTAAAATATATATATCTGTGTGTGTGTGTGTGTGCGCTATGTGTAAATATATACTTATATAAATATAAGTATGAGTATAATAATTAATTATTAATACACATATTATAATTATTATTATTATTATTATTGATATATATAGTTATTTATATGAATATAAATATTTATATTTATTTAAATAATTGTAAAAAATTAAAAATTAAAAAAATTTAAAAAAATTTAAAAAGTGTAAAAAATGAAAACTGATGGAAAAAACATCAATAAATATCATTTTATCCTAATGTTTAGAGGTGGTTTAAAAAATGTCTACAAATGTCATCTAATGGATCTCAGTAGTTGCATCCTCATTATCGTAGCTATGCTATCTCTAATATTAAGCTTATAGTGGTTGTGTTTTCCAAGAAGTTGTGGTGGCAATGCCTTATTGGTAAACACTTTATGGTATTCATAGATCACAAAATATTGAGTTGTGTCTTCTCTTAGAAATATTTGAATTTGTATCTTTAAAGGTTTATAGAGTTCTTATAGGATTGTGACTTATATATCTCTTATACTCTGGTGAAATGTATTGTGTTCATTGATGAGCTAAGTAGGAAGTTGTGTGGAGATGTTTCTTGAAAATCTAGAGATGTGTGGAGGATGATGGAGAAGCTCATAGATTTGCATCTTGATATAGAGTAATTTGGAGATAAATTTTATCTATATCATATAATAATTAATTCTTATTTTTTTAAGGTGGATAAGTATCAATTAAGAGATCCTAAGGTGGAGGTATAGAGATATCATGTAGTTTGTATTGATGGTCCTGAAGGGTGGTTGAAGGATGATCAACATCAGGTGTTATTCCCAAGGAAGCTATCTGCTCCATCAGTGATGTGATAGGTGGTTCTCTAAAATTCTCATGGATCACATTGATAGTGCATCCATGTATATCCAAGATGTATCATGCATTGAAGAGTTAGTTCTAGTGGTCGGAGATGAAAAGGTCTCTAGCTAAGTTCATCTCTCGATGTTTGGATTTCCAGTAAGTGAAGGTCATCCATCTTATTCCTATTGGTTTTATATAGCCATTGGATGTTCCTTTATGGAAACGGTAGTACATTTTGATGGATTTAATTACTGGATATCCTCGATCTTGATGAGTTTCATAGGACATCTTTATACCCATATAAATTAGAGTAAAATACAAGTTCAACAAGAAGTTAAATCAATTAAATGAAATAAGAAAAACCATAAAATAAACATACCTCACTATCCAAGTATTTTATCTTCATTATAAATTAGAAATTAATTTGATATAGTTCCATAAACAGAAACCATTTGGTTCTTGGATCTAACGTATCCACTAGCAACTAGAATTGTCAAATGATTCAGTAAAACCTCTTCTCCATAATGGTGTTATAACAACTCCTCCTTGAAGAAAAATATAGAGAAGATAATCAAGGGGAGATAAAGCTTTATTTATCTAAATAAAAACTTGAGTGCCAAAAATTGAGTCTATGAATCTTTATTTTATATGCCTCCTTTAATAAATGGATGAGCTTCTTGGAGTCCTAACATTTCTATTTCTGACGCTTTTTATGGAAGACATGTGCATCGTCATGGTGATGCATGCTTGTGGACCAGT
Source organism: Viscum album (assembly GCA_963277665.1). Taxonomy (NCBI): domain Eukaryota; kingdom Viridiplantae; phylum Streptophyta; class Magnoliopsida; order Santalales; family Viscaceae; genus Viscum; species Viscum album. The sequence continues at coordinate 998,398,726 of OY728138.1, read as the reverse complement.
GTTCTCACTTTCCAAAGGTGGGCTGCATTCATAATATATTCATCAATGTCTACTCCTTGATCAAAATGGGATGATAGGATGTTTATTCCTCCTTTCATGGATTCCTCAAAATTCATCACCTAGACTGGGTATCCCTCATAGATTTGAGTTTTTGTTCATGAAACTCATTCCTAGGTTCATCTATTTGTGGACATCGTTTAATTATGCTGCTTCTATTGGGACATTCCAAGGGGTAAAGTCAAGATATAAACCTTTGGTTGGAGTAGATAGTAACATCAGGCATGTCGGGGCATCTCATGTTGCTTAAACCTGGGTCACAGGAATTATTGCTCATAGAATGGATTATCAAAGGCGCATAACCCAAGTCATCCCACATCATTAGCGGGGTATCTTATGCCATAGGAATTTCTTTATAGGTTTTACTTAGGCATCCCAAGTTTAACATGGGGTATATCATGAGTTTAATGCCTTGTAGAGACGGTTACCCTAAAGGTGTGCCTTCTGAGGGTTTCCTCATTCATATCATGTTTATCATGAGGTGGGTCACGAGTTGAACATATTTTAGAGATGGTATGAAGTTGATCAGAACCTCCCATGGAGACGGATCAATTAATTTCATCCCTATGAGGGAACATCTGGAAGGTTTACCAAATGGGCGGATCAAAAAGACCAATGAGAGTGGACCTGGGGTGGTGCATCTCATGAAGAGAAGGTTTCAAACTCTGAAGGCTGGTATGGACACCACTAAGGGTGGATCAAGGAAGGTGGGCCTCAATTAGGGGGACACCGGATGGATGGATCAGAATTCCCAATGAGGGTGGACCCCAGGTGGTGTGTCTTTTAATAGAAGGTTTCACACCGTGAAGTTTGATATGGACACCACTTTGGTAGAATCAGAGAGGGTTCACCCATAGGAGGGGGCACCAATGCTTACCATTGTTTGGGATTGAACCTCAAAGAGTCTTCCTACATACTCGGAAGGGATCAAAACCCACATAGTTCAGGAGGGAATGATTTGGGGATTACACATGGCTAGTGACCCATAAAAAGAGGGTTAATCTTGGTTGAATGAGTGTGGATTGTGTGGTGCATATTCATGGTTAGTTGTTTAGGTGTTGTCAGGAGCAACATTGGGATGAGTGGGGGTTCCACACTTAGACGGTCCATGTGCTACTGAGAGAAGTAAAGTGATGAATGGGGATTATGGACTAACACTTCCCATGGTGGATAGTGTGACCCCACCATGATAAGGGTGAGGTGATGGAGCAGATAGTTGGGGATTATGCATTGTTAGTTGCCCATATGAGTGGCATGATCCCACTAGGATTTGGTGACTGAAAGAAGAATTGGGATGGATGATGGATGGTTGAATGAAGTGGATGGAATGAATTGAAGGCATTTACGTGAATATAATGATGTTGGTATTGAACCTTGGAGAGGTTTCCTATATATCCCAACTTTTTGAGAATCAATGTCCACATAGTTCTGATGGGGATGTTGGGGATTATGTATGGATAGTGGCCCAGTCAAAATGGGGCATGTGGTTGGGGATTACACATGGCTATCCACCCAAGTAGACCCAAAGGAGACGTGACCCCTGGGTGGGACATGATCATCTCGAGATATAGTGGCTTGAGGTAAAGACTATGATGGGAATAGATGATAGGATTAAACCTCATAGAGGCTTCCTATGTACCATGTTTAGAATACAGGGATCAAATTCCACATAGTTCAGGATGGAGGTAGAGAATCGGAGCTTACACATGGGCAGTGACCTGGAGACATGCTAAGGGATTACGCATGGTTAGCGGACCTTCAAAAGAGGATCACACTTGGTTGGATGATGTGATATGTGTGGGGATTACGCATGGTTAATATCCTAGGTGGATGGATCATAACACCTCAGGGGTTTCATCTGGGAGATGTGTCTTGAAAAAAGGAAGGTGTCACATTAGGAGGGTAATTATCTAGGAGGGAGTGCCAGAGTTTAACATTGGTTGGGATTGACCATCAAATAGGATTCCTACATACCTGAAAGAGATCAAAGCCCGCATAGTTCAGATCATATAGTTTACCATCATGTAAGACGAGTGAACTGATGTGAATATAGATGGAAAAAATGGATTGTGGGGAGTGATGGTATTGAACCTCATAGAGGCTTCCTACATACCCTATTTAGAATAAAGGGATCAAATTCCACATATTTTAGGATGAGGGAATATAATTGGGGAATACACATGGAAAGAGACCCAAAAACATTATGGATATTACACATGGTTAGAGGTACCAATAGGTTGTCATGGTTACTATTACTCTAAGTCCACCTGATTCATGCTTGGTGTGAGAAACAAGAGGTTGCAATAGACCTGACGGTCATGTATCAAAAGGTGTGTCCATGAGAGATGGTGTGGGGATTATGCATGGGATCTACCCATGTGCTGCTATGGAGTGGAAAAGGTGTATGGGGATTACACATGGAAGCTTCCCATGTGCCTCTATAGAGAATAAATGTGGATGGGGATTATGTGTGGAAGCTTCCTGTTATGTCTTCCTCATGTTAGACCATGAGGTCATCTCAACATGATGATTTATTGAGTGAAAACATTTTGGTTATTACACCTTAAGAGGAGGCCCATAGTGGTTGTTTTCTATTCATCTCATAGTGAGGAATCTTATGATTGATGCATAAGGAATCCTATTCTTGAATAATATGGTGTGCTATAGATTAAATTCATGTAGTGAGGACTGTTAGGAAAAAGATGCCCAGAAATGACTGGTGTTGGATTTACACAAGAGCGACCCTTATGGTTTTGACCTGGCATAGATGTTAGGTGATAGGGTTTGAAGAGTTTCTTGAGGAATGGTTTGACACAAGGTACTCAGGGAATTGAAGATGGGAATCTCAACTAACGACATGATAAGGGGACCAATGGAAATATGTTGACCCAAGGTGTTTCAAGGATTTTGAAGGAGTATCTCAAACCACGGTATTACATAGGTGTAAGTTGGTTCTGCATAAGGGTGAAAGATAAAATTTCATTGACCCGTATCAAAAATTTCATGGTGAGACTCTCAATTTTATTATGGCGTTCAGTGACAGTAGTAAAGGGACCATCCTAGAGGGATGGGACCGCAACCCTGCATTGATCCTGAGTGGGAGTGCAGGGGAGTATCCCCTGTGGTATGTACTAACAGGAGTAGGCCTGGACAGTCTTGCATGTAAGATAGGGTTGTGCGGCAGTGTTGTGCGCAAGATTGGGTACCTTGGAAATGTTGTGAGAAATATTGGATTTTTGCACAAGATCAAGGTTGCATGAAAGAAGTGGTATTTCATGCGTATGACTTAGCCTGAAAAGAGGTCGGGTGAGGATAAAACCATTGTGGGCTCATGCGATGGCAGACCCATATGGGACCTGTCTCACAATATCTCTACATGGAGGGTTCCATTCTTCTGCACTGAAACGGAAGATCGGTCTTACACAGATCAGAGTGGTGGCAGGCCCCTGGAGGACCACCCTAGAGAAGGGGGTGCACTTATATTTACAGGAAAAAATCTCAGTGGTGGTGTGGAATATTTTGGGTGAGGAAGAGGTCTTTCGTGAGACCTATGGCTGATGCGCACAGAAAGGGACATTTGATGTCACATTGGGCATGTCAGAGGCTTTCACGCGGATGCCAATCTTGCATGAACATCTCAAAACTCACACGCACCTTACTTGGATGATTTTGGGTGTCCAAGGGAAAATATTTTATGTCTTCTTGGGGGTATAATAGTATTTCATGATGGGTTGCGCACAAGATTTCATTGTTGCGTGCAAGAGTTCATTCTTGTACTCAAAACTTCTATTCTTGCACGCAAATTCATACTTATCCCAAAAATCATCCTAGATGGCCATTTTCGGTAGTATAACATTGAATGGGAATAACTTCTGATATGTAACTTCGTTCTGGCTCCACGACTAGTCAAATCAAAACCTTCAAAATAGGATAAGCTATGAGATCATTCTTGACAGCATTTAGTGAATTATATGGATACGTTTTTCAATGCCAACAATTTTATATGTTATGAAATTACGAAACCATTTATCTTCCACCTCATTTATTAATATTATTTTCAAAATCCTTTAACAATTAATATTTTATCTACACATCATTATATGATGTGTCAAAAATAGCTGAATTATATCCTATATCACTCTACATAAGCATCTTGACTTGGTATAAAATACCATGAGAATGCATTGACCATGATGTCATAAATTTCACCATGTCATGGTCTAAGATTTAATACATAGTATTAAACATTATTCCACTTTCATTAAAACCATGTATACTTTAGGAACAACTTTACAACTCTCTATGAATCCATACAAATTATTTTGGATAGGATTACCATAATATCTCTCAAATTTTGGACAAATATTATGTACCAAAATCAATCCTAATTCCATAGACTAGGTGTGGCCATGCAGGACTTTATTTAATTGAAAATAATTATGAATTATATGATCTATAATTGTAAGAAAAGAGTGGCCTCTTGAAAACCACAATTTCTACTAAATCTACATAGTGGTCTAGCATGATCTCGATCAAACACACTCAAATCTCTATATGAACATGTCTTCCAATATATATATATATTTACATCATATGTATGATTATATAGTACCATTTTTAAGATATAGAGTTACCACTAGAGATGGAACATGTCAATATAGTATAGGTTATCTCATATTATAATGATTTCCTAAAATAGAATGTCCATTTTGAATGAATGAATCACATATCATTCATCCAAATAGATAATCACATCACAGAACACTAAACTAATAATGACCATGCATTTCATAAGTCTAATTCAATCATGGATCTATATTTCATACATTTAATTAAAGAGGAAAAATCACATCCTCGTTAAACTCAACTGATGACATGGTTAGAAACACACCCAACCACTCCCTGATTAGCTCAACCTCAAGGCTAATATAATAAAGGTATCAAAGTTTGAAGGTTCACGTTATATATATCTTGTCAACCTTAGGTAATGGTTATTCATATTATGTATAAAACCATAAATATAACACTAAATATATAAATTTACACATTATATAATTTTATTGTATAGTCTAGATAATAATTTTCAACTAATAATCTCATTAGTCTACTCTATATCACATACAATATTCTACTCGTACTAACCTTAATATATCATCATAACCGATAATACTTCAGGATTATCATCGATTAGCTGTATCTCAAAGTTGTACTTTGAGATGATTTAATCATTTCATTTTTTATATACTATATGTAAAAAAATATGAATAAATGAAAAATGGAGATTTCCTTTATTGTAAATTTGTAATACATTTTACAACTATTACATCCAATCTATCATGTATCTAATACCCAGATCTTGAACATAACCCTTATACTTTTTTGTGTGAAGGTATTTTTAAAAGTATCTGATATATTTTCATATGTATCCACTCAATAGATCTTTACATCCCTATTAAATGATTTCTCGAATGAGATGGTATTTACGAAGGATTTTTTTGGTCCTTTAGTGAGACTCAAGTTCCATGACCTAATAAATTGGTTCATTATTGTTACAATAAATCTCAATTTATCTATCAATGTTAGGAACCATCCTATCTTCAATAATGAATGTCATGATCCAAATATATTCCTTCGTAGAATATTATGTAGTGATATATTCTACCTGTATTGTAGATTCCATCACAATGGATTGCTTGGAACTCTTCCAACTCATAGCTCCACCATTGAGGAAAAGCATGAAACTAGATTTAGGCCTTATATAAAATTAATTTGGTTGGAAACTAGTATTAGTGTAACCCTTTACAATGATCTCATTCTCACCTTAAAAGACCAAGAACATATCCATACTTCTTCTTAAGTACTTAAGGATATTCTTGACAATAATCTAGTGACTCTCATAAAAATTGGATTGGTATCAAATTGTTATGCTCAATGTATAAGTGACATCAAGTCGAGTATGCAATAACCCCCTTTTTACTGTGTTTTAGGTTTTTTATTATTTTATAATGTCTTTAGTTTTTAAAGTTCTGGTTGTTTCTGGGATTGAATTTCAAGTTTTAAGAGGCTTTTAGGAAGAATCAATGTTATCATGCATGGTTAGTAGTAATCATGCAGTGCTTTTAAGGTAAATAGTAATAATTTAGTGCCCTAAAAATTGGTATTTAATGGTGAAAAATACATTTTTCATGGATTCCAAATGGTTTTTCAAACCATGTTGGGATCCCCAGAAACTGTGTAGCCTCTTTGGCCTATGAATAGGCTGACATACTGTTGGTACATGGTATAGAAAACCATGCAACCAAACCAGGAGTGTTCTATGTGTCTAGGTAGTGGGAAATGCACAGTTGGTTCATGGTTTGGAAAAATATGTATCCAAACTATGCGAGTGTTCTATATCTAGGTTTTGGTTGCACATGGTTAGCACACTGTTTGGAAAACTGTGTGGACAAACAATGTGGCATGTCTAGGTGTTTATATTTTGGGAAAAATTATCAAAATTACCTCTCAAATTAATATAGGTTTCACCCCTATTCTCCACCATTCATGTTTTCCAACCCTTGGGTGCATAAGAAAGATCTCTAACCTCATTAACTCTTGATTCTTAGACACTTTTTGGCGATTTTCAAGAGGTCTTAACGTATTTCACCCTCTCATTATCTCTTTTTTCCATTACTCTCTATTTTATATTGGATTTGGTTTCCCCCATGAACCATAGATATATTATGGATGATTTTAGGGTTCTAATTGGATATAATTTTGTAGTTTTTAGTGAAAAAGGTTTGTATACATTGTTTCTATTCCTATTGGTGTGGTATTCATTGAAGGTGACACGTTTTTTCTTGGTTTATGCTTCTTCCTAGCATGTGTTTCTATGTAATTGTTTCATTTTTGAATTAATGTTTTATTATGCTTTCAAGATTTCTTTTTATTTAATGTAGGAATATATGTGATATCTTCTTAGTGATTTGAAACCATTTAATTATGTTTTGATCTTGGCATAAAAGGGTTTCTCTTATAAATTTCATGTTATCATGTTTTGAATGGAATTTTTTCATGTGATATTCTTTTTGTGAAATTTCATGTGTATTTTGTAATGGTTTTAAATTTAATTTTTGGATTTTTACCTAGTTTTAGTTTTCACAGAGTAGAAAAATATGTTTTTAAGTTATTTATTCTTTAAAGTGAGGTTTTGAGATCAAAATTATTTATAATGGGGTTATTTAATATATTTCAAATGTTTATTTGAAATTCGTGTGTGTTTTACCCCTTAATAAAAATTCTATATTGTATCTTTTGAAATGTATTGATGGAAATAGTTGTCCTTTGGTCTTGTTTTGTATGTCAAAGAAAAAGAACAAAGTTTAAGGGTGGATTTCAATGTTTTCAAATGGTGTGAGATTTCCATTGATTTCTAAAGAGTGTTTAGAATTATGTTTTAGAAAATATTAAGGGGTTATAATTACAAGCCATGTTTTGGTGTTAAAGGACCAATTGTAACTTTTGTTTTAAAATGGTTGATATGAAAGAAACCCCTTGATTACCCCTTTAGCTTATCTACCCCTTTCATGGGTTTTTTATCTATATTACCCCTTATGTGGTATTTCTAGTCTCTATAATATTATTGTTTCTCCACCTATGTGGGAATGTTCTTATTTTTTATTTGGGTGCATTTGATGTTGGGGATATTCATTTTTTTGCTGTTATATGGTGAGGGTTTGTCAATGTTTGTGCCTTGTGTGTTAGACTTAGCTCTCTTTCCCTTTCACCTCACTTCCCCTTTTTGTTCATGGGAATATGGGTACTGAATGGCGCTGTCATGGGTTACCTCAAATGATTAATGGTTTTTTGGGCTACTTGGGTGCAGCAGAGTGGCTGACCAAGGTCGTCTCTCAAATGAGGAAGTAAATTAAAAAAACTTCTTAAAGGTATTATTAAAATAAAATAAAAGAGAATAAAAAAATTACTTGAAAGGATGAGGGGTTTATTATCATTTATAAAACTAGATGAATTTTTCTAGAAGAAGATTTCATTTTTTTAATTCTGAAATGAAATTCTATTAAAAAGATGCAACAGGAAGATGTTTTTTTTAATATTTTAAAAGGTGTAGTCGATCTAACTCTACATATTCACTCAATTAATTATCATTATAATTTAAATTAACATTACCTTAATTATTATAACTTAATTATTCAAATCCCTAATGCTACGATAATTAACTTTAGGACAAAGATGAAGTGAATTTAACCCTAGGCTAACTTCGCAACATTCAATCGCAGCACCCTACTTTGATTGATGTTCCAATGATAGCTTATGGTCAATGATAAATTAGGGAACATATCCATTATATAAAATGAGTATGAATTGTGTTTAGGGATTATATTTTAACTTTACAAATTTAACATGTGTGTCCTTGTATTACCGATTAAGATTGCGCTCTCACAATTCACACAATACTCGACCTCGTGTGTTTTTGTGTTAATTGTTCAATTGCTTTCTTAGTTTATTATAATTTAAAAACTCAAATTATGGATCATATTAAGTAAATTTTATTATCTCAATGATTCAAAATAATTAAATAAATGGTTATAAGATATATTGATCACTAATAAAACTACTCTTTCATGGGCGGTGTGGTCATCGTGGAGGCGTTTTGCATGAGCAAATGATTGAAAGGGTAGAACCCAGTATCATCTCCAATATTGATTTCAGCCCAATTAGGAATATTAAGAGAAGAATAAATTTGAATAAAATATAAGAAAATATAATAAATAAAATAATAAAAAATAATTTTATTACAAAAATAAAATTATTACAACACGAATAAGAAGAAGAAGGAGGAGAAGAAGAAGAAGAAGAAGAAGGGGAATAAGAAGAAGGCTTTGTCGAAGGGATCCTTACTTCAAGAGCTAACTTTATTGAAATGGTTGCAAAATTTTAGTGGATCCACTTATACTCTTCCATAATCTTTCCAATGCACTTCCCAACCCTTAAAATAATAAAAACACATATTTATAGAGTGGAGGGGAGGCTAGATTAAAAGTGGTTTCAAGTGTGAATGATGAGATTATGCCAAATATTTCAATCCCACTTTTACCACCTTCTTGACCACCAAAAAACGTGAATTATCTATTATTACAGGAGGATAATATGTGAGAAATTGGGTTATATATCCCCTCTCAAAATTTGGGCTCAATCCATGCTCATATGTAGAATCTATGTCCCAAACACTAAAGTGATGTGCAATATCACGTGTCCAGCCCACCAATGAATTAATGGCCCATTTAATACATCCCAATTCAATCTTTAGATCTAGTTTCATGAATAAAATTTGTATAACATTAATTTAGGAACACTTTTACAAAATTTTAAGGCCAAATAAGTAATATTAAAATATTTATGTTCGAAATACTACAGTGAATTTTAAATGGGTAAAACTGTAATTTTCACCATATTTCCAAATGAATGATATAATCCCAAATATTTTATAAATAAACATATTTAACACAATGTGAAGGAATTATATCATTTATTATCAAAAATATTCAATAAAAATGTGTTTTATCAACTCCCCCACACTTAACCTTTTTCATTATTGGGAAAAACCTCATATCGTGTATTCGAAAAAATTGTGACAAGATATGCATATTCAAATTTCTCAATCCACATTGAAAATATAAGAAAAGTAAGAATACAATAAAGAGTAAATAACAATAAATTTTAAATTAATTATCTCAAAAATTATGTTAAAACAAAATCCAATGAGATTCATAACACAAATCATAGCAAAACAAGTCATGGGTCTACCATGCCACTAATTCTCCATGTGTGTGTGTTCCAACCATTCCATGCTTGTCTCTCCACACTTTATCTAGTATATTCAGGTCAATAAAAACTTTTCTTATTACCTTATTCTATTCCATCGAACCTATTCCACATCAATTGTAATAAAATTCCAAAACCCACTCATTTAAGCATTTCCAGAAGTCAAACCATGAACTCCACATGTTGTACATTTATTCACTCCCCTCTTTATTGACTGTTTTTTTTTTGAATTTTTTTGGAGGGGGTAAAATAGTTAGATATTAGGTGAACACACATAGTTTAATATGGTATAGTGATGGAAATGATCAGAGGATAAACGAACGTATGGAAAGACTATGTAAGTTGAAAAGGATTACTTACCCATAATATACATTCAATTGGTAAATAGAAACTCACAATTCATGATTGTGTGAAAAATTGTGTGGAGAAATCAATTACACGATTTACCATGGACAAATATCACAAATAAATATGTCAAAATATAAAAGTTTTTATAATGATACAATCATTCATATCATCGACAAATTCAATTTTTATAAATGTCAACCCTTGATGATGAAATATTACTCATGCTTATATTTCTACCAATGAATTTTGAAAATATGATTTTTTTCATATGTTCCACATGAGAATGTTACATGATATATTTGTTTCTTTTTTATTGATTTTTTTTTTTGAAAATTTTAACCAAAAATTTAATATAAAATACACAAAAAACACACCAATGAAAATCCTAAATATCTACCCCAAAATGTTGTCCCCTCCCCCACAATGAAAATATTGCATTGTCCTAAATGTGTAACTATGAGATGATATATGCACATGAAATGTATAATTTTAAATAGGATAAAGAATATAAAAGTTAAAGGGGTGGGAACAGCCCGATATGCTCAAGTGATGATGGGGTCATGCAGTGTGATGAAATCCACTACATCAGTAGGAAGTCCCACAATGTATTTCTTCAAACGTTTCCCATTTACTGTAAAGCTACTTCTTGTGTCCTCTTGTATGATCTCCACTACACCATAAGGAAAAACATTAGTCACAACATAAGGGCATAACCATCTGTAATGCAACTTACCATGCATCAGCTTTAGTCGTGAACTATAGATCAAGACTTTCTCTCCAACTTAAAATTCTCTTTTCTGGATAATTTTTTCATGAGATGCTTTTTATCTTTCCTTGAAGAGCCTTGAGTTCTCATATTAATACAATCAAATCTCTTCAAGCTCTTGAATTTTCAGCTTCCTTTGGATTCCTCCTTAGGCCAAATCCATGTTACATTTATTTATAGCCCAATAAGCTTGATTCTCAAATTCCATAGAGAGATGAAACGCTTTCCCAAAAACAATCCGAAATAGGGACATACCAATGGGTGTCTTGTATTCTATCTTATAATCCCATAGCGCATCATCCTAGCACTTTCTCTAATCTTTCCTATTTGGTTGCATGGTTTTCTCCAAAATTTGTTTCAACTCGCGATTTGAAACCTCATCCTGAACATTTGTTTGGGGGTGGTATGGTGTTGATGTTTTGTGTGTCACCCCATACTTCCGAAGTGAGGAAGATAAATTCCGATTTCAAAAGATTGTCCATTGGTCACTGATGATGGTCTTCGGTACTCAAAACCTACAAAAAATATGTGCTTTGACAAATTCCACAACAACATGAGAATCATCAGTCCTAGTGTCCTTATCCTCCACTCATTTTCTCACATAATAAATGGAAGCCAAAATATACAGGAAATCAAATGAACTAGGAAAAAGACCCATAAAATCAATGCCCCATACATCAAAAATCTCACTTAATAATATGGGTTGTTAGGGAATCTCGTGTCTCCTATAAATATTACCAGTGTGTTGGAAACGTGAGCACAAATTACAAAACACATGAGCATCATGAACTAAACTAGGCCAATACAATCTAGAGTCCAAAACTTTACTAGCTATCCTTTGGGGTCCAAAGTGTCCACCAGAAGAAAGTGTATGACAAAATTATAGAACAGACTCAAACTCATGATCAGGAACACACCTCCTAATAACATAGTCACTACACATGTTCCATAGGTTGGGGACATCCCACACATAAAACCTAGACTCACTCTTTATTTTTTGGACTTTATGTTTCTTTAAATTTGCATGGATTTCAAAGGCAACAAGGTAGTTAACTAAATCAGCATACCAAGGATGCCTACCTGAGATGGAATAAAGATGATCATCGGGGAAAGTGTCCCGAAGTGGTACATAATCTAAGGTGTCATCCTCTAGTGTGTTAGTAAGCCTACACATGTGGTCTGCCACAAAGTTTTCTGACCCCTTCTTGTCCTTTATCTCAATATCAAATTCCTGAAGAAGGAGCATCCATCAGATAAGTCTGGGATTTGTGTCTAGCTTCTTCAAGAGGTACCTCAGAGCTGCATGGTCAGAAAAAAAACTACTTTAGAGCCCAATAAATATGAATGAAATTTATCTAAAGTGAATATGATAGTAAGAAACTCCTTTTCCATGGTTGTGTAGTTTTATTGGGCTGAATCTAGTGTCCTCGATGCTTAGGCAATCACCTATGAAGGTCCCTCCACCCTCTGAGATAAGGCAACTTTATCCAAGAGGTTAGAGGCATCACACATAAGCTCAAAAGAAATATCCCACTATGGAGGTTGTATGATTCGTGGAGTGTTCAAACACTTCTTTATCTCATCAAAGGAAGTCCATAAAAAATCATCAAACAAAAAATCAGAATCCTTTTTAAGTAATCCTGTCATAAGAAGAGCAATATTACTAAAATCCTTGATGAAGTGCTGATAAAATCCTACATTCCCTAGGAAAGATCTAATATCACACACACATGAAGGATAGGGTAGGGATGAAATAATATCTACCTTAGACCTATCAACCTATATCTTATTTTTTGACACTACATGACCTAATACAATGCCATGATCCACCATAAAATGACAATTTTCAAAGTTCAAGACCAGATTCTTATCAATACAATGATTCAAAACCTTTCCCAAACTAGATATAAAATCATCAAATGAAGACCCATACACTGTAAAATCATCCATAAATACCTCCATGCAGGTCTCAATAAAATCAGAAAAAATACTCACCATGCATCTATGGAAGGTACTTGGGGTATTGTAAAGTCCAAATGGAATCCTTCGGTAGGAAAATTTACCGAATGGACAAGTGAATTTTGTATTCTCCTAATCCTTTGGAGAAATAGGAACCTAAAAATATCCAGAAAATCTATCCAAGAAACAAAGTGTGTTTTCCCAGCTAGTCTCTCAAGAATCTGATCAATAAATGGAAGGGGGAAATGGTCCTTGTGAGTACATTGATTTAGTTTCCTATAATCAATAAACACACACCAACTACTTTTTACCCTCATTTAAATTATCTCATCTCTCTCATTTTTAATAACAGTAACACCACATTTCTTAGGCACAACCTGAATAGGACTCACCCACTGGGAATCTGAAATGGGATAAATTATACCTACCTAGAGCAATTTTTCAACCACCTTTTTAACAACTTCCAAAAGGGATAGATTGAGTCTCCTTTGTGGCTACCTAACCGGTTTATTCCTATCCTCCAAAATAATCCTATACATGCAAATGGAGGGGCTAATACCTGATATGTCATCCAAGGTCCACCCGATTGCCCTGATGTTCTCCCTTAAAAGATTTAAAACCTTTTATTTATGTTCAAAAGGAATATTATTAGAAATTATAACAGGTAATCTCTCACCACTTGACATGTATGAGTATTTGAGATTAGGTGGTAATGTCTTGAGTTCCAATGAAGGGGGTGATGTATAGATGGAGAAATTGAAGGAATTGAAATATGTGCAAGATAAACATCAGTATCAGAATATACATGATCAAAATTAGAGAATAAAGCATCAAATCCATCATCATACTCGGCAGCCATGCCATAATCAAAGTTCACATGATCAAAATCAAATTATGAATCCATTTATAAATAAAATCTAAGAGAGTCTTCTGCATTTGAAATAGGTGTGGAATTACTCTTAGACATCAAACTAGAACCAATACTCATAACCTCCCAAAGTATAGAACAATCAAATTCCATGGGGTTTTTATTTTGTGGTTTAAAATGGGAGATAAAAAATGCAGAATGGTCCTCTAAGGGGTACTCCATGGAGTCCATAACATTAAATATCAAAAATTCATCACCAAACTCCATGGAAAGTGTACCCTCATTGACATTTATTATAGTTTTTGCTGTTTTGAGGAAGGTTCTACCTAAGATAATGGGAGCGTGAGAACATACCAGATCGTACTCCATGTTAAGCATGTAGAAATCTACTAGAAATATCATGTATCTTATCCAAAAAAGTACATCCTCAAGGACTCCCTTTGGATATGTTGTAGCTCTATTTGCTAACTACACCACTACTCTCATTGGATTCAACTCACCAACCTATAAAGAAGGTAAAATAGGGTGAGTCATTACATTTATGGAAGCTCCTAAATCACATAAAGCATCAGAAAATTATAACTCCCCTATGGTGCATTGGATGGTGAATGTACCTGAATCCTTGGACTTTGTTGGAATTTCTAGAGTTGGTGTAATAAGTGATGACACATTCCTTCCAATATTGATCCTCTCATTTCTCTTGATCCCTATTCAATTGGTACAAATTTCTTCTAAGAATTTCACATACCTTGGGATTTACTTGATGGCTTCAAGTAGAGGGATGTTGATCTCCACATGCTTGAATGTATCCAAAACTTATTTTTTTCATCACTTATTCTACCATATTTTTTTTTGAACTACTCTATTTAGAAAATTAAGGGGTTTAGGAGGAATATCATCAATAGTTTTCTTACCTTTATCTTTCACCTTGGGTTTCTCATTAGCTGGTTTTGAATGGGTCTTTTCTGGAGTTGAGGTAAATCCCGTTGGAATGATAGGTGTAGATATATCAGTTGTTTTCTTCCCACTTCTCTATGTGATGGCACTGAAATTCCCCTTTGGATTTGGAGTAGGTTGGGAAATAGGATTTCTGGAGTTCTTACTTACCAGTTCATGGAGGGCGGTGGAAATCTGACTCATTTGAGTATTCAATTCCCTCAACTCCGAACCATGAATCTTTAGCTCATGTTGTTGATTAAGAAAAATTTTCTTCAAAATATCATAAGTGTTAGAATATACCTTGGTTATGGGATTCCCTTGTTTCTGTCTTGTTGATTCTTGGGATTCATATCTTCTTTGGGGTTGTTGGAAACCCTACTTGTAAGGCGGAGGCCACTATAAGTTTTGTTGAAACGGGGGCCTTTGTTGTTGTCCAGAGTCATACCTCGTGTCTAATTGATACTTCCACCCTTGGTTGTATTTTGGAGAAAAGTAATCAAACTTATTTTAGGGATATGGTTGTTGTTTCTACTAATATGGTCTCCCAGGAAACAATGTTGCATAATCTTCTATTTCTTACAGTTGGGGGAAATAGTCAGTTTGGTGGATTTTCTCAGTGCAAATAGAACAAGGCTTTGAAGGAGTGGTTTGGGATGTATTTTGAGCCAAATCAATCTACCTCACCATAGTGGTCAATTCTTCTAACTTGGTATCAATTAAATGACTCTCAAGAGAATTAGAACTTACTTCAAGGCCCGAAGGCTATGTTCAATCTCAGGATCAAGATCTAAGAGATATTTGGGATTAGTTCATGTAATAAATCATATAAAAATTAAAATAAGGAAAGTAGACCATAATAAAAATTAGAATTTTGAGTTGATGTTCCAAAAAGAAGAAGAAGAAAATAAAAGAAGAAGAAAAAATTCGGATTGGGTAAAGAAGGAAGAAAGAAGAGAAGAAGAGAATAAAATGTAAAATAAAATAAATTCCTCTAAATGGTTGAAATAATTACTTGCCTCCTAAAAAATGGTTCCAATTTGAAAGGAGTTTTTATAGGTGCCCTCAAATTATTAATGGTTTTTTGGGGTATTTGGGTGCAGTAGATTGGCTGACCAAGGTTGTCTCTCAAAGGAGAAGGTAAATTAAAACAACTTCTTAAAGGTATTATAAAAATAAAAAAATAGAATAAAAACACTAATTTAAAGGATGGTGGTTTTTTATAGTTTATAAATCTAGAATATGTTTTCTAGAAGAATATTGTAATTTTTTAGTTTTTAATTCTGAAATTAAATTCGATTAAAAAGATGCAACAATAAGATGTTTTTTTTAAATATTTTAAAAGGTGTAATCGATCTAACTCTACCTCTTAACTCAATTATTTATCATTATCATTTAAATTAAAATTTACTTAATTATTATCCCTTAATTTTTTAAATCCCAAACCCTACGATAATTAACTTTACCACAAAGATGAAGTGAATTTAACCCTAGGCTAACTTCGAAACATGCAATCGCAGCACCCTTCTTTGATTAATATTTTAAGGATAGATTATAGTCAGTGGTAAATTAGGAAACATATCCATTCTAGAAAATGAGGATGAATTTTTTTTGGGATTATATTTGAACCCTACAAATTTATCCCGTGTGGCCTTGTATTACCAATTAAAATTGCGTTGTCACAATTCACACAATACTCGACCTCGTGGGTTTTTTTGTTAATTGTTTAATTTCTTGCTTAGTTTCTTCTAATTTAAAAACTAACTTCATGGATTATATTAAGTTAATTATAGTATATCAATGATTTAAAATAATTAAATTAATAGAGTAGAAGATAGATCAATCACTAAGAAAACATCTCTTCCCTGGGTGGTGTGGTCATTGTGGAGACGTTTTGCATGAGCAAAGGATTGAAAGGGTAGAACCCAATCTCATCTCCACTCTTGATTCCAGTCCAATTTGGAAGATTAAGAGAATAATAAATTTTAACAAAACAGAAGAAAATATATTAAATAAAATAAGAACAAATAATTTTATTACACAAACAAAAGTATTACAACACGAAGAAGAAGAAGAATGAGAAGAAGAAGAAGAAGGCTTCATCGAAGGGATCCTTGCTTCAAGAGATACCCTTATTGAAATGGTTGGATAATTAGAATGGATCCACTTCTCCTCTACCCTCAACTTCCCAATTCATTCCCCATCCCTTCCAAATAACAAAAATACATATTTATAAAGTGGATAGGGTAGGTTAAAATTCGTCTCAAGTGTGAATGAGGAGATTCTTCTAAATATTTTAATCAAACTTTCACCACCTTCTTGAACACCAAAACGCGTGAATTAGTTGTCCTTTGAGATGGATAATATTTGATACATTTGGTTTTCGATCCCCTCTCAAAATTTGGGCTCAATACATGTGCTAATGTAGAAGGTATGGCCCTAACACTAAAGTGATATCCAATCTCACGTGTCCAGCCCCCCATTGAATTAATGGACCATTTACTCCATCCCAATGCACTCTTTAACTCTAGTGTCCTGAATAAAAGTTGTATAAAATTAATTTAGGAATAATGGTACAAAATGTTAAGTTAAAATAATTCATATTAAAATATTTATGTTCTAAATACTACAGTGAATTTTAAAAGGGTAAAATTGGAATTTTCACCATATTTTCAAATGAATGATATAATGCAAAATATTTTATAAATAAACATATTTAACACAATGTGAGGGAATTATATCATTTATTATCAGTAAAATATTCCATAAAATGTATTTTATCAGGTACTAAGTGAAATATCTAAGTCTATTCTGGTAGTTGGTTCGCACACCACTAGTAGACCTCTAATTGTGATAGTCACAAGGTCTAGGAGTGGACGTCATTGCAATGAGGCTTGTGTGGGATAGTTTGATGACTTTCGGTTTATAATTTATCATATATTTTTAATTGTTCCATGAGTTGGTATACTTTTATATGGTTATTTTCTTCACACATTAGGGATCTGAGGTAGATCCCATGACACATTCAATTGTTTGATTAGTTATTGGAATATGGGAGTTTTATCTAGTTATTGTGGTATTAATTCCCCTACTTGTTTTTTGTGTCATTGTTTCTTACTTATATTATAATATTCCTTGTGATATATGTGGTGCATGATTCATTGTGTTTGACCTCCAGTGTGTGTTGGGTCATTTCCTTTGTAAAATGAGTTTTTAAAAGATTTTTAGAAAACATTTTTTGAATTCAAATACTCTTGTGTGTGGGTTTTTAGAGTGTATTTCAAAATGGGTGTTCTAGTTTCTAAATGGTGGATTCAACTAGTTAATAATTTTAAAGTGTACATTTTCATTTAAATAAAATAAGTGGGTTATTTTTTATAAATGTTAACAGGATTTTGGTTTTGAAATGGATTAGGCTAGTGAAAATGTTTTTCAAACATGGTTTCTAATTTTATAAAACAAAGTATAATGTTTTAAAGATGACTATGGATTTTTTTGTTTCCATACGTTATATTTGAAAATATTAATTATCATATTTATTTTAAAACTAGAATTGCTAAATTTCCTTGTGAAATATATCTTATAGTTCTGGTGGGATGTGGTGACTTACTAGAATTTTTTTCTCAAACCTATATATTTAAAGTTCCAAGTTTTAAGATAGACATGTCCTTCATTATCGGTGGATAGCATGGGGTGAGTTAGGTGGTGGTGAGTAACTAAAGGTTTCATGAATATGGTTTTGATATCATATTGAGTTAAATTATATTTTTTTTACTTTTGGTTATTGTTGTTTCCATATGTTTATGTATGATGTTTATATTTATTAAAATGGGTTGGATTAGTTTGGTTGTTTATGACCTGTTGGAATTTTCATTCATTTTTCATATATTTATAAATTTCATTGTATTTTATCTCAAATTTTGGTGAAATAATTCCCAAAGGGATTCCTGTGAATCCCAATAACTAATTTCCATCTTGTGGGAGTCATTAATTCCCTTCGTTACTTGTGATAGGTCGGGTTAGGTGTTGGGTAAGTTGGCAGCCTGAGTTGGTTCATTACAAGATGATATAAAAGCTTTGGGTTTTCATTGGTATGATCCTAATAATTTTTTCATAGACCTTATTGTGAATGTTTTGTGCCTTTCTTGAAGGATTGTTTTTGGATTGATTCCTAGATCATTAAGGAATCAGTTGTCTTATGTTATGAGGCATGAATTGATGTGGTTCATGTATTTTGATGTTTATGTGTTCCTTTATTCCCTCTAAATGTTCAAAAAGGTTTCTTCAGTTTCCGAGCCTACCCAGACTCTAAGTGGAGTGGTGGATATGGAACATTCCTTGAGCTTGGATTCCATCATGGATTTCTTGAGTCAAAATATGCCTTCATTTTCTGGTGATCAGGGGTCAATGGAAGTGGTAAGGATGTTAGAATAGATTGAGGTCATCCTAGATTCCATTGGGATACCTAAATATTCACAGGTAATGTATTTTGAGAGATTTCTCATCATTTTTAGATGAGTTTTGTAAGAGCTGGTAATACCTTCTCATCTATGTGAAAACATGTCTTGGGAGCTCATTAGGATGGAATTCATCCAGTGATTCTTTCCTAAGGTGGTGAAAGTAGAGAAAGTGCATGAGGTTGTGATCCTTCATCAAGGTGACCAATTAGTAAGGGATTAGATCGATCACTTCTTAAATTTGGGGGTCTTTAATAAAAATCTGGTTGTCAGTGATCTAGAGAAAGATAATTTCTTTAGAGATGGTATTCACTTAGATTTTGGTTCATTTATACATGTGTCTAGTCTGGAATATTTTTAATATGTTTTCAATGAGGCCATTATAAAGGAATCTAACTAGTCTATGAAACCTATGGTGGTTTATTCCTTAGTTCCATTTGATGGGTTTAAGGATAACATGATAAGTAAGGAGTATAAGCAGGATAATCCAAATCATGTGGAAAAGGGTTTATTCTATGGGAAGCAAATATATCTTCTGTTCTTTTAGTGTGGGGATCCAGGGCATGATAGGCCCTCCTATCTTAAGTCTCCTAGATTTTGAATTTATTTTTTATATTAGTGTTATCTTTAGAAGTTTTGTAATCTATTCATGTGGAATAGATCTCAGGTATAAATCATTTTTGTTAATGTGTTATTTTTTGGACCATTCCTTTGATGGTTGTAATCCTGATTTTGAAGTTTTGTCTATTGTTGTTGGAACTTATAGATGGTTAATCTTTGAGATATTTCATACAGATGTTTTATATATATTTTATGACATGGATTTTTTTATGGAATATACCTTGTGTATGGATTTTGAGGTTTTTTTTAGGTTTATTTGTTCTGTTTTGGTAGGCTATGAGTGATGTTTTGTTGTGCCTCATTATTTGGGTGAACCTTCCTTAAGAGTTTTGGTTTCACATATTCTAGCATTAATACTTTTAGGTTATCATTTTTTGGACATAAGAAAGTAATTGGGGGGATATTGGGTAACCAGGGTGTGTTATCCACCAATTGAGTTTGGTATACTAGTTGGTGTTTGGATGTGGCCGTTTAGCATGCACCGTGATAGGGTGATAAAATTTTTTAACCTAGTTTATCTATAGTCTTATGATAAGAGGTGAGATCTCGTGTCATTATTTGAGGATTATTATTGTTATTTTTTAAACCTTGGGTTTGGAAGGGCTTGGTTTGAGAGTGAGTTTCTCTCGTGGCTTCTTGGTTACTTGAGGATGCATCCCTTTGTAGTTTTCCTTGATGCCACCATGTTTGAGGAATTTTAAATGGTGGGGAATTCATGTTAGGTATCTCGTGGTTCTTAATACTTATAGCTCAAGGCTCCATTTCATTGGTACTTGGATATGTTTATAACCTTGTGGTAATTTTGTTCAATAATTTTGAGGATACAAGTTCTTGGTTTTGAGGTTGAGTTGTGTTGAGTGAATCTTTATTTTTCTCTCACCTTTAGTGTCAATCAAAATTTCAACGGGTATAAAGTGGAATAGTGAGGATTTTTTGGCACCCCTTGTGTCATTGTGTTTTTTATTTTTTATTATTTTTTCTTATCTTGATTCTTTTCATGTTATGGACGTTTTTAGGATGAAATTTCATGTTTTTTGAGACTTTTTTGAGAGATACAAAGTCCACCCACATTGTCTATAGTAACCATGTGATGCTTGTGTGGATGGTTCTGTAATGGTGACAGAGGAATTTTTTTTGAATTCTACTTGGATTTTTAATCCATGCATAGCTCCCTAGAAACTGCACGACCTCTTTATCCAAAGAAGAGGCTGGCACACAATTGGAACATGGTTTGGAAAACCATGTGGCTAAACCATTAAGGTGCTCTATGAGTAGGAAATGGGTTAAACATGGTTGGTGAATAGTTTTGAAAAATCATGCATCTAAATATTATGGGTTCTTCGTGTCAAGTCATTGGGCTACACATGGTTTGTACACATTTTTCAAAACAATGCTTGAAAATTGTGCATCATGTCCTTGTGTTTAAATTTTGAGGGAAATTCCCAAAATGACATCTATTATTAAGAGGCTTTTCACCCCTCTTCTTACCCATTCACATAATCTGACCCTTGGGATCCTGAGGAGGAACTCTAGGCTCCTCCACCTCTGATTATTGGCCTCTTTTGGTGATTTCCAAGAGGTTTTGAGGTTTTTACTCCTCTCTTTCCCTCTTATTTCCTACACTCTTTCTTTTCTCTTAGATTTTGTTTCCTCGATTAACCCTAGATCTCTTTTATATGATTTTAGTATTCTGATTGGATCTAATTTTGGTATTTTTGGTATTTAGGGTTTGTAGAATTCGTTTTTATTCCTGTTGGTGTGGTCATTGTTGAAGGTCACACATTTTGGATTGGTTTCCACTTCTTCCAAGTAGGTGTTTCTATGAAATTATTTTGTTTTGGAATTCAAAGTATGCTTGTTATTTAAAAATTAATTTTTATTCAAAGTATGAATATATGTGATATCTTTATGGTGATTTCAAACCATTTCATTGTGTTTTGAGCTTGACATAAAATGGTTTCTCGTAAAAATTTCAGGTTTCATGTTCAAAATGGAATGTTTTCATGTTCTAATATATTTTTTTGAAATTTTTTTTTGGATTTTGGAATTTTTTTAATTGTAATTGTTTTATTTTGAACCATTTTTAGTTTTCAAGGATTGAAAAAATATTTTTTTTCTTTTCTTTAAAGTGAGGTGTTGACCCCAAAATGATTTATAATGGGGTTCTTTGATGCATTTCAAATGTTGATTTCAAATGTGTGTGTGGTTTATCCCTTGATATAAATTCCTTGTTATATATTTTGAAATTTATTGATGGAAATGTTTTAACTTTGGACTTGTTTTGGATTTCAAAAAGAAGAACCATGTGTAAGGGTGGCTTTGAATGTTTTCAAATGGTGTGAAGTTTCCATTGATTTAAAAAGAGTGTATGGAATAGTGTTTTAGTAAATCTTAAATGGATTGGAATTCCGAAATATGGTTTTATGTTAAATTTTTTATTGGTACTTTGGTTTTAAAATGATTGATATGAAAGACACCCCTTGATTTCCCCTTTGGCTTGTCTACCCCTTGTGTGGGATGTCTATCTATATTACCCCTTGTGTGGTATTGTTGGTCTCTATGAGATGATTTTTTCTCCCCTTGTGTTGTAATATGTTTATTTATTCTATGGGTGCATGTGATGTTGGGTATATTCATTGTTTGGTGTTAGGGGTGAGGGTTATTCATTTTTTGTGCCTTGTTTGTTAGACTTGGCTTTCTTTTCCTTTTTCCTCACTACCCCTTTTTAGTCATGGGAACCCATGTACTAAGTGGAATATCTAAGTGTATTTTTCTATTTGTTTCATGTACCACTAGTGTACCTTTGTTCATGCTAGGAATAAGGTATTCACTATAACAAAATAGGTCTTTAATGGTGCTAAAATTACCTTTAATAGTGATAGAAAATTACTAACGATTGGAGTGAGATTAAAATCCCTAGTCTTTTATCATCACTTATAAAAGTGCTGATATAGGATACCATTGTCATCACTTTTTTAGCACTGATAAAGGGGAATAATGTAGTATGATACAATAGCACACTTTAGTACCAGTGCAATGTGTTGTAACAGCACACTACAGCACCAAAAACAACACGAAATCAACAAAACCAAGTACGAATATAGAATTTAAATGAAATAAAATTTAAAACACAAATACAAGAAAAAATACTATATTATATTCATTTCAAACATTGGTTTATATAATTAAACAAGTAAAAATTATTATATACATTCAAAAATAGTAGTCTTCATTGGTCTTTTGATCGTGACCCCTACTCAACAAAAAAACGCACCCATATAAAAAAATTCTTATGTTAGTAATAATATAAAGAAATAAATTAACATAAAGTGATAATTTCACACTAAACTTTGATTAATACCAGGAAAATTGTGTATCAGATTGAGTTGTGGTTTATTCTTTCATGTCACACTATTTCTTTTTCATCTTCAAACATTATCTCTATGAAAGTTAATCAAATAAGTATAAGATAAAAATGATAATGCAATTAAATAAGTAATAGAAAATAAAATGATGAGAAAAATCTAGGCTTGTTTTCTCAATTTTGGAGAAGTGATACGCATTTTAAAATAAAATGACACTTATATATTTAAAATATGTACTTGGAGTCATATTGGTCACACCATACATCAGATTCAGGTTTGGATAATTATGAAATGTCTCAAATGAATTATGGATCATTTTCACAAATCATAAAAAAAATATGAATATGTTTTCTCAGTTTTGAGTATATCACTTTTCTTTTTTACTAAAATTCCATTTTAAACTGGAAAGATGTAATTTGACTAAAACTGGTCACATCGTGTGTCAATTTCACATGATACCGATTCCTACACGTCCCAATTGAATTATGAATATTTTTCCTAAATTATCAAGATAATTCGATCAAGTTTTCTTGGTTTTCAATGAGTGACTCTTTTTGATCTAAAATGTTGATTTTAAACTGATAATGGAAACACTAATTAATATCAAGAACATCATGTATCATATTAAGTTTCATCTGATTTCGAAGTGTCACATATGACTTATGGATCATTTCCTTAAAATATAAAAATAATATGAATGTGTTTTCTTAATTTTTTGTAGGTCAGTTTTCCTTTTTACTAAAATTGGTGTCAATTATAAATAAAAAGACTCACTTTGAGTCATATTGGTCACATTATGCATCATATCATGGTTATAATGATTCCTAAATTTCAAAAATTAATTATGGATCATTTCTCTAAAATATCAAAACAATCTAAATGCATTTTCCCAGTTTTTACTAGGTCATTTTTACTTTTTTCTAAAATTGAAAACAATTTTAAATAAAAATATGCACTTGGAGTCATAACAGTCACACCATGGATCATATTTAGGTGTGGATAATTCATAAACATCCCAAATGGATTATGGAACATTTTAATAAAGTATCAAAACAATCCAAATATTTTTTCTCAGTTTTAAGTACTTTACTTATCTTTTTTAATAAAATGCCATTTTAAATTGGAAACACGCACTTTGAATCATACCGATCACATCATGTATTGGTTTAAAATGAGACTTATTCCTAAAAATAAAAAATGAATTATGAATTGATATACAAAATTATCCATAAAATCCAAAAAAAATCTTTGTTTTTAGTGAGTGACGTTTTTTGAACTAAACTATCGATTTTAAAATGATTACGGATATATTGAGTCATACCAGGAACATCCTATATCATATTGATATGTATATGATTCTTACATATTATAAATGACTTATTTATCATTTTCCTAAAGTATCAAAATAATAAAAGTGTGTTTTATCAGTTTTGAGTAGTTCAGATTTCCTTTTTACTAAAATTGATGTCAATTTTAAATAAAAAGAGGCACTTAGAATCATATGAGTCACACCGTGCATATTATTGAGGTGTGGATGGTTCCTAATTATCTAAAATGACTTATAGATCTATTTTATAAAGTATAGAAATAATTTTAATGTTTTTTCTTAGTTTGCAGTATGTCACTTGTTTTTTTCTAAAATGTCATTTTAAACTAGAAACATTCACTTTAACTCATACTAATCACATCGTGTATCGGTTTGATGTGAGACTGATTCCTACATGTCACAAATTACTTAAGAATATATGTCCAAAATTATCTATAAAATTCAAGTGTGTTTTCACTATTTTTAGTGAATGGCATTTTTTGAACTAAACTGTCGATTTTAAACTAGTAACGGACACATTGAGTCATAGTGGTCACATAGTGTGTCAAATTGAGGTGAATCCAATTTCTACACATACCAAATGACTTATGAAACATTTAACTAAAGTGTAAAAATAATCATAATATTTTTTCTCAGTTTTGAGTATGTCAGTTGTTTTTTTTTTACTAAAATTAATGTCAATTTTACAAAAAAAAAGAAACACTTTGAGTTATACCTATCACACCATGTGTCGGATTGTGGTGAGGTTAATTCCTACACATAAAAAAAATAATCATAATTTCCAATTTTAACACATTTCAATTATCGTTCTATGTCAAACTACCAAAATTTCATATATATTTAATCAATGTTCTTATCCAAAAAAACATTTCTCATTGTTGAAATCCAGAAGATAAGAGGAAGCTCATGTGCCCATTATATCATGATAATTCACCACAATAGTCACATGAGTTTCCTATGCTCTTTGGTATTTCAATATTGAAAAATATTTTTCAATTAACAACATCGAACCAATATACAGCATTGGTAGTTAGACAAAAAATGGTAATGAAAATGGAAAACATTGTAACATTCGGAAAAAAATTATCTCTTTTGTGGATTTTTCCAAATAGTTGAAATCAAAATATGACCTCCCAAAAGATCTATGAAAAAAATAAATAATTATTAGATAAAAATGATAAGGAAATTAACTTACCAATATGGGATAAAATGATGAAAAATTAATTAAATAAGTAGTAGTACTTAACCTTTTCTTGATGGTTGTATTCATTCTTGACACATTCCCTAATTTTTATTATCTCAGTTGAAGGCTCGAATTCCAATCCCTCACGAGTATGAGAAGCTTTGAACAATCCACCCCAACTCAAAAAATGTAATCCACCTATACAAGAAAATAATTATTATATGATTAATACTAAAAATAAATAAATTAAAAATAAATATGAACTAATAAATTAATTCTATGGATAATTCTTTTATTGTGAAATTATTATAGACCATATGGATATGCTGATTGTAAAGAAAGAATGATAATAAAAAAGGAAAATAGATCTCTCCAAAAAATAAATCAACGAGTGAGGAGGATGGGGAGAAAATAAGATATTTTGGATTGAAACTTTGAAGAATCCAAGAGAAAGTATAGATATACTATTGGGTTCATGAAAAAAAATATTTTTTACAATAAATAAATAAATACACATAAGATATTCATTATAAAATGTGAAAGTTATAGATAATTATAATAAGGGAAACTCAAAATTTTATTGTTTCAAATATTTTCAGTTTGATTTGAAAAAAATGGGTAATTGAATTTAGGAAAATAATTACTCCATTATGGTAGGTTTTATCCTATGAATTCATCCAGAGGTGAAAGTTATATACAATTTTCATCCTCATTAGCTCATATTTTGAATAGTTATCATTTATTTTCGTTATTTGGAACTCATCCTTAATCTCTTGTGTACATGAACATATATTGCCTGAAATAATCAAAGCAGTAGTCATCCATATAATGACTACTCCTCAAATTATTACAAGCAACATAAAAGAGACAGGGGATGAGTCTCAAAC